>OX438637.1:1845500-2447333 GCA_949316285.1 Eupithecia subumbrata | reverse complement strand
CAAATAAATAATGTCTTCAAAAGACGAAGGATACATCGGAGACCAAAAGCAAGTAAAAAATTTACTAGAAAACACGTTACAAAAAAGAGTTCTAGGGGAAGTGAGGTAAAATTTCGGAAAATCTTAAATAAATACAAAAAATTGGATTAAAAAAAATTTAAAACAGTTAGGGTCTATTCCTTCAAACTGTTTTTCACGTATAGGTCCACCTACACAGACACCCACCGAGTTTGTCTAACCCTCCACCAAACACCCTGTATATTTATCTATCTGTCACTTTTTCCAAAAAAATTACAAACAATTCAAATATAGTTACACTTTCCTTGCCTTTTTTTCGGCAAACTGATTTATTAAATCATTAATACCTGATGATGACTTTAGTTTTTATAAAGTGCCTTCAAGGACAATAGTGACAGCAGGCGTTCATGTCCCATCGAACAAAAAGTTATTTATAAAACCGATAATTTTTTTACTTTTGTCATTTCTGAAATAAATAAAAAATTTAGAAGTTTTTATTAATTTTTGCTTACGCACATCGGGGGCCCCCGTAGCCCGGGGCCCCGTATAATTGATACGGCAGCTACGGCAGTAGCTACGCCCCTGTTAATAGCTATAAATAGCTATTCTTTATAGCGGTTTTTTTTGGTGACGGAACATTTAAATGTGTCCCTAAGCCATACTATCAATTATTCTCTATCCATGTGGATATTGATAGAACAGAAGAGACGACAAATACATTTCCCGTGTTGTATGCCCTTTTACCAAGTAAAAGGGAAACAACTTATATGGCTCTATTTACGATAATACGTGACGTGCTTGGAGTTTATATCAAAAAAATACAATGCGATTATGAATTGGGACTTATGAATGCCTTTCGAAGCGTGTATCCGAACGCAATAGTTACAGGATGCTTTTATCATTATAATAAAGCAGTGTGGAAAAAGGCAAAAGATATCGGTCTGACGAAATGTAAAGAAGGACAAGACATCACTAGGATGACTGCTAATTTGGCTCTCTTGCCTTCAACGTATATACAAGACGGGTGGACGGCTATTGTCCAGAGTTCTACAAATTTTGCAGAAATGGAGGCATTTAGAAGTTACTTTTGTAAGCAGTGGCTGAAAAATACTCATCTTGTTTCTTGTGCATGAAAAGCATAGGACAAATAATAGCTTAGAAGCCTGGCAAACTTGAGACACAGGAAATTACCTACACCTATCGTATTTTAAAAAAATGTCAGTGCATTAAAACTTAAATATAAATAAAAGTAACATTTTGTTTTTAATAAAGGTAACTACTTAAAAACTTGAATGTTTTGATTTTCGCCATAGTTGTACTTTAGAAAACAAACGAGAATTAAGTCATTACGCTTTCTTGTCCTTTGGCGATGTAGTCCAAAAGCAATGTAACCCCAACGCGATATAGTCATATCGCGATTTAGTCTTAAAACGATCTAGTCATATCTGCTGCCTAGTCAAATAGAGATGTAGTCGTAAAGCTCCTAACCCTAAAATAGCAAACTATATTTTAAAATTAAATTTAAAAAATTTCTGCTTTTTTAATCCGTTCAACTTCAACTTCTTGTCAAATGGCTTCTGCATCTGGTTTGACACAATTCTGCCAATGTCCGTCTCATGATAGCATCGCAAGCTTTATGGAGTGAGCAACAATCTCTATGTATTGTACAGTATTCACAAAAAAAAAAACTACAAAAACTACTAACCATCTCTACTCTCTCTACCAACAATCCACTAAACTACAAAACAAAAGAAAAAAATCATAACTGCGGGATAATCAAAACAATAAATAAATACATTATGGGTAAAAAACCTACTACTACTTCTACTAATTACAACTTTATATAACACCATTAGATAGTAGTCGTCATGTTATTACGTCATACGGCTATGTAAACTTAGAAGTGTCAACTGTCAACTATCAGCGTTCCTATTACATACAAAATATCACTGCATTGGTTACACAGCCAACTGACGTCATGACCACAGAGAAATATGGCGTCTACTGGGTCCAGCGTTTTCGTCAAATGACGCGCGAAATTTGAAAATGCAAAACTTTAATGCAATTTTATGGCACTCAACGATTGAATAAAAAAAATGTGAATTTTTTAGTGGTTCATTAGCAATATAGAATCTAATGGAGACAGTTTTCAAAAATGGGTGTAATACCCTATTCCTTCCTATTCCGCCGTAGGAGCGCAAGGGACACTTGGAAATGTCAGTTTAAATATACTTATGGGTTGCATTAAATGGTGCTTGAGTTATAATTCAAAGGGGAAAAAAATTTAATGCAGAAGGTTGCGGGTTCGATTCCCGCCTCGGGACAAATAATCTATTTCCTTATTGGAATAGAAAATCGTAAAAGTCATAATTATTCTTAAAATTAAAAATGACTATAAAGTGATTGTTTTGATTTCTGTTAGTTCCTCGATAATATTGTTAGTTCCTCGATAATATTAGATTTCGACCTAGAAACTAGACCTAAACCTAGAAAAATCAACTTTAACTTCTAAACAAAAAAAAACTCAGACTCTGCGAACATACTTTGTTTAGAACATGTATATATAAAAAAAAAAAAAAAAACCGCTGGACCACACAGCACCATCTAGCCCCAAAGTAAGCTACTCAAAGCTTGTGTTATGTATACCTTCCTACTCTACTTTATCAACTTAACTGTCCAATGAGTCACATGACTCACGCAGAACTTTTGGAATATGTCTATGAGTCATCTGTGACTCATTTGTTGACTCCATAGGGAAACTTTTTTTTATCCCACATCCATGAGTCATTTAGAGTCAAAAAAAAATATGACAAATATTTTTTTAAGATAATGTGAATGCTTTTATTTAGTATGTTTCATTGTATAGTGACAGTTATTAACTTAAAAATCTTATATTTTCCAGGTTCAACCTCAAACGAACGAGTACGGAATTCACAAGTAAAGACTACTACATCAATATTAGGAAGGCACTTGTCAACGGATTCTTCATGCAAGTAAGTCAATTGTTTATTAGTCTCATAAGCTTGCTTTGAATATCAGTAATTACATAGACATAGATACTATTCGCTATCACACACACATTTACTTAACACATAAAAATATATTGAATCTTAAATTACGCAATTAAGAGTTATAAAACAATACAATACAATACAATTCTTTATTAATAACGCCAAGTTACAAGTCACAAAGGAATAAGTTAAGCAAAATATAGTTAATTTATTGACCTTAAGATAATCTAATAATATAATCTAATATAATTTTAATAATATAATTCAGTTTACAGTATTTCACTATAATGTCATTCTAATCTAATTAAATAATAGGCAATGCGTAGAACTCGTCTACAGAGTAAAAAGAACTCTCTAAGAGCCATTTCTTCAGTCTATTTTTAAACATCATGGTGGAAGTAGCATCCTTTTTTATAGTGTCCGACAGCCTGTTGTAGACCGAGGGACCCATGATATACACGGACCTCTACGACTTGCGCAGCTTGTGCGCGGGCGTGACGAAGACGTGCGCAAGTTTGTTGCTGCGCAGAGCGTGGGCGGTATTCACACCTCTCCTCCTGAATTCATTCAATAAAGCATTGCCAATTCGACAAAAACCTGCAACTCTGTTAGAATTTCAAAGAAAGAGCGAATTATACGCTACTTTCTTTAAAAAGTTATTGTTTTGCTATTAAAGTAATTAATACACGTAATGCCGCCAAGAAATACTAGGTTCCCAAGTAGAATAATCGTTCGAATTGAAAGTCTTGGAAGGCCCCGTACTAACCCGTGCTACGGTACTGTAATGTACCATTCGAAGCGAGCATGATACATTACGCCGTGTGCTAAAATCCATCTTTGCTCGTTGTGAACGCCTTCCTTCCCCATACTGACTGCAAGAATGCTCGCTGTAACACGTTACATTACCTACGCCCCATTAAGTCCGGTCAGTTGAAATCTTAAGGCTGCACGAGTTGTCTAGTCCAACTCATCAGTGGGCGCGGCCTAAATGTATGCCATCTCATCTGACATAATAGACATTCCCGCGCGCTTGATGAATGGCAAATAAATTTATCAGTTAAACGGCCGCTTAAAAAAATTGGAAAAAAATTTTAGCCCAAGGGTTATTTATTAAAGAAAAACTATGGAGAGTATAATTTCAAAATAAATTTATTTCAACTTTTGAATAACTAAACATGTCGGTACTGGCTTTTTTTGAGAGTTTTCTTTCTCCGTATGTTATTTCTTTTCGCCCAAAGTTGGGCTAAAATCGGTGTTTAAATACGAAAGTTTGTTAGCTTGTATTTTTTTAATTTATACTTTTTTTACGGTTTCGGGTGTATACAAACATAGATAATGACGAGATAAATTGATATTGTCCTTAGTTCTGGATTTTATTATTAATAATAATAATAGTTCTGGATGGTCAACATCAAACAGCGTAGTAGTTACCCTTCCACATTTGTATGGAAAGATGAGCGACTCGTTCAGCCTTAAGAGCGGAATGCGAGCCATTTTGTAAAACGATAGGCATAGGATTTTGCGTTCATAGAAACGGGACATAGCAAGAGCAAACGTTTTTGGAACGGCGTTAAGGCGCTGCCTCCCCTCACACTAGCGCTGCAACCTATTTTATCTAATTATTACGTATAAAAAAGTTACGAAAATAGCGTTTGGTGGCCACCAAGGGCAACTTCGAATCTCTGCCTAAACCATACAAAATAAAACTCGGGAAAATCAAGTTTTTGCTTATTTACAAGTAAAAAAAACTCAAATGTAACGTGTATTTACGCCCCGTAACGCCCAGTATGTTTATAAATTTTACTAATCATAAAGTTGTGCGCTAAGTCCAACAGAGTAAAGTCCACCTTGCGCTATGCGCGATATGGACATAATGTGATGACTGATGACTGATGACTATACTAGCTTCATGCACACCTACTATATTATTGTGTGGAGTTGGCAGTCTCTCAATTCAATTCTTGGATAATGGCTCTGCGTCTGTTCGAAAAAATTCTGCCAACGTCCGAATTGCTAAGTGTCAACATCATAAACCTTTCTGAGTTTATAAAAAAAAATCCAAAAGAAAATACAGAAAATAAAGATACCACAAGAACAAAATTAAAAATTTTAAAAACATCCCGACTGATTTTCATGGAACATGGCTAAGAACACTCGGGATAAAAGTATCTATGACACAAAAAAACTAAACGAAAATCGGTTCATCCGTTTGGGAGCTACGATACCACAGACATCCTGTTTTATTTGTGTTGTTTTCTGTTATATAGGTTTTGGTTTCCCAATCACGCCCTCAGTTCACTTTGGTATCTTTATTTTTAACCCCCAACGCAAAAAGAAAGGGATGTTATAAGTTTAACGTGTCTGTCTGTGGTATAGTAACTACTGATGAACCGATTTTCGTTTATATTTTTCTGTATCATAGATAATTTTATCCCGAGTGTTCTTAGCCATCTTTCACATAAATCTGTCGGGGGGGTTTTTAAAACTTGTCTTGTTTCAATTTTCATGTAGTAATGAAGTATGTTTTGATTCCAGGTAGCCCACTTAGAGCGCACTGGTCACTACCTAACAGTGAAAGACAACCAGGTGGTCCAACTGCACCCCTCCACCTGCCTCGACCACAAGCCCGACTGGGTCATCTACAACGAGTTTGTTCTCACCACCAAGAACTATATACGGACTGTTACTGACATCAAACGTACGTACTTAATTGTCAGCTTATATTTATTTAATTTTTAAAAAGGCCTACAGCTCGTAAAACCAAACTACCCAGACTTGAACTACCGACATTGCTAGGTAAGACACTGACGCTGAACAAGGAGGTCAAATATCTTGGCATATGGCTAGACAGTAAGCTACTGTGGGGCAAACAACTAGATCATGTTATGACAAAGGCAACTAACGTCTTATGGCAATGCACGCGAGCGGTAGGCAAGGACTGGGGCCTAAAGCCTAAGCTGTGCTTATGGCTGTACACAGTCATGGTCCGCCCAGTGCTAACCTACGGTGCCATAGTATGGTGGCCTAGAACAAACTTAATCACCACCATAAACAAACTACAGCAAGTCCAAAGACTGGCGTGCACACTTATCTGCGGATGCAGGAAATCAACTCCATCAGCAGCACTGGACATAATACTAGGACTAACGCCTTTGCACGTTCACATACAGCATGAAGCAATGGCAGCGTCCCTAAGAATAAAATCAACAAACCAGTGGAAAGGTGAGTCAGGCCTCACAAACCACTGTAGAATATTAAGCAAAGCAATTGCTGCAATTCCGGAGGCAGCGAATGGCACTGACCGAATAGCGTCTACCTACTTAACAGGTAAGACCTACGAAATAGCGCATGAAGAGAACGCAGTGGCCATCACCTCACATGACGTTATCACACACCACATCTACACTGATGGGGCCAAGAACAAAACAGGAGCTGGCTGCAGCTATTCCTGTCCCGAAAGCGGACTCTCAAGAGCCCAACCACTAAACTCAGCCACCACGGCCTTTCAGGCGGAAACACTGGGACTCCAACTAGCGGCAAATGATATGCTTCTAGAAACAACCATCAAAGAGCCAACCACACGGATGCAGCTGGTCTTCAAAACAGACAGTGCTGCACTTATAAACGCACTCAAAAGGACAGACACAAGATCAAAAGCAATTGTAGAATGCCACAATGCTCTACAAGATCTTTCCCAACATAGCAAAGTCTGCATAGAATGGACAGAGAGTCGATCCTGCCCAGGCAACATAAATGCTGACAGACTAGCAAAGGAAGCGGCGAAACAAACTCCAACACAAAAAGATATAGGTCTTTCTAACCCGCCCACAGCAGAAGTCAAAAACAGACTAAAACTCAACTCAGAAAAAGAACACCAAAAACTATGGGAGCGTCGTACAGACTGCAAGCATACTAAATCAATATTCCCCTCAATAGACAGGAAAACCACAAACACGATGCTCAAGATGAGCCGCGAGGACCTAAGAACGATGGTGGGTATCATCACAGGCCACTGTGAGCTGAACCACCATCTTTTTAAGACTGGAGCCACAGACAGCAGCTCGTGTCGTGGCTGCTTCCAAGAAGAAGAGACTGTGGAACACGTTGTATTACACTGCACGGCCACAGAGGAAGTCAGACACAAGACGGGGCTGAAGAGTCTCATTGAGGAATCAACCCCGTCCACACCCGCGGAAAAACTGAAACGTAGCTGTCAGTCACCAAAAGTCCTGCTCCGGTTCTTCAAGGAGCTGGGCTGGTTAGGGCCTGTTTAGGCAGGGGGATAATGCACAATACACTCCCATGCGAGATGTCCGTGCAGATCTCAGTTCCCCCAATCAGAATTAGAATTAAAATTAGGCCTACAGCTTATATAAATACAAAATACATACACTAATATTATAAATGCGAAAGTTTGGATGGATGTATAGATCGGATCGGGCTGAAATTTTGCTTACAGATAATTCTAATTCTGGAATCAAACATAGGCTTTTTATCCTTTTTAATTTATACTTTTTATCCCATAAATCAGTGCCCATGGGATATAAATCACCTTTAAATGTTTATAGAAACAACGCATGCGAAGTCACGGGCATAAACTAGTCCAATATAAGTTACAAGAACCTAGCAACAAAAAGCTAATAAATGATGAATGAAATGATAATTGTGAATATTAAATACGCTATGCAATCATACGCCGAAATTAGCTTATCAAGTTAATAATTTTTGTGATTAAAGAAGTACCTAACAATAAGACAAAAAAGAGTAACCGGGAGGGTTTTAGTCGTCTTTTTCGTAGTTCTCATCATAGGCATAATAATCGTCAACATGTTGTCCTCTGGCGAACCACGTGAAAATATGCGCAGAACGCAATTCTTAGGTCAATATGGTGGGCGGTGACCTTCTGGACAGTCGCGTCGATTATTAACTGCGAGTTTTTGTTTCAAACAATGAAAGAGCGAGACAGATCTTTATGAAGCTGTACCTATCTAGCTTGCTGTGTTGTCGGCGGCATATGCATTACTAGTTTCTGCCCGCGGCTTCGCACGCCTTGTTTCTATGGAAACGTTTAAAGGTGATTTCTATCCCATGGGAACCGATTTATGGGATAAAAAGTAGCCTATGTTTGATTCCAGGATTAGATACACCTTCATGCAAAATTTCAGCCAGATCCGTTCAGTAGTTTTGGCGTGAAGAGGTAACAAACATCTATCCATCCATCAATCCAAACTTTCGCATTTATAATATTAGTGTGATATGCGTGAGTAAATTTCACACTCGCTGTCCGCCACAAAATTATTAGATGCTAAATATATTGTCATTTATTTCTCAAGTCTTGTGCGTGCTAAATAGCAGCAGAAAGCGTAGCTCGCTTCGCTCGCCATACTGGCACAGCTTGTTGATGCACTAAGCGCGGGTCGCTTTGCTCGCCGGGAAAATCGTGAGACCTGACAAAATCGACCACAGACAGGAAGAGTCGAGGTCGAGGTAACAACTAAAGATATGGGGGTTACCCCCATATCTTTAGTTGTTACCTCGACCTCGACTCAACCTCTACTCAACCTCCAAATGCGTTTCGGTATGCTTGATCGTAAAAAGTTTCTCCACTCGAACTAACCTTAGAAAATTTTCTCATACGAGTCGAGAAATGAACCTGTCATCTCAAGGTACCTCGCGACCTACCTTGAATGCTCCTCAAAAGAGTTTGTTGTTATAAATAATGGATTTTGGAGACTATCTCAATTTCATTTATGACATTTACGATGACGACGCCTACAATTACCCATCGCGAAGGAATTTAAGAGATGCTGAAAACCCTTTGGAGGTTTACGACGCTGGTGAATTCCGTAGAAGATACCGCCTCAGCAAAGACTCGGTTGTGCACATACCTACTATTACCGTTGCTGGAAATCAACAATCGTGGGTTTGACTCGATTCAACCTTATTCGAGTGGAGTTGAGATTCAAGCAAATTATCGACTAAGCATACCGAACTCGAGTATGTTTTGGAGGAACGCTCGAGAAACCCTCAGACAAGTTTGAGTGGAGGATTATTTCAAGAATTGTCTTAAGATATGGGGGTAAAAGCACGTAGTAGGTTCTCCTCAGGCTAGATAACAGCATTTTCCCATCGAAAGAAAAAAAAACGTTCTCGGAAGGTACCTATTATATCCCTGGCTTATTGGTATTCGGTCGTTCATTAATCACGCGAGGCCCGAAAGGGTTGTAGAATAGGGGAGGGGGTTAAAAACTTTCTAAAAAATGTCATGTGATTAATTGAATAATGCCTTTAGCAAAAAATTATCTAAATGCGACTGTAAATAGAGAAAACGATGAATGGACATCACAAACTGTAAAAGTATTTATTAACTGTAAATCCTATCCTTTTAATATTATAAAGCCGAAAGTTTGTGAAATCTGAATTTTTGTTACGTAGGATCTCCCAAAACTACTGAACAGATCAAGATGAAATTTTGCGACGCTTAGATTCAAACCTAACTAAGATAATAGGCTACATATTATACCGAAAATACGCGTGCGAAGCCCCGGGGCGCAGCTAGTCAAATATGACCACTAGAAAGCATTCTTATGACCCAGGCCACCCCACTGCTGGGCGTAGGTGCTTCCAGATCTTGAGTTACTTTATTTATATTTTCTTTTCTTTTCAGCGGAATGGCTCCTGAAGATAGCACCACAGTACTACGAACTGAACAACTTCCCGATGTGCGAGGCGAGACGTCAACTCGAGCTGCTGCAAGCCAGACTCGAGTCCAAGCACTATCAGGAGGGATTTTAGCCGGCGAGGGATTTAACTGATAAGGGATTCTAATGATATAGGGATCCTGAACACTAGCGTATTATAATATTACACTACAGCAATATCACGTGGGAATTCAACCGGATTTAATTGATGAGGGATTCTAATGATATAGGGATTCTGAATGCTAGCCTGAATTACTGTAATTTTAAGTTCAGAGGATAGACATGCTAATATAAAGACGGATATTAGAAAAAATTGTTTTATTTTGCTATTTACTTCATTTCTAAATACCTAGGACTATTTAACCCTTTACCAGGCCTCGGACAAATCCTATAGTGATTTTTAATAAATTTCTATAAGTAATAACGTTTAGATTGAGATTTTAGAAAATTAGCTTAAACCCAAAAAACATGTAGGAAAAACAATCCCATTACCTGTCTAGACTTTTATCGTTGATATCTATAAGTTTATACTGTTTGTAATTTCTGTATTTTAGTTAAGAACTTTTAAATGAAAACTATAATCTACAAATGAAACATACTGACGTGCATAACAATGTATGCACTTGTTAATTAACATGACCGCAAAAAGAAAACCCGCAGCAAAAAGCTAGTAGAAAATAAAGATTTCATAAAGATTTAATTCACCAGGCAATGGACATATAACTCCCACAATAATTAGGTCATCACAAGCTAAGGGAATATGGTTCCCTACATGTTTTATTTTGTTTATATCATGATGTTTTTCAAGTATTTACATATAATTTATGCACATATCACTAGAAAAACTAATTCTACAACATAAAAAAATCGTACGACTTACCTCTCTCTGGTTCGCCAATAACAATAAAATACACCGCTTTTTTTGTGGGCCTGGTTTTAATATCTGTTTGGGCGTTTTTGACAGTTTGTGGTAGATTCTTTACCAAAACCTGGTAATAACACCCTAAAATCGATGTGGGAGACTCAATCCATAGCCTGGTTAAGGGTAAGTGAGTAGCGAGGTAAATAAAAAAACAATTTATGTAACAATAAAATCATCTATATTCAACAACTACCAGTTACCACCATAGGTCATACAAAAATATGGAATTCATACACTCAACTCGGTCATACAAGAAATTCATACAACTAAAATATTTGTGTTAAAATCCAGACAGATTATTTATAGAAGCTTTTTAGGTGTTCTTCAAAATATAATTTAACAAAGTCAACTTCAACTTCAACTTTTTGTTAAATGGCTTCTGCATCTGGTTTGACACAATTCTGCCAATGAAGTAGCATCCACGGATAACTTTGACGTAAAATGTATTAAAAAAATCTGTCAAAAACATTATGTAATTGTCAGATTTTCTTTTCTATCCATTTTTCTTTTTGCCGTAGTCACAGGCAGAAAAGTGCCAAACTTTGACTTGACTTCTTTGTTATTGGATATGTGTCTGAAATAGCCAAAGAATTCAAGTCACAGAACCTATGAACAGGGGCCCTATTCTGCTAAAGTGTAGACGCTTTGCTAAAACAGCCTTAGATATCCTCTATTAATAAGTCGCGTGAAAAAATATTGTGACAGCCTCCCATGCTGTCCCACTTATGCCGGGTACTGTCAACAAACCGTCAAAAAGGGGTGCGCGCGACACCCCTAAGCCTTGGGATGAAAGCTATTATAAGTAAGAATAAATAATGCTGGACAATACACACAGCATTATCTAGCCCCAAGCTAAGCAGAGCTTGTGTTATGGGTACTAGATAACTGATATACTTAATACAATACACTACACAGATAGATATTTTTTTATTATACATAGAAAACACCCAGACCAACGGAACAAATTTCTGCAGATCGTACACAAATTTGTTCCCGAGGCGGGAATCGAACCCGCAACCTCCTGCGTCGCAGGCGGACCTTCGCCCGCTGCGCCACAGAGGTCGTCAAATATCAAGAATCCCTCGCAGGTTAACAGGATCTGTGTTTCGTGATGGCGTATGTGGTTGTAGGAGTGAGTTCACACACCCGACATGACAGTATTACAGTACCAGTAAACGTTTGTAAAAAAGGATCCGCTGTGTGATTTATTCCGGTTCCTGTAAAAGTTTGTTTCCAGTAGCGAAAGATCCGTAAAGAACGGTCCAGTAAAAACGGACCCGCTGTGTGATTGGCACTTAAGATCATCTTTGAAGCTTAAAAGGGACAGCATGAAAGAGGCGGTTGTATTTTCAGTCCCAATCTTTATCTACGCGACTGTTTCCATATAAATGCAATTTTATTTCGTAACGTTTATTCATACTTAATAATTCTTGCGTCAGTCACAAGACGGTTTTATTATAATCTTGGAAATATTTAGAAAAATGCTTATTTTGAAAAATGTGATTAACGATATAAATATTCAAAAATTTACATTAGACGTTGAAACAAAATTATTGAATGAAGTATGGAAATACAAGTTTTTCGATTGTTTTTATAGCCTTGGCAAACAATACAGGTTTATTGGTAATTCACAGACACTGCGTGATCTGCAGGTTCTGCCCAAAATCACGAACGTTTGTGAAGACGACAGGTCTTTATGTGAGATTATGAGGGTTATAACTGTTTAGACACAAGGACTGTTGATTTTGTTTTAACAATAAAATAAAATTAAAAAAATCGTTCTTGAGACTTTATTTGAAATTAATTTTCAAATAAAGTATTCGCGCAGTGTCAGTGAATCACCAATAACCCTGTATAAGACAACTAAAACGATAAATAAATAAAATACGAAGTACACTTTGGTAATGTGTAGTATTTAAATACACAATTTAGTATTTTTGGTTATTTACCAGACAGGTTTTTTTATTTAAGTAATTTTGCCAATTTTTTTGACTTTTCGAGGCTACTCCCGCATACTCAAACGCTACTCAGATTTAAGTAGATCTCAAGAGGGTCCGGCGACGGATGAATTTCCCATACAAACGTAGTACCAAATGATTTGTTATTTGAGCATATTTTCACCATGGTCTGCTATTATTTGTATTAAAATAGTATTTATCCAGGTTCCTCTACCACAATTTTTTTTTCAAAATACTTATCTACACAAATACTAAGAAAACATTCATTCTTTAGTGTAAAAATGCGATTCGGTTTAATTTCATTTCAGAAAGGTATTTTGACAAAAAATTGTGGTAGGAACCTGGATAAATACTATTTTAATACAAATAATAGCAGACCATCGTAAAAATATGCTCAAATTACAAATCATTTTGGTACTACGTTTGTATGGGAAATCCATCCGTCGCCGGACCCTTAAGTGGCAACTAGACAAGTGATGACGTAGGCAAGTGTCACTACTTAACCCCCGACGCAAAAAGAGAGGGGTGTTATAAGTTTAGCGTGTCTGTCTGTGGTATCGTAGGTCCTAAACGGATGAACCGATTTTCGTTAGTTTTTTTGTGTCATAGATAAATTTAACCCGAGTGTTCTTAGCCATGTTTCATTAAAATTTAAAAATTTTAAATTTGTTCTTGTGGATCATGTGTAAAGGTACCCAACTTAATTAATAACGCACACATAGCCCGAATAGATCAAGCCCGCATAATTTTTTTTAAGTAGCATTGTTTTTTCAAACCCATTTTTTTTAGTTTTATGACAAGAATTGTTAAAATCGCCCCTAGAGGGCGGTAGCAGTCTTGAAGTAGCATTTGTGCCTGTTTTTTTTACATCCGACGAAAAAAATTAGATGTTAATAAAATTACGAGGCCTTATTGTGTTTTAACCCCCGACGCAAAAAGAGAGGGGTGTTATAAGTTTAACGTGTCGTCTGTGTATCTGTGTATCAGTCAGCAGGGGTATTTTAATTCATTAGATTCGTTTCCGAATCGAAAACGACGGATTCGAATTCGATTCGAACAGATCTATAAAACGCTATTTTAATTTCGCCTCGGGTTGATGGATCTCATTGACCTCCATTAGTCAACAGATTCGCTTCGGATGTTCGATCATCAACCCGAGGAGAAATCAAAATAGCGTTTTATAGAGCCGTCGGAATCGAATTCGAATTCGAGCTTTTCGATTCGGAAACGACTCGAATTAAAATACCCCTGCAGTACTCAGCTTTAGGGGAAGGCCACCGTCCAACAGTGGTAGTCCACTGCTGGTTCGTCGGGGTTTTTACAGTTAGTATTGTTTCTAAAAATGATCTTTGAACTTGTAGCAAGTTCAAAGTTTAGTCAAAAACATACCTGAGATATACGGGTTAACTACGAACCTATCTCCTACGAATAAGGGACAGGGCTAACCCGTTTACATCCGTAATGAATTCGTCATACAACGTCAGTTTTTTAAGTGAATAGTCTATTATCCTGTCACTTTTTTGAAGAGTTAGGGTCAAGGCATGGTGACAGCGAACTCATGGGAATTTTTGAATATTTTGATAGCTAATTGAGGCCTATATTCACAGTGCAAGGCACGCATTTCTCTTAGAGTGATATCACACTGGCGATTTGTAAACGAGACGAGTGCGTAGCGAGCTCACCGCGATTAGGACGGAAGCATGGGAAGTTTGACAGCTAGGCCTCGGTTTTCGCGGCATCTTCGGCGCGCGGTTTTTACGAACTCGTTGAAAACTCGCGGCAAGCTCGTTGCAAACTCGCCTCGCTTTGAATTCGCTCGCAAATCGCTAGTGTGATAAGGAACAGAAAAAAACGCGAGGATTCCGTTCTGAAAAATCGAAGTTTCGTTTTCGTTGTCGTGCAAAACCAATTCCTATATAGCTTGCATAAGATTAGGCGTTTGCACGAAAACGAACCAGGAACTTCCATTTCGTTTTTAAGAGTACGGGCTTCGGGTTCAATAACCTATCAAAATCTTCGAAAATTCCCTTTCGATATACCTAGACCCTTAAGCAAGCCTTTAGGCGGAGTTAAACTACAGTTTTATTTGGTTATCACTTAGCGACTCCCACTAGAGCGGGCCGCACGCAGCGCTCGCGCAGTTTGTAGCCCACTTTGCTTACTGCTACCACGGTGCCGGATTCTGTGCCTTCCACCTCCTGAGAAGAGAAGAAGAAAATGTAAATAAAAATATATAATTAGTAGGAATATTGAGACAAGCGTAATTTTTTAACATCACCTCACATCAACAGCCTATATTGGTCCACTGCTGGACGCAGGCCTCCAGAATAAGCGCCTTATTGGCTTTTATCTCATGGGGGTGTGCCCATAATCCCCACGCTGGGAATGCGGGTTGGGGATCGCAGTTTGGTGGTAGAATTGTTTTGCAGGGGGGCGCTGCTGCCCGCCCCCGGTGGATATCCCTTGGTCGCCTCTTATGACACCCGCGGGAAGAGTTGGGGTGGTGAAAATTCTAAGCCGGCACCACACAGGAAACTTTTTTAACAGCTATGAAATATACAGGGTTATTGGTAATTCACTGACACTATATTAACTGCAGGTTCTGCCCACCATCATGTACACGTCCGTGAAGACGTCAGGTCTCAATTCTTAAAATTGGTGGAAAGGGAATGTTATTTTATTAGTATGTACCCCCTTCCATTCAAATATCGTTCATTAAAGGGGTTTTCTTTGAAACTAAACCTAAAAACGACTCTGCCCTGAATTATTAGGTGTGTGTGTGTGTTCGGCTGACTCTCAGCCAGGCTGATGCAACTTATATTATCATCTTTCGTGGATGTTAAATAAGCCAATGATGTGGATTTAAATAGGAGTGGGAGATCGGTATTTTGTAATTATTTGGGTTTCGGACATTATTTTGTATGGGAGGCGGTTTACAAAAAAAATAAGAATTAAGACCTGGCGTCTTCACTAACGTGTTCGTGATGATGGGCAGAACCTGCAGTTCACATAGTGTCAGTGAATTACCAATAACCCTGTATATGTATTTTTTTTTACTAAAAACCGACTTCAATTCCTTAATATTTACACAGTTTGTTGAGGTTTTGCGATATAGAAAAATCCTTTGGGAATACAATTTTTATGGGACCATCTTGGGTCTATACAGGGTGCCACGGAAAGGTACTAAACCGACGAAAGTGGGTGATTTTGGAAATCGAGGGGGTCAACGTTTGTTCCATGATTTTTTAAAATTACGTACGTCATTATCCTTTTTTTTTAATTAGAAGCATTTTTCTTCATATTCGTGTTTTTTATGTGTATTTGTTTTTTTTTTGTAATAATTTCATGACAGAACACTGGTTTTGCTGAGATCATCCATCCAAACTTTCACATACATATTTATAATATTAGTGTGATGATTCCGAGGTCCCATATAAATTTTATTCCCGAGGGATAGTAATTGTCCGCAAAACTGAATGACATGAATAAGAGGTCAGTTCTTAAATTTAAAAAGAAAATATATCAAAGGACATTGTCTACGCCCAGCAGCAGAACCATAGACATTCACAACCACCTTCACACCGTACGATGACGTCGCGTTCTGCGGAGACTTCACATCGCTCACGCACGGCCTCTTTCTCCTACGGCTGCCGCGCTAGTCGCATGCGCCGCGCCCACTCAATCAACTCAATTCTTTGTTATAAATCTGTGGTGCCATACTGTATTGTGATCTTGAAATTAAACTCCCTTTTATCTGAATCACGAGTACAGTTATTTTCGACGCCGTCTACAACCCTGGTTTGATACCCTACAACATTATATTACTTTACCTGTTGGAATAGCGCCTCGTGTAGGTTAGGGTCGAACTTCTCGCGAAGTGGTGATACGGCGACCAGGCCATGTCGGTTGAAAACCTGCAAGAATGAATACATTTAGTCAAGCTTATTTATTTATTAAGTAATCTGACAGCGGTACATTTTACATACACAGTATAAGACTTAATAAAGCCAAATATAGGATTACATAGAAAAAGTAATGATTTACAACAGAAAGAAGAGCGAAGTTGATAAATAAAAAGAAACGTTAACTACAAAACAAATAGGTAGTACAGAATAAACAGTAAACTGAGAAATTTATTGTTTTTTTTTTAATTCTTTCCATGATTAAAGTCAATACTATCAAAAACTATTAGTTATTTATAATAATATTAAATCATTTATTACAGATACTTTAGAACAGTTATAGATCTTAAATAACTTATTCTACGGTCCATAGTAATATATACTTTGAAACTATTTACGAATAGAACCCCTGGATCGATTACGGATCGATTACGACACAACACGGAGCAAATGTTTGCATGTTTGCCTCTCTATGCGGCAGAAAATCAAAAAATCATCAAATCAAAAAAGTCGCTGGCTCAGACTGGTGGCAAATAGCACAGGATAGAGAAATGGGCATTTTTTGAGGAGGCCTTTACCCAACCTGGGGACGTAGCTTAATGCATATAATAGTAATAGTAAGAGAATTTTAAGTCTGTATACCTAGCAATTCAAATTAAGGTTTTTATCTTATTCTATAGTACCTGTGTTAGTTGCGCGCGAGTGAGTTTGACTCCGTCGTTGAGCGCCCTCAGTGTGGCGCCTCCCTCCGCGATAGCGCTGTCCGGGACGCTCTCCGCTGCCGCTCCCAGTGTGTCAGCGACCTGGGGGAATGTACAGAACGGAATTGCAAAGAATTTTGATATCACTGGCAATAAAGAGACAGAACTATGCATATCTGCTCCGTCCGTTATATTGCGCCGACGCACAAAATGCACCAATGCATGACCGCGTAGGTGGCGAGCCGTCGTGGACTTAGTGACGTCATTCGTCGTCAATCAATGTCGTGATATTTGGGATGGCTTAATACAGTAATAAGGTATTATCTACACTTTTATCACAATATAATTCTTTTAATCTGGAATCCTTCACCATTAGAATGCTACATTATCCCTGAGTCACATAGGCTATATTAAATGCTTAAAATTAAAAATTAACGTCCAGTGCGTTAAGCGCGGACCAGTGATGTACTTACGTCGAGCAAGTCTTTGCAGAAGCTCTGGATGGCGAATGACTTGGCATCTTCGACTTGCTTCATCATACGACGCCTTACATTCTCACCGTCGGCCAACGCTCGCTTGTATTTATCCTGAAGCAAGGGAATTATACTCATATTAAATAAATAAATAATAAATAATGCTGGACAATTCACACAGCATTATCTAGCCCCAAGCTAAGCAGAGCTTGTGTTATGGGTACTAGATAACTGATATACTTAATACAATACACTACATAGATAGATATTTTTATTATACATAGAAAACACCCAGACCAACGGAACAAATTTCTGCAGATCGTACACAAATTTGTTCCGAGGCGGGAACTGAACCGAACCCGCAACCTCCTGCGTCGCAGGCGGACCTTCGCCCGCTGCGCCACGGAGGTCGTCGAAACATTCACACTGAGGTTTAATTAATCATGGCATGGTGTGTGTAGAACTTATTCTCTTCACGATTGTTATTTACGTGTGCGTCTAATAAAATTAACATAAATAATTAAAAATCACTTCTTATCTTTAAAGAACTGCTTCATCAGCATTATCTATCCTTGTAAAGTTAGACGACTTTATTTTTATGTGTACCTATGTAAGTTTATTTTTTGACGACCTCCGTGGCGCAGCGGGCGAAGGTCCGTCTGCGACGCTGGAGGTTGCGGGTTCGATTCCCGCCTCGGAACAAATTTGTGTACGATCTGCAGAAATTTGTTCCATTGGTCTGGGTGTTTTCTATCTATAATAAAAAATATCTATCTATGTAGTGTATTGTATGAAGTATATCAGTTATCTAGTACCCATAACACAAGCTCTGCTTAGCTTGGGGCTAGATAATGTCGTGTGAAGTGTCCAGCATTAATTATTTATTTATTTTTTTATACTGTTTGTCTATCTATACTTATATTATAAGGAGGAAAGATTTAATTGTTTGTTTGTATTGAATAGGCTCCGAAACTACTGGACCAATTTGAATTTTTTTTACTATTAGAAGCCCACACTATTCCTGATGAACATAGGCTTCTTTTTAACGGGGAAAATGCTTCATTCCTACAGGAAAACAGGTAATAGAACAGAATAGGTAGCAAGAATGCAGCTAGTTGTTTTTAGGTAGGTATAGTGTAAGTATTATATTCTTTTTTTGAGTGCCACCGTCTATTTTGTTCCAGTCCATCCCAAGGTTGAATGGAAGAGATCTCTCATAGGGATAAGTCCACCTTGTGACGTTTTATATTACGCCCCATGTTTTGTTGTTGTCTTGTTCGATTTTTAGTCGATTCTAGCTAGGTTCTCTGTCCATCTGACAGGTCGCGGACATTTGACAGTGACGTTTCGTTTTTGTTTTGTCGATCATATCGAGAATGACCTCTGATTTGTTCTTTTTCAAGGCTGGCATTACTGTCGTATTTGACATTTAATTTCAAAATGGACGCACTTTCCTTTCTGCCACTGACATGAAAAGAACCATGTAGGGGTTTTATCAAAATTTTTTATATTACCATGTTGTATTAAAACATGAAAGTATTGCTGTGAGTTGGCGCGTTCAGAGTCGCTGCTGCCGTGGGATCATTGCCGTAGGAGAAATTTACTGCCACTTCCTCGGTGAGTTTGGATTTCCATTGTCCCCTTTGTACATGACGCTCCCTCGGAATGTCTGCTAATGTCTTCATTTCTTCTCCAGGAGACCCAGACTGGCATTTATTTATTCGGCGCTCTGACGCGAAGGCGTATTGGACATTCCATCGTCTCTTGGCACCTTGGAAGCGTGGCCGCGTGTTCGAGCATTTCCTTTAGCTGAGGACCACCAAGGCTTCCGCTCCACGCGATGAAAAGGAACGTTGTACTCGAGCTAAGTATCGCCAGACTCTGAGCAGTGGTTGTTTTTTACTAGTCTTTTACTATTGTCTTAGACTTTGTCTTACTATATTTTGGTTGTTTTTGTCCTTTAGCCTAATTTCCCAATCCAAAAATACCTCATGGTCTAACCTTAATTTAAATTAGTGTTTAAAACCTAACTTTTAGTTTAGGAGTGAGTTCTTTCTCATATTCTAGTTTCTTTACACGTTCTACGTCTGGTTTTTCTCCAGAAATAACATAATATTTTCTATTTTGTAGCGTTGAACATCCTCGGAACACACACACTTTTGCATAACTTTATTTTTTTATAAGGATGCAGTGGTAATTTACACCCTAGTTTTAATCTTAGCTACCGCCTCTTTACTGGCGTGTCGTTTGTAGGAAATCCTAGTTTCTAATTTTGAAATAAAACTTAATTTTAATTTTTTAAGTTCGCTCTTCTAGCGGACCACACTCAACTTCTTGTTTACTGGTCCTACAGACCTACCAAAGCCACAGGCAGCCTTCTGCTACCTGTGCGCTTCATAATAAGGCATTTTTTCCACGCCGCCATTCTGGAACATTTTTTCAGTTGTGAGACATTTTTGTTTTTTTTAATGATAAACCAAGCTCCGGGCTGCCTTCTGCGACCCGTGCGCTTCTTATTTTGCCAATTTTCTCACGCCGCCATTTTGGAACATTTTTTCAGTTGGAACATTTTCAAATTTTTTTAATAAAACAAGTGTAAGATTTTATTGAAACGCTACTTTACTTTTAAGAACCGTAATTGTACACCTTTATCCTAAATAAGCCTAGTCTTAACCTTAATTTTAATAAACTTAGATTTTTAAATTTTAAATCTACTGTTTTATTGAAGGTCCCTGCCCTGTGATTAGAAGTCTAGTGTTATCAGCTGACATTTCCGGCACAATTTATAGTGGTATCCGTGGGTCTGGCGCCCGAACATTTATTTTCTTAGTTTTGATTTTTATATTTTGACCTGCGGATCCATTTTCTTGCCTTCTAGGTAGAATTTAATTTTGAGGTTGGCCCTTGTCCAATCTTAACTTTTAAATTATTTTACATTTAGCGTTATATATTACATTTGACGCTACTTCAAATTATTTAAACATTACAATTGACGCACAGCGAACAGGGACCTGGATAGGACTTGGCTTTATTAGGAATACCTTATTATAGACCTGAGGTTGGATTTGTAGGATTTACCTGTTAAGCTTTTTTGACAACCACTCTCTTAGTCGCTCGCTCACACTTTTATTTTTTATTTTTTGTGCTAAATATAAGTCACAAACCTATACTATAGGACTTTCAACCTTTTTGTTGAACCTATTGTTTATTTTTATCTTCACGAACAACCAATAAGTCTGTTTTTTATTTGTTGAGTTGTACTCTTAGGGATTATTATTAAGAACTTAATTATACCTTAGCTTTAAGTGTGGTATATACTACCCTGTAGTTTTAAGCACTTATTTCTTAAGATATTTTTAATAGATTGTGATACTTTTGCATCCTTCGCCTACACTTTTTTTACACAACTTTACAAATTACACTTACACTTTAAAATTTAACTCACACCTTTTACCTTAAAAAAACTTTCTACGTTGATAATAATATTTAAATCCTCTCATGATGAATACTTCCACTAGCGGAAAGACCGAGACTATCTGTCTTAAATGTAACGCCAAAGATCACCTTTATAAGAACTGCCCCACCATTCCTGGAGTGATCTGCTTTAAATGCAAGAAGCCAGATGTCACCACTAGATCTTGTGATGTGTGCAACCCTGTTAAACCGTCTTCTTCAAAAAACTAATTAGGCTCCGTCGAGCACGGGTTTTCTCACAAACTGCCAGTGTCTCGGCGAACAAAATTGTAAGTCACATTAAACCTGATGAGGTTGTTTCTGAAAAGGAGTTCTCTGACTGGCTCGACTATTTAAAAACATTTTTTGCCTCTCCAGTGCTATATGTCAAATCTAACGATAAACGCCCTTTCTTAGAGTTCACCGTTATGGATAAAAAATTTATTGGCCTACTGGATAGTGGTGCTACCGTTTGTGTTTTGGGCTTAGATAGCCATCTTAAATTTTTAGAAAAAAAGCTATAACATAACTAAAATCTTTTATAATACATTTTATACTCCACAGAATAATCCTGTAGAGAGATACAATAAAACAATAGAAACCTGCATATCTTGTTTTGTGAAGAAAGACCATCGCACTTGGTCGAAATTTTTACCTCATGTGCAATTAGCTTTGAACTGTAGTGTTAATTTAGCTACAGATTTTACTCCCAATTTCCTCATGTTTGGAAGGGAATTGAATTTAGATGCTTCTTTACACCGTTTTAGTGATTCCATTGATACCTTAAATCAGCTGGAATTCGGTGATAGGCATTCTTTAGCTTTTTCACTAAATTCACTTAGTGATGTTTTTGTTAGAGTTCAATCTCATTTAGTAAAAGCTTATAAGCGTAATGCGCTTAATTATAATAGAGGGAGGAAAGTCATTTCGTTTGATGTAGGTGATGTGGTTTGGAGAAGAAGCTTTGTGCAATCAAACGCCCCTGCTTATTTTTCGGCTAAGCTAGCCCCTAAATTTATTAAATGTGAGATCATTGAGAAAATTTCAGATAATGTTTATGTTTTGAAAGATTTGAATAAAAGAACGTCAGGTAAATACCATGTTAAAGACATCATTAAATATTAAATTTATTTGTAAATTCACCTTAGTAGCATAGCTTTGACCCTTTAATTTTCTAATGAAGTCTGGGTTTCGTGAGATGATGTATGAACGTGATGTATGAGAGGACTTACCCAGTTGTAAATTAGGTGATGAATGGAAGGGAAGTTCAGGCGAATTTTTCTGGTAGGGTTAAGAGCTCAAAATTTTCCATAGTAAACTTAAATACCTTTTTAATCTTTCTTTATCTCCAACATCAAACGATCTTATCAATTATTTTGTACCTTTTGTACACCTTATTTTTGCACTCATAGTGTACCTTTGTTTTTCTGTTTTATGCTTGTTTTGTTTGCCAGTCGGCTCCCCATTTTTAGATGATGCTGCTGCAACACCTGTGTTTTTTGTTACCCCATTTATGGTACCCTTTTGTGGAGTTTTCCCCTCCAACTTTTTTGGCGCATGAGACAGCTGGTTGTCTTAGCCTCCTGTTTGTCTCGTGTTTTGTCCGTTTTTGCACTTGTTGTCAGCCTGGTGGTCCATTTGCCTCCAGCTTCTTGTTGCTACCTTTTTGTTGTTGTCGATCGTGTTCGAAAAATCGATGGTGTTGTGTCGGTCACGTTTCGCAAAACATTTTTTTCTGTTCGTAGTTTCCTTTTGTACACGGTTCACGTTCAGTTTTACTTTTGTCGTTCGTGCTCGAAAAATCGATGGTGTTGTGTCGGTCACGTTTCGCAAAGTATTTTTTCCCTGTTTGTGCTCGGAAGTTCGGTGTTGTTGTACCGATCACATTCAGAAGACCTTTAGAGTGTTAGCTCCTTTCGTCATTTTATGGCGCGGACTCACTCGAAATTTCGATTTTGACTTTAGTTACACTACAGGTCGGTGAACAATGTTTCTAACCGCACCTCTCCAAGTAGTTAGCTAACTGGATTTTTCCAGACTTTTCCTCTTGAAGATTGTTTGGACCTTAGTTGTGCATTTACGAGTCAGTGAATACTTTTATTCCAACTGCACTCCGGCAACAAGTCTCCTCCCTTCTCCTGAGCTATTTCTAACTTGGTTTAGAGTTTACTTTTAATCTAGTTTCCTTTGAATCTTAGTTTTATTTGAATTTGTTCTGAGCTAGCCCTCCGATAGTCGGCAACTATTATGTTTCACCGCACTTTCATATGGATGTGCTTAGACAGATAAATTTTTTGTTTTTGCTTGTCATTATAAAAATTTTAGTTTTCTCTTCCATAAAAGAAAGCACCCTTTCTTTTATTTTTTTGGAAGGGGTGTAATGTGACGTTTTATATTACGCCCCATGTTTTGTTGTTGTCTTGTTCGATTTTTAGTCGATTCTAGCTAGGTTTTCTGTCCATCTGACAGGTCGCGGACATTTGACAGTGACGTTTCGTTTTTGTTTTGTCGATCATATCGAGAATGACCTCTGATTTGTTCTTTTTCAAGGCTGGCATTACTGTCGTATTTGACATTTAATTTCAAAATGGACGCACTTTCCTTTCTGCCTCTGACATGAAAAGAACCATGTAGGGGTTTTATCAAAAAATTTTATATTACCATGTTGTATTAAAACATGAAAGTATTGCTGTGAGTTGGCGCGTTCAGAGTCGCTGCTGCCGTGGGATCATTGCCGTAGGAGAAATTTACTGCCACTTCCTCGGTGAGTTTGGATTTCCATTGTCCCCTTTGTACATGACGCTCCCTCGGAATGTCTGCTAATGTCTTCATTTCTTCTCCAGGAGACCCAGACTGGCATTTATTTATTCGGCGCTCTGACGCGAAGGCGTATTGGACATTCCATCGTCTCTTGGCACCTTGGAAGCGTGGCCGCGTGTTCGAGCATTTCCTTTAGCTGAGGACCACCAAGGCTTCCGCTCCACGCGATGAAAAGGAACGTTGTACTCGAGCTAAGTATCGCCAGACTCTGAGCAGTGGTTGTTTTTTACTAGTCTTTTACTATTGTCTTAGACTTTGTCTTACTATATTTTGGTTGTTTTTGTCCTTTAGCCTAATTTCCCAATCCAAAAATACCTCATGGTCTAACCTTAATTTAAATTAGTGTTTAAAACCTAACTTTTAGTTTAGGAGTGAGTTCTTTCTCATATTCTAGTTTCTTTACACGTTCTACGTCTGGTTTTTCTCCAGAAATAACATAATATTTTCTATTTTGTAGCGTTGAACATCCTCGGAACACACACACTTTTGCATAACTTTATTTTTTTATAAGGATGCAGTGGTAATTTACACCCTAGTTTTAATCTTAGCTACCGCCTCTTTACTGGCGTGTCGTTTGTAGGAAATCCTAGTTTCTAATTTTGAAATAAAACTTAATTTTAATTTTTTAAGTTCGCTCTTCTAGCGGACCACACTCAACTTCTTGTTTACTGGTCCTACAGACCTACCAAAGCCACAGGCAGCCTTCTGCTACCTGTGCGCTTCATAATAAGGCATTTTTTCCACGCCGCCATTCTGGAACATTTTTTCAGTTGTGAGACATTTTTGTTTTTTTAATGATAAACCAAGCTCCGGGCTGCCTTCTGCGACCCGTGCGCTTCTTATTTTGCCAATTTTCTCACGCCGCCATTCTGGAACATTTTTTCAGTTGGAACATTTTCAAATTTTTTTAATAAAACAAGTGTAAGATTTTATTGAAACGCTACTTTACTTTTAAGAACCGTAATTGTACACCTTTATCCTAAATAAGCCTAGTCTTAACCTTAATTTTAATAAACTTAGATTTTTAAATTTTAAATCTACTGTTTTATTGAAGGTCCCTGCCCTGTGATTAGAAGTCTAGTGTTATCAGCTGACATTTCCGGCACAATTTATAGTGGTATCCGTGGGTCTGGCGCCCGAACATTTATTTTCTTAGTTTTGATTTTTATATTTTGACCTGCGGATCCATTTTCTTGCCTTCTAGGTAGAATTTAATTTTGAGGTTGGCCCTTGTCCAATCTTAACTTTTAAATTATTTTACATTTAGCGTTATATATTACATTTGACGCTACTTCAAATTATTTAAACATTACAACCTTTATACTTCGTCTACTCTTAGCATTTATTTCTGTATTGTTATCTGTCTTTGTGTGGTACAATAAAGTATTATCTATCAATCTATCTACATTATAGAAATAATTGGAGACATACTGAAATGTTTTCTTCACTTTTAAACATAATCAACATTCATAAAATTAATTGATGTCTTTCCAGTGACTTGTTGTATGAACTTAAAGTAAAGAGAAAAAAAAACAGGATTAAGTACAAAGAAATGGCACTTACTTCATAATCCTTAACCTGCATCTGTAGAGTCTTCATCTCGCTTGTCAACAAATCAATGTGTTTGTGACATTCCTCGATCGTGCCAGGTTTGTCCACTGCCTCAGGGGCCGGATTGTCTGCTGTCTTCTCTTCGGTGCTGTAGCTGCGAGGTGCGAGTGAAGCACAGCTACAAGAGGTAAGTTGCATGTAATATTGTTTAGAATCTTTATTAACAAAGAAAATTACAATCAAATAGTAGAAACAAATTAGAACTAGTATTTACAAATGAAACAATTGAGCTAAGTGCAGACTGTTGCAAGCAATCTACAGAAAGCTCAACTGACCCATATCAATACCAGTTGAACTGTAACCAGGTGAGCAAAGTTACAACAGTTATTTTCATGAGTTTGCAATCAAAAATAAAAAGAGATATTGAGAATAGGAAATTCTACAAGGATTGGGAATACTGTTTTTTTTTTATTTAGTGTGTTGTGTAGTTGTGTGCCCACTGCTGGGCAAAGGCCTCCCCCGCACCCTTCCAAACTTCTCGATCTTCTGTAGACTCCCACCACTCCGGGTCAAAAGCTACCAGATCGTCCCACCAGCTTTTACAAAACCGTTTTAGTTAAGTACAATAAAATTTTAAACATTCGTTTCTAAATTATTAGTCAAACGCAGCAGATTTAGAACGTTAATCGCGCTTAAGAGTTTGGTAAAAACCAGCCTTAGTGTTTGAATGATGCAATAGTGGCAATCATGTTTACCAAGAAAATTATGCAGTATAACAATTAGAATGGTACCCACGAAAAGGCTTTTTGTAGCTAATAAATAGTCACAGCACTTTCATAAACTTTATTATTGTCACCCTTCTGTGAAACATGAGCTTGGTCACCAGAATTTTGGACCATGTCTCAAAACCGTCAAAATTTATTTAGAAAACATTTTGATACCACTCTTCATGAAATTTACGGCCGAAGGGTATTCTAGGGTATTTTATATAGGTATTTTGAAGTAGAAATATGAGTAAATAACGGGGACAGGGTTATCTATTTGTTGCGCAACTAACCTGAATATATTTGAACGTAGAGTCCTAATTGATGATTCGGTGAAGCATCTGGAAAGCCGTCCTACTGAATACACTTTCAGCGAAGCCATAATTGAGGAAATTACAGAATTTTTTTGATGGGTTTCTTTTTACAATTTTTTACTAAATTGAGGTTATGTCCAAATTCCAGTCCTCAAGTCAGCCAGCTGTCATTTTCAATTTACCGCACTACATACATTTCTGTCAAAAGTAACCATAGAGCAAAAGAGAATATAAGGGAAAAACACACGACCAGATTTTTTTTTTTTAAGGCCTTTAAAGCCGAGGCCGCGGCCTCGGTTTATGTGTGTGGAGGCTTTAACAACCCGCACGCCTTCGCCTCCGGCCCAACCGGCGGCCGGGCCGGAGGCGAAGGCGTGCGGGTTGTAATGCGTAAATTTATATGAGAGACTACACACACGCTGCCGCCCGGCGGTGTATGACTTGACTTTATTTATAGAAATTTGAATTTCTGTTACCGAGGATTTTAAAAACTACTGAACAGATCAAGATGATCGCGTGTATTTAGAACAAAGCATACGAGTAACTTAGTTAAAAGGCTACTTATATATCGAAAATACGCGTAAGTAGCCGCGGGCAGAAGCTAGTTTTATAATATTAATCATAAAAACTTTCGTAGTTTGATGAATAAGAATAAAAGCGGGACATATCCTATACGAATCTAGTTTGTGTTAGAAGAACAGAACACCAACGTTTCAGAGTGACTTCGGGTATGGTTTGTGTTGCAATGCAAACTTAGTTTGCAAGACAAACTAGGTTCGTAGTAACCCGCTTACCCGCATACATTCATAATAATGGAGTAGGTAGACTAATTATTATTAATGCTGTTGACCGAAGAAGTTCATGACAGCGTTACCAGGGTACCTCGCCAGAGTCGCTGGTAAAGTTAGGTGATGACAACGCGACGCGGACGACCATAACAAAAGACTATCACAAAGGTTTGTAGACAGCTCTACAAAAATATTAATTAAAAATATTGTTCCTACTGAGTACACAACTCGACTGCTTCTACAACACGCACGTTGTCTATTTTTAAAGGACCTTCAAGAGGTTGGGACAAAATAAAAAAAGTGTCTATGGTTAGTTTTTGTAGACATGACAACAAAAGTGAAAATCGTGAAATTTTATGATTTTATGATTAAAAGCTGTGTAGAAAACATGTACAATAATTTCGCACGCTAGCTACCTATAAAATGAATTCCATTCCAATTAATTTTCAAAAATCTGAGCAAACAAAGATCTGTCGTTGCTGCTTGGGCAAAGATGGATCTAAAGATATTTCTGCTGAATTTAATAATTTTGGACAGAAAGAAGTGTACGAGGAGATGCTGAACGATGTATTTAACATCCAGGTAACCCATGATACAATCTAACATTATGATAATCTACACCAAACTTCATCTTGATCTGTTCTATAATATTGGAGATTCTAGGTATTTATTCTAACCTTATTTAACAAAAGAGTCTCTAGCAAGAGCGTAGATAACCCAATCAAAACAAAGCGGTTGAAAAGAAGCCATATTCTGGACAACCCTTAAGTCGAAGGAAGAAGGACTACAGAGACCTAATCCTAATTGACACTCGACAAATTCGCTTATAGCCCATGACTGATTGCGGAAGCAAAAAAGAACATGATGAAATGTTTTACAAAAGTTCTTGAGGCAGCTCTGCCGAAAATTTCTCAATACGGTCCTCACCATTTCAAATATTTTTCATACGAATCTATTCAAAGTAATTAAACAAATCACGAAATATAACCTATATCATAGCATTATACTATAATATGACAAATAAAGTTGAAATTCTTTTGGACATACATTAAATTTGTTCCAATCTTTCCGCAAGGTGCTTTAAAAAAAAATAGTTTTTAGGGTTCCGTACCTCAAAGGGAAAAAAGGAACCCTTATAGGATCACTTTGTTGTCCGTCCATCTGTCAACCCTCTTTTCTCGGAAATGTGTGGATGTATTGAGTTGAAATTAAAGTCAAATAATCAAGTCCGTAACCTCTTGGAGCCGCGATATAAATAAAACTTATAAGTTAACACACTCAAAAGTTACATCCATTTTTGTCTGAAAATTTTGAAATTTCACATGCACACAAAACCTATAGGGTACTTCCCGAAGACCTAGAATCATGAAATTTGGTGCGCCGCAAGGAGCACAAGTAAAGGGAAAAATCCGAAAACGATAAATTTGTAATTTATTCACTACAAAAATTACTTTTTAATACTCGCCATGGACCAAAACTTATCATGATAATTCCCCATCATGATAATTTGGCAAGGCACAAGGTCTTACGGAACCCTTAGTGTGCGAGTCCGACTCACACTTGACGTTTTATTTTGGGGTTATATTATTTTATTATTGTAACTATTGAATCTAATAATAATTGCGAAAATCTGCATAGAAAAAATATATATAATCAATTAATCATTCTTAGTATTTTTGAGGTGTCGTGGTCGGATAACCTCCTCGTGAGCCCGTACTGTTACTTGTCCTTAGGGATTCGTCCCAGGGAACGGTAGCAGGTGGCGGGCCGGTGCACCTCGGTTCCCACCGCTAATAATTTCTCTCTCCAGGGATATTGTTAGCGGCGGCCAATAATCCGACAAACCCAATCTAAGGTGTCACACGTACCGTGCCGAGGGATGAATGGCTGATGGTTGCTCAGTTGCGAACGGTGTCTCTCTGAAAACAGGGCGAATCGGAGTAGTATTTCAGCCCACCCGTGGGCATGCGGGGCTCTGCTGGCGGGTAGCTTTAGTTCCCTAGCTTCTCGTGGGATTTGTATGGATTTATTAAAAGAACCAATCAAATCTTCTTCTCCTTCTGGAGAACCATCTTCTCCCCTTTCGGGAGAAACCAGCAGTAGGCTGGAGGAGGCCCTACTGGCCTCTCCGGAGCCTATGCACATAGTGCCTTGCTTGGCAGATTACTCAACAGAGGTCGGCGGATCTGAAGCTGCGATAACGTCTCCAGGCAAAAGCACTGGTAAGCTGTGCAGTGCAGCCCGGAAGCGGCTTCGAAGGCTCATAGCTGCCAATGTATGCATCGAAGAAGCACGAGCACTGGCGGTAAAGCCTTGGAGCCAAATCCCACAGCTGAACGTTCCCCCCGATCCGAAGAAAAGACTAAGATCGGAGGAAGAATCACCCAAGCAGCAGCCTAAAAAGGCCCCCAAGCTGTCCCAGGAGTCAGAAGCCAGACCTAGCTTCAAGCAGATTGCGGAGGCGAAGCGAGTAGTTATTCGCAACACCGCCTCCATGAGCGACGACCAAATGAAGCAGGTCCATCGTTCCCTGACCCTGGCGATACTGCGTATAGCAAACAGCGGAAAGGGGCCTAGGTTTACTAGCTTCACACATATTTTAAATCCTGGGTGGATCCTGGTTACGTGTGAAAACCAGGAGAGCCAAGCCTGGCTCGAAAGCGAGGTCCCCAAGATCACGCCATGGGCTGGGGCAGAACTCTCGGTCATCCCCGAGAACGAGTTGCCCAAGCCTGTGGTTGCGGTCACTTTTGTGCCCAGTATCGAGGCGGCGTCGGTCGACGAGGCCGTCCAGCTACTAAGGATACAAAATGAGGGACTTCGCACTGACCTATGGAAGGTCCTGCACAGCAGATCTGAGAGGAATGGGTTCGTGGTAACCTTTTCCCTGGATGACCTGTCTGTGGAGGCCCTCAGAGCCACTGACTGTCAGGCTGCCTTAGGCTTCACAAAGATAGCTTTCAAGATCATAGGCGGCTCTGACACAAAGCCAGTGGCGGACATAAGCCCGCAGCCGTCCAGGTCCAGTGAAACGGGCTCCTCGGGGCGAAGCACAGGAGATCCAAAGCCGCGATCTATCGTGGCCAGGGCCTCCAATGTACCGCCCCTGGGTAGGTCTGATCCACCGAGACAGGGCGGAAGCGGTCCTCAGCCGTCCACGTCCAGCGGAACGAGCACCTCGGGGCGAAGCACAGGACGACCAGGGCCGCGACCCGTCGTCGCGGCAAGGCCCTTCTGCGTAGCGCCCCAGGGCAGGTACGGACCGCCGGGCTGGGACGGTAGGGGTCCCCGGGGAGGAGTAGTGGGTGACAGGCCGACCGAAACTAGTCGAGGACGCGGAGCGCGCCCGAAGCTAGCTTGGTCCAAGCCTCGTTACCAGTGGGGAAACCTATAGTGGCTACCCAGGCAGGAACGGCGAGGATCCTCCAGGCCAACCTCCACCATGCCGCGGCAGCGTCCGCGGCAATGGAGTGTTGCCTGTCCGAAGGACAAGCTAGCCTCGCCTTGATTCAGGAGCCTTGGGTAGCCAACACTCAGGTTCCGGGACTCGACGCTACCGGTAAGAAACTAGTAAACAGTAATGGCACAAGGCCCAGAGCGTGCATAATTTTCAAAAACTATGTTAATTTTTTGCCTGTCACAGAGGTATGTAATGACGACCTGGAAGCCGCTTTTGTCGATCTCAAAGGATGGAGTGGTGCGAGGGTAATTTTGTGCTCTGCGTACTTACCCGGAGAGAGAGACAACCCAACGGGTGACTTGGCGAGGCTGGTCGACTACGCCTCCCAGAACAACGCCGTACTTCTCGTTGGATACGTCGCCAACGCACACCACACAGCATGGGGGAGCACGCACGTCAATGTTAGAGGTGAGTTACTCTGAGACTTTCTTTTAGCTAACAATCTAACGGCCGAACTACACACTCTTAACATAGGACGCGAACCTTTGATGTAAAGGCCTTTCTAAGGAATAAGCCTTTCTTCTTTCCTTCTTAAGACCATGGAGAAGGTAGTAGACAGACATATCAGAGATGTGGCGCTAGCCGCGTCTCCCATCCACTAGAGCCATCATGCCTATCGCAAGGGCAAATCCACAGAGACGGCGCTGAGTAGGCTCATTGGCAAAGGCTACGGAGGACAAGGAAATCGCACTTTGTTTATTCCTTGATATTGAAGGGGCTTTAACCGTAAATTTGTAGTAGGTACAATCACAAAAAAATTTTTTTGATGCTCGCCATGGAGGGTACCTACTTCCCGTTGACCTAGAATCATGAAATTTGCCAAGACACAAGGTTTTGCAACTATACGGAACCCTTAGTGCGCGAGTCCGCCTCACACTTGACTTTTTTTTCTCATTTGGTGTTTATTGTGAAGGTTAAAACCCCGCGCATTTTTTTTTGTATTTTCTACAGTAGTTTCATAGAAAACTATACAAAATATTGTATATCATATTTTATTGTGTAGATCCGATATTGGTTATATTTTGTGATTTGTTTTAGTATCTATTTTAGATAAGTTTTAGATAAATTTTTATACAGTGAGGACAGACTTGGGCAATTTACCGTGGAGCCCCCTTAAATAAATAAGTAACAAACCTATATATTTTATTAGAGTTGGAAGGGCCTATATTATCTCTATGCTCATATGCTTCAGGGCCCCAAAGCCACATCGAATAAAATAGAATAGAAAATCATTTATTGCCTTAATTTACAGAAAATACACAAAATAAAACTAGACTTAAACTACTTAATTAAAACAAATAAAGTAAGACAAATTCAGCATTTTGCTGTAATGCATTAACATGCAAGCAGCGTTATTTTTCAATAATTCACACCGAGAGGTTAAAAATAGAAAATCTGAGGAAATCTTAGAAAATCTGGTTGCGAATTTCAACAGTTATTTTCGTCGACTTCTTCTCTAGAAAAAATAGTTTAATTTTTTCTGTTTACTGTACTGTCTGTGTGTAAGTAAGCTGAGCACGAAATTCGCTCAGCAAATTATGTACAAAATTACCTTTAGGTATCATTTGATAAAGTCTATCTGTTCTTATTTATACTATTTCCTGCACTAAATATATTTTACTTTACTTTTACATTTTTTACTTTTATTTCCAGGCACCTCAGCTGCTCGAAGTCAAGCAGTACATCTGTGAGGACTGCATCATCCGGCTTAGAGAGTCGAGCTCGTTCAAACAGATGGTGGTGAGGAACCAGGATTTGTATGTGGAGTGTTTGCAGAATGTGCTGGAAGAAGGTATTTAGCTAGAAAAAATTTCTTTACTAATCTATACTTATAATAAAACTGTAACAGGTCCAATTCTGTACATTGAAGATATTTTGAAAATTTTTTTTGGAGTACACTCTACTATCGATACTGAAGCCAAAACTGTAATTTTTTTCATTCATGTCTGTCTGTCTGTCTGTCTGTCTGTCTGTCTGTCTGTCTGTCTGTCTGTCTGTCTGTCTGTCTGTTTCTTAAACGCGCATCACGTCGAAACTACTGAAGGTATCGAAATGAAACTCGGCACGATTTTAAATCATACTACGAGGAAGGACATAGGATACTTTTTATCCCGGATTTCAGTCAGGTTCCCCTGGGAGAGGGGATGAAAGTTAAATTTCTTCACCGCGCATGACGCCGAAAGTGCTGAATGAGTGGGAATGAAACCCAGCACGATTTGATTTCATACTACAAGGAAGGACATGGGATACATTTCATCCCGGAATTCAGTAATGTTCCCCTGGGAGAGAGGATGAAAGTAAAATTCTTTAACCGCGCATCACGACGGAACAACTGAATGAATTCGAATGGAACTCGGCATAATTTGAGTTCATACTACGAGGAAAGATACATTTTATCCCAGAATTTACTAAGGTTCCCCTGGGAGAAGGGATGCAAGTAAAATTCCTTCACCGCGCATCACGCCGATACTACTGAATGAGTTGGACTGAATTGGTACGATTTGAGTTCAAGGAAGGACATGGGATACATTTTATCCTGGAATTCAGTAAGGTTCCCCTGGGAAAGAGGATGAAAGTAAAATTCTTTAACCACGCATCACGACGGAACTACTTAATGAATTCGAATGCAACTCGGCATGATTTTAGTTCGTACTATGAGGAAAGATACATTTTATCCCGGAATTCAGTAAGGTTCCTCTGGCAGAGGGGATGATAGTCAAATTCCTTCACCGCGCATCACGCCGAAACTACATAGGTAATGAGTTGGTATGAAACTTGGCATGTTTTGAGTTCATACTACAAGGAAGGACATGAAAATACATTTTATCCTGGAATTCAGTAAGGTTCCCCTGGGAGAGAGGAAAAGTAGAATTCTTAAACCGCGTAACCCGACGGGTCTACGCGTCGTCCGATATCATGCATTCTTTTTGTTAGAAACAGTGTTGCAAAATCGAATTTGACTAAATCAGTAGAAAGTCGAGTAGAAAATCAGTAGACTCATGAAATAATCTGTAGATTGAAGAAAAAAAATTGTAGATAAAGGGTAGGTAAGTTCCTATCTAATTTTTCCGAGACGCACCCATTAGTTAGGTCCCTACCTACTAAGGTGGTGCGTCTTGGAAAAATAAGTTAGGTTCCTACCTTACATGACATATGGTGGTTTAGCTGGTCCGGTTATCTGTACTACCGATGTTTGGTTGGAGTAAGTGGTCCAATTAAACTAACTGGACCACAGAAAAATATTTTTTACTGTGGTACACAGCCAACTGTACCTACGTACTAACGAAAAAAAAATTACGGTGGTCCAGTCAAATGGATCAGGAGCCCAATTCTGCAATACAATTGCTTCAGTATGACAGTGCAATCGTCGCAGAATCATCACGTAGAATCCTTAGATTAATAAAACTCCAGATAGTGCGTGCGAGATAAATTAATAGTTTCAAACTTGACGCGCGTCTCTCCATCTGCATTCATCATAATTTCTTTCATCTATGGGATTGAAGATGACAACATGCTATCCCCCGTAGAACCTACACGATTTTTTGCACGGCGGCGTTTCATAATATGAGAGACTATGGTTAAATGTGAACTTAATTAGTCGGCCGGTAAGGCAATCGCGAACGAAGTCGCGGGTACAGCTAGTAATATATAAAGAGGAAAGATTTGATTGTTTGTTTGTATTGATTAGGCTCCGAAACTACTGGACCGATTTGAAAAATTATTTTACCATTAGAAGCCCACATTATTCCTGATGAACATAGGCTACTTTTTACCGCGGGAAAATGCTTCATTCCTACTGGAAAACGGGTAATAGGACAACGGGTAGTAAGAGTGCAGCTAGTATATTAATATACTAGTTTCGCACACACTTTTCTGGGATAAAAAGTATGCCTATGTCCGTTACCGTGTAGCTCGTTGCAAAATTTTATTAAGATGTGCTCAGTCAATAGGCGTTAAAAAGTAAAAGGGGACAGACGGTAAAAAGCTATCAATTTGTGAAAGAATTTTCAAAATCTGATTATTACCTACTTCCACATCTCCTATACTTATCCAAATTTTGAAACTTTAACTTTTTTATTTCATTTGATTTCTATACCTACTCGTATCATAACAGATGCATAGATATTGTTACGTAACACATCATGATGTTTTGCATGATTTAAGTCAATAATATATAAACGTAGTGTAGGACGCCCTCCGGCCAGGTGGGATGACGATCTGCGAAAGACTGCAGGCAGATGCTGGATGCGGCAAGCTGAAGACAGGGCGCTATGGCGCTCATTAGGGGAGGCCTATGTCCAGCAGTGGACTAATATAGGCTGATGATGTGAAGTAAATAATTATTTTATTAATAAAATTTCCTATAGCTGCCTACTGCCTACCTACTCTCTGCTTGTAGGTATTTTGTGTGTATGTAAGTAAAAGTAGCTTTATCTATTCAAAAAATGACATGAATAGAAAATGCTAAATAAACTTTTTGACATTTACAAGTTTATTTAGCCCGACACAAAACATACTCCGACCCAAATTATCGTCACCGCCTATTTTATGTTATAATTATGTTAAAAGAATGAATTTTCAAAAATCGATTGGTCAGTTTGTGATGCGTATGATAAACTTTTTTTTAATGCCTCTATAAATGTTTTACTTTGTATAGGGTAGAGATGCGAAGTTGCTCTTTTTTCCACCATGGTGGCTAAAAAGAGCAACATCGCATCTCTGCTTAAAGTATCACGCTAATATTATAAAGCGAAAGTTTGGATGGATAGATGGATGGATGTTAGTTACCTCTTCACGCCAAAACTACTGAACGGATCAGGCTGAAATTTTCCATACATGTAAGTAGTAAGTCTAACCCTAGAATCTAACAGAGGTGACTTTTTATCCCATAAATCAGTTCCCGTGGGATAGAAATAACCTTAAAATGTTTCCATAGAAACAACGCGTACGAAGCCGCGGCAGAAGCTAGTACAAAATAAACCATTTACAGAGGCATTAAAAAAAGCGTATTATAATAGGTATCGCATACTGCCTAATCGAGTTTTGAAAATTCCTGCGTTGAACATAAATATAAGATAATATTGGGATAAAACAATATTTTGTAACAATTCCGCTCAAAACCTCCTCCGACAAGATCCAACAAAATGTGATTTGCGTGTACCGCCCGCCCTCCCACAAATTGCTCCCACTTGCAATCAGAGAAAGTAATTAATTTGTGGGAGGGCGGGCGTTACACGCAAATCACATTTTGTTGGATCTTGTCGGATGAGGTTTTGAGCGGAATTGTTACTAAATATTGTTTTATCCTAACCTAATATTATACAATGGATATCCGCAAAGTAACGCCTGAATCTGTTATTTATAATTATAAGATAAAATAGGTGGTGGCGCTGATTTGGGTCGGGCTAGCGCATTAAGGCTGAACGGGTCGCTCATCTCTCCATACAAACGTGGAAGGGTAACTACAACGCTGTTTGATGTTGACCATCCAAAACTAAGGATAATATCAATTTATCTCGTCATTATCTCTGTCTGTATGCACCCGAAACCGTAAAAAAAGTATTAAATAAAAAAATACAAGCTTCTAAACTTTCGTATTTTAACACCGATTTTAGCCCAACTTTGGGCGAAAATAAATAACATACGGACAAAGAAAACTCCAAAATAAAGCCCGTATAGACATAGTTTAAATGAATGAACACTTTATTGTACTAGTACATAACATTAATAAAAATCGTGTAGGCGGCCTTATCGCTGACAGCGATTTCTCCAGGCAACCTTGTTTAGTTATTCAAAAGTTGAAATAAATAATATTTTGAAATGATACTCTGAATAGCTTTTCCCTTTAACCATTATGCTAAAAGTCTTTTTGCAACGCCTTAAATAGTATTTTTTTTAGTCATTTATTTAATTATTAATTAGAACGGCGAAAACACCAATTACACTAATTAATTATAATTACATGCAAACAATGAAACTTATAAAACTAGTAAAAATAGGAAAAAATTTAAGCTAGGGATTGAATTAATTTAAGAAAAACTAAAAATATAGCATGCAAGTTAAAATCATACCTTACTTGTACCATATTTGTGTTTCAGAAGTAAAAAAATCGGAACTGAAGCATGAAAATATAAAAGAAGAAACTGCAAACCTTGACAGCTATGAAGAGGATGTTGACGGTAAGATTTATTGTTTATTCATATGAATAACTCTCTCCTCTTGCACAGTTGGGTAAAAATGCACAAAACATGCCAATTGCACAACCAAAGCCAGGGGTGCTAGAGGGTAAAAATGCACAAAACATGCCAATTGCACAACCAAAGCCAGGGGTGCTAGAGGGTAAAAATGCACAAAACATGCCAATTGCACAACCAAAGCCAGGGGTGCTAGAGGGTAAAAATGCACAAAACATGCCAATTGCACAACCTAAGCCAGGGGTGCTAGAGACATGATATAACGTTTTGTAGGGTTGCCACTAAGTGTGCGTACAGATCTGATGTGAAGCTTCGGTGTGTGTTTATTTTGTTTTTATTCGTGTACGAGTTTACTGTATTAAACTATTAACTTACGTAGGAAGATACATGTATCATGTACTATGTATTGTATAGTACCAACTATTTATAATATTAACTATAATGTACCTTAGAGACTGAGGCTGACGGACAAACCGATTTACGGTTTATGTTAGCTGTAGATAAAATAAGTTAATAATTATGTAACATACATAAATGAAAAAAAAAAAAAGATTAAGTAATCTGATTTAACGTTTCCATAGAAACAACGCGTGCGAAGCCGCGGGCATAAACTAGTCTTAAGTAAAATCTTAACATAATTTTTGTTTCAGAGGTGTTAGTGGACATGAAAGAAGAATCTACTGAAGATATTGAAGAAACAGTTAAATCAAACATCAAAGTTAAACTTACGGGTAAGTTCGCTATATACCTAACCTACTTATTAACAAAACTACTACTTCAAAACGTAAGGTTTTACCTGTTAATTATTTTTCTTTATTACTTCTTGCAAAATTTCTATATAAGAAGGCTATATAAGAGTGTGGATTCTAAAAAAGTTATAGTACATTTTTTTAGTTTTTTTTTCTGAATCGTTTTATTGTAAAAATAAAAATTCTAAAAATAATAATGCTGGACAATCCACACAGCGTCATCCCACCTCACCTCAACAGCCTATATTGGTCCACTGCTGGACGAAGGCATCCTCCTGATAAGCGCCTTAATGACTTTTATCTCATGGGGGGGTAATGCCCATAATCCCCATGCTGAGCATGCGGGTGGGGATTGCAGTTTCGGTTGAATTTGGCGAAGGAAGAGCTTTCCTCCAATCATCCCCCAATACGATGGCGGTAAAAAATTATGATAAAACATACCCCGAAAACATACCATGTCTCGAAAAAATAACATGTTCGAAACTAAACTGAAAGAGATGCTCATAAAAAAATATTTTATGGACTTGACGACTTCTTGATTATTTAGACCTTACTAACCCTAGAATTAATTTCACAGATCACCAACCCACCTCAAAACCAACCGACCAACGAGGCTCTGGACCAATGCTGCGAGAAAACTCCTTAAAAATCCTCAACAACTCAACGCTAACAGTCTTTCAATGGAACAAAAGTAGCTACACATGCTTCTGTTGCAAGGAACCATTCCAAGACTTTAAAGAACTAAAAATACACACAGAAAGCCATAAAATACAGGAAATCGAAAAGAAAATCATAACTCAACACAATCAACCTGTAAAAGTAGAAATAACAAATATAAGCTGCAAGATTTGTCGCAAAGAGATAACTGACTTAGATAATTTATTAGTACATTTATCAGAACATAATATTATAGTACACGAACATTTGTTAATACCTTTTAGAATAGAAAGTAAGTTAACGTGTCAGATTTGTTCAGAATCGTTCAGTTTGTTCAGATTATTGAACATACATATGAATAGGCATTACCAAAAGTATGTTTGTTATATATGTGGTGCTGGCTTTTCCAATTTAGTGTTTTTGAACCTACATAGATCGAGGCTGCATCGACCGATTCAATGTCAGAAGTGTAGTGTCACTTTTAAGAGAAAATCAGAGAAGAAAATCCATGATATTGAATACCATGGAGTTAAGTTTGAAAGAAAGCAGAGATTTCCTTGCAAATTCTGCCAGCAGCGTTTTTTTCAAGAGGATTTGAAAGTGAAACATTTAGTTGAAGCGCATGGGGTTAAAAAACCTGAATTTTCGTGTCAATTTTGCTCAAAAATCTTTATAACAAAAAGTTTGGTCAACAATCATGTCAAAATTGTTCATATGAAGGAGAGAAGTCATCAATGCAGCGTTTGTAGTAAGGTTTTTTATACTAAATCTGATGTGGTAAGACATAGTGTAACTCATACGGGTGAAAAAAACTTCGTTTGTAGTATTTGTAGTAATTTATTTGCTACAAAAGATTCCTTGAGGCGGCATATGAAAAGAGTTCATGTTGGACACTAAATATATAAAATTTTAAAAAAACTAGCTGTATTCTTACTACCCGTTGTCCTATTACCCGTTTTCCCGTAGGAGTGAAGCATTTTCCCGCGGTAAAAAGTAGCATATATTCATCAGGAATAATGTGGGCTACTCATAAGTAGCCCACATTAATCCTATTTAATCCTAGACCTGATTTTGAAAAAAATAACAAAATTATGACCGATGTCAAAATCTTTAAACCCCTTTGTCTCGCGGCTGAATAACCCACAATCTTCGCTTCGCTCACAGCGCCACAAATTTCGTCGAAATTAGTAGGCAGACCATTTATTATGTTTGTATGTGTACCTATTTATATATGTTAATGGTAAAGACACGAATTATTAATTGTATTAATTATTATGATTATTCTTGTTTTTCTGTAAATTTTGTAATCTAGCACTACCTACTAAATTGTCGTCCACACTACCCAAAGGTTTGCAGGTAGCTTGCAGGTAGAGAATGCTATCCAACACTATGCTCGCTCATGTACAACTTTTGTGAATAAAGTATATTCTATCTATCTACTAGAATATACTAACTAAGTATCTACGAAATGCGTTACAGCGTGCGTCACGCTACGAAAATATGAATGAGTTAGGTACGTGGATACGAAATGTGCTGCTAGATAATTAGGTAGCTAGATAATTAGCCCCTGATCCTTACAGTCTACTTTTTTCCGAGAATACGATGCTACTTTCTTAGTGGTACGAAATGTGCTAGAACAATGCTACCTACTAAATAGTGCTACAAAATTACTAGCTACGAGATGCTACGAAATAGTGCTACAAAATTACTAGCTACGAGATGCTACGAAATAGTGCTACAAAATTACTAGCTACGAGATGCTACGAAATAGTGCTACAAAATTACTAGCTACGAGATGCTACGAAATAGTGCTACAAAATTACTAGCTACGAGATGCTACGAAAAAGTGCTACAAAATTACTAGCTACGAGATGCTACGAAATAGTGCTACAAAATTACTAGCTACGAGATGCTACGAAAAAGTGCTACAAAATTACTAGCTACGAGATGTTACGAAAAAGTGCTACAAAATTACTAGCTACGAGATGCTACGAAAAAGTGCTACAAAATTACTAGCTACGAGATGCTACGAAATAGTGCTACAAAATTACTAGCACCGAGATGCTACGAAAAAGTGCTACAAAATTACTAGCTACGAGATGCTACGAAATAGTGCTACAAAATTAGTAGCTACGAGATGCTACGAAATAGTGCTACAAAATTACTAGCTACGAGATGCTACGTAATAGTGCTACAAAATTACTAGCTACGAGATGCTACGAAATAGTGCTACAAAATTACTAGCTACGAGATTCTACAAAATTACTAGCTACGAGATGCTACGAAATGGTGCTACAAAATTACTAGCTACGAGATGCTACGAAAAAGTGCTACAAAATTACTAGCTACGAGATGCTACGAAATAGTGCTACAAAATTACTAGCTACGAGATGCTACGAAATAGTGCTACAAAATTACTAGCTACGAGATGCTACGTAATAGTGCTACAAAATTACTAGCTACGAGATGCTACGAAATAGTGCTACAAAATTACTAGCTACGAGATGCTACAAAATTACTAGCTACGAGATGCTACGAAATGGTGCTACAAAATTACTAGCTACGAGATGCTACGAAATAGTGCTACAAAATTACTAGCTACGAGATGCTACGAAATGGTGCTACAAAATTACTAGCTACGAGATGCTACGAAATAGTGCTACAAAATTACTAGCTACGAGATGCTACGAAATAGTGCTACAAAATTACTAGCTACGAGATGCTACGAAATAGTGCTACAAAATTACTAGCTACGAGATGCTACGAAATAGTGCTACAAAATTACTAGCTATGAGATGCTACGTAATAGTGCTACAAAATTACTAGCTACGAGATGCTACGAAATAGTGCTACAAAATTACTAGCTACGAGATGCTACGAAATAGTGCTACAAAATTACTAGCTACGAGATGCTACGTAATAGTGCTACAAAATTACTAGCTACGAGATGCTACGAAAAAGTGCTACAAAATTACTAGCTACGAGATGCTACGTAATAGTGCTACAAAATTACTAGCTACGAGATGCTACGTAATAGTGCTACAAAATTACTAGCTACGAGATACTACGAAATAGTGCTACAAAATTACTAGCTACGAGATGCTACGAAATGGTGCTACAAAATTACTAGCTACGAGATGCTACGAAATAGTGCTACAAAATTACTAGCTACGAGATGCTACAAAATTACTAGCTACGAGATGCTACGAAATGGTGCTACAAAATTACTAGCTACGAGATGCTACGAAATAGTGCTACAAAATTACTAGCTACGAGATGCTACGTAATAGTGCTACAAAATTACTAGCTACGAGATGCTACGAAATGGTGCTACAAAATTACTAGCTACGAGATGCTACGAAATAGTGCTACAAAATTAATAGCTACGAGATGCTACGAAATAGTGCTACAAAATTACTAGTTACGAGATGCTACGAAATTACTAGCTATGAGATGCTACGTTACGCTACGAAAGTTTAGTAATGGTGGCCACAGTCATATAATTTGTTGGAAGCATAGATCAACATGATGGCCGGGGAGGCCGCGGAATATTTGATCGAAGGTTGGAAGCAAAGATCCTATGACTTCATTCTACAATATCTTTGGTTGGAAGCAGCTATTCTAGTGCCTTAGTTCTAATAGACACCAAGGAGATTTTAAAGCTACTACAGACGAAACTACTGAGGTAACAATTTGTAAATGTTGATTTAATTTACCTACGTTTTTTTTTCGTTGGTTTTGAAGCCATAGAGTTTTTTTTTGCTCTGTGTTTTTACATCCTAGACTTTTTTGGTTCCTTGTATAAATAACAAGAAAAATGGAACCCATTATAATGATTAAATCAAAATCAGCCTTATGATATACATGAAATTATTTAAAAACCCTCAATGGATAAATAAAAGATATTTAAGTTTCTATAATACGTTTTGGTCTTCTCAAACCAAACATTTAAGATAAAATTATAAAATCGATGTGCAAGCTGGGCAATGCCATTTGTATTTAACGTAGGTACCTACAAAGATTTTATCTCATAGTTTCGGAACCCTTGAGTCATAGCGTATCCAACACGTGCTTAACTTATATTTTAGAAATTCTCTTTGTTGGCGTCAAGTTTGCATCCTTGGTTTTGTAACATATTATTGAAAAAAATAATATAAAATGGCAAATCGAAACCAATTACCCAATATTTATAAAAATTGCGATCACATAAAAAGAATAGAGCCAACTTTTGAAGCCGACTTGGGTAAGTTTTCTATTTTCGAACTAACTTCTGCCCACGGCTTCGCACGCGTATTCTCGGTACCTATAATAAGTAACCTATTATCTAAGTTAGGCTTTGCTCTAAACGTACTCGAAATTTCACCTTGATCTTGTCAGTAGGTACCTAGTTTTGGAGATTTTAGGTAACAAAAATTCAGTTTTCACAAACACTGCTTATATTAGCAGGATAGTAGGATTAGTAGGGTAGACCAGCAGGGGTATTTTAATTCATTCGATTCGTTTCCGAATCAAATCCGACGGATTCGAATTCGATTCCGACGGATCTTTAAAACGCTATTTTGACTTCGCTTCGGGTTGATGATCGAAATAAAGAGCTCCTCCTCATTGACCTGGCCATTAGTCAACAGATTCGCTTCGTATTTTCGATCATCAACCCGAGGCGAAATCAAAATAGCGTTTTATAGATCCGTCGGAATCCAATTTCGTTGATTACTTAGAAATTACCATGAGTGTGAGGGCTTCCGCACTATATTAGCAAAAACCTTTATTCATAGGATCAGGTAGTCATATACATAGAAATCATGCCAGGGCGCATTTTTTTTTAATGATAATATATATAGCTCGATTACCACTGACTGACTGACTCACTGATTGACATAATTGTTCTCCCTGATGATGGAGGGGGAGGTATGTTTTTTTTTGCAGAAATGTAGAGAGGGTGTCAAGGGGACCTAGGGAAAATTCCGACTTTTTGAGATTTGCCCCCCGGAACCCCCGGCCCCCAGGGGGGCTTCGTAACGGAGTTATATTGTTTGATTTTTCTATACGAGGTGTATAGAGGGGAACAAGTGATTTCTATTGCAAAAAAAATCACCCCCCCCCCCCCCCTTGCCCCCCAGTACCCCCCCTTTTGAGAGTGCTACCGGATGCCGTAGCGATAGAGGAGTTCTGATTGCGGGATCGTATAGAGGGTCTCTTCTCCAATTGAAAGAAAAAAAAACGACCCCCCCTTCCGCCCCCCTTTTCACCGCCCCTTTTGATATCTCCCAAACTAAGTACGATAGAAGAAAAATTTTTTCACGTTCGTGTAGAGGGTTTAAAACCATTTTAATAAAAAAAAAAAATTCGCCCCCCGCCTCTCTGGACTCTCCTTTTTACGAAAAAACTGAAATTTTGCCATTTTTAGCCCATATTTTGACCACTTTTTAGGGTGGAGCATTGCGGCGAGCGTAGCGAGCCGCATGCGACTACGGGAAACAGCAAGGCGAGCGAAGCGAGCCGCGCTGTGACCCCCCCCCCCCCCCCTGCCCCCCAGAACCCCCTCCCCCTGAATCCGGGGGAGCATTGCGGCGAGCGAAGCGAGCCGCAATGCGACTACGGAGGAACAGCACGGCAAGCAAAGCGAGCCGTGCTGTTACCCCCCCACGCCCCCAGGCTCCCTGAACCCCCTCCCCCATCAAAAAATCAGATATGGGTATCGTTTTCGACTAACATTGGGGTGAGGATTACGAATTTGATGTCGGCGGGCATGTGTCGGAATGTGGTGAGCGAAGCGAACCGCAATACGACTCACGTCGCTGTGTGCGTGTGGCGAGCGGGTATTGCGGTGAGCGAAGCGAACCGCAATGCGATTATAGGAGAACAGCACGGCGAGAGAAGCGAGCCGTGCTGTGATCCCTCACTCCCAGCCCCCCCTAAATCCGGTCCCCCATCCATAAATTGATATGGGTATCGTTTTCGATCAACTCGAACCTAAGACTCGAACACGTAGATTACGAAAAAGATGTCCATTTCAAAATCCAAGATGGGTGACATTTTTATATCGCAGTCTCCACTCTTGGTTATCGATTTCGATCAAATCGCGGGTGTAGGTTACGAAAAGGGGTATACAATTAAAATCAAACAATATACACAGCCGACGCGAGCTGCTTGCAGCTCGCGCACATATAAAATACTAGTTTTAATATATTAGGTCCTTACATATGAAATTGGCGTTTTGTATGGGAGGAACACAAAGTCGAATATTTTTTAATATAATATATTTAATTAATCAAAGTATGAACCATTATTTTCTATGCACTTTTGCCATCTTATAGGTAGTTCATTGATCCCTTTACTAAAAAAACCAGTCGGACGGGAATCAATAAAATCTTTGAAGGCGATTTGGACTGCCCCATCGGAGTTGAATTTTTTCCCTTGCAAGAAGTTATCCAAATTTCGAAAAAAATGGTAATCTGTTGGAGCAAGGTCCGGGGAGTACGGAGGATGTCTTAGACTTTCCAATTGAAGCTCTTCTAATTTAGTAGCCGTCTGTTGCGCAGTGTGTGGTCTAGCGTTGTCGTGAAGCAGCAGTGGCGTGGAGCGATTGACCAGCCTAGGTTGTTTAGCCGCTAGCTTTTCCATCATGGTTTGCAATTGCTGACAATAGACATCAGCCGTAATAGTCTGGCCAGATTTGAGAAAACTGTAATGAACAATACCGGCACTAGTCCACCAAACGCTTACAAGTAACTTTTTTGGGGTTAATTTTCGCTTGGGGCAGGATTTGGCTGGCTGGCCAGGATCCAACCATTGCGCTGAGCGCTTCCGATTATCGTAAAGAACCCATTTTTCATCACAGGTAATGATTCGGTTTAAAATACCTTCATTATTGTGCCGGTTTAGTAATGTAACGCAGCAGTCGACGCGCGTTTGCCGGTTTGCTTCAGTCAATTCGTGAGGTTTCAAGCTTTTTAATCTTCCCAATTTGCTTCAAGTGAATTAAAACAGTTTTATCACTAACACCGCAGCCTGCAGCTAACTCGGACGTGGTTTGCGATGGATCCGCTTCCACAATAGCCTTCAACTCTTCATTATCAACTTGAGTCTCAGGCCGTCCACGGGGCTTGTTCTGCAAGTCGAAATTTCCAGAACGAAAACGTTGGAACCAAAAACGAACTGTTTTCTTTTGCAACACGACCGCCATACACATCATTCACCCTTCGAGTTGTTTCCGCAGCACTAGTGCCACGGCGGAACTCGTACTCGTAAATAATGCGATATTTTAAGTTTTCCATTTTGTAAAATGAGTGACGCAAACAGAAAAAAACAGAAGAAAAAAAACAAATGAATGACGATCATCGAAGCACAAATACACGAGTCTATAGCTGTACAAATTTGAATTTGGAATTCCTTACCAAAGAGGAGAAATTTGTGATTAAAGTGGCCAGTACGAAAAACGCCAATTTCATATGTAAGGACCTAATATTACCAATAGGCATAGAGCAAAAACACGCTGCTGTCACAGCAGAGGGATAGTGTCACTCAACAATTTACTTGATTTTATAGCCAAAAACTAATCTATGTGTGAGTCGACAAGAATATAGCATCCGTGCTTTCACGCACACAAGCGCACGTATACATATAGGAAATTGAAACTAATATGTCGCAATTTTTCGGCTTCACTTCGTTTGTGTTTACTATCGTTCTAAGCATTCTTCTTCTATGCCAATAGGTATTATAACTTACCTAACCACCCCCAGAAATGTCGAAACACATAGCAAGAAACTACCGCGTACTTCCTACATTCGAGAAGACGATGTATGACGCTGTAAAGACGAACTACTACTCTCTGCAAAGGAATGAGCTGCTGAAATGTCGTTGGGCGGAGTACAAACGGCAGATTGAGTGGAGGGTCTTCTCGCCTTTCCAGTTTCCTGATAATAGGTTGGTAGCAAAGAGTTTTCAGCGCCAAAAAGGAGGTTCCTACCTTGACCCCTTATTAATTGAAACTTTTTAAATAAACTTGTTGTTCAAAGAGTTTTAATCTTAGAATAAGAAGGCTTAGAATGATAGTTGACACAAACGAGGTGAATCTAAAAAATTGCGACTAAACGTCGCAATTTTCATTTTGAGCCGTTAGTACAATACTTGAAATGACGCGGAAAGCAGCTCTCACAAAAAAATATAAAAATGATGTGTTGTGCGGTGTAAGGGTATTTAAACACCAGTAGCAAGAAAAATAATACTGCATATATCTCATTCTACTAGTCTACACACATATTACATTTGTAATTTTGCCTAAAACAGTCATCAAAACTAATAAATAAATTTAAAAATTTCGTCCACCATTTTCGTGAAAATGTTGCTATGCACTGGGGAAAAAATACCCCGGTTTTGTTACTTAGTATAGGCACAGATATTATAATACTATGTATAGGTATATATAAATAGTTGACTGCCTCGTTGGTCTAGCGGTCAGCTTGTTCAACCGCTGATTATGAGGTCCTGGGTTCGAATCCCGGGTCGGGCCAAAAGTTGTTACTGGGGTTTTTCCAGCAAGAAAAAATCACAGTAACAGCCCGGAGTCAGGAAGTTGGCGGTGTTACACCCCCGTGCCTAGGAAAGCGCGTTAAGCCGTTGGTCCTGCACCTGATCTCTCCCCGGTCGTGTCGATCTGTCGTCCCATCGGATTATGAGAGTGAGGGAATAGAGAGTGCACCGGTGTTTGCACACACACTTGTGCACTATAAATGTCCTGCGCATCTGGCTAGTCTCTGATGAGATTGGCCGCCGTGGTCGAAATTTGGCTAGGAGGACATTATAAAAATAGTAGAGGAGAGGGTGGACTTCACTCAAGTTAGGACTTAGGAATCAAACTGCGCGGAATATCATAATTTTAAAATTTCTGTCACTCGACGATATTCTGAATAGATTCATATTGTAAACTACGAAAAAAAAACGAAACCTTGGTTTTTTTTCAGTGTAGGTACTTGTCTAACTTGGGCATTATTATTCGTGGAAAAAATGCTGGTAGTGGGTGGTGTGATTTAAAAGGAAAACTGCACAGCTACAATATATTTACTAGTTGAGTACTTAATAGTCCTAATCAACATAAAATATGTAGGTACTTTGGTTGGTAAAAAGGAAAATTTGAACAAATTTTGTTGAAAATAACTTAATTAAGGTGGTTCGATATGTAAAACAGGTAAATAAGTTTGTTTAGATACGCCATGAACCGTGCAATTACTTACACTTGTCTAAAATATTTGAACGTGCAATATCAGACCGCATTTATAACTACTTAGAAAAATATAATCTCCTAAGTGAAAATCAATACGGCTTCAAAATGTGATTTGTGTGTACCGCCCGCCCTCCCACAAATTGTTCCTACTTACAATAAGAGATAGTAAACAATAGACTTAAAATTAATTAAATTAAGTAAATTATTCCTACTTACAATCAGAGAAAGTAAACAATAGACTTAAATTTAATTAAATTAATTAAATGAAGTAAATTACCCTCTGAAAAAACTCATCAAAAGTAAGTCGTCTACTTTTGATAGACGACTTACTTTTGATGAGTTTTTTCATTGTGTGGTTGGCGTGGTCTTTTCTTTCGTAAATTAAGTTAGGTAGGAGGGTAATTTACTTCATTTAATTAATTTAATTAAATTTAAGTCTATTGTTTACTTTCTCTGATTGTAAGTAGGAATAATTTACTTAATTTAATTAATTTTAAGTCTATTGTTTACTATCTCTTATTGTAAGTAGGAACAATTTGTGGGAGGGCGGGCGGTACACACAAATCACATTTTGTTAAATCTTATCGGAAGAGGTTCTGCGCGGAATTGTTACTAAATATTGTTTCATCCTTATAGTATGCTATTATGACATAAAAGACTTTTTTGAAGACAAACTATTTGGATAGAATCCCTACATTTTCTTTTTAACAATGGAAGAGCTTCGAAGTGTTCTTAATAATATAATAGGTTATAATATTGATTAATTATAAGATGTTAAGTATAACCTAGTCACACAAATTAATAAAAAGTAAACTATTTTGTTAAAAAGTGTTATTGTACCTACCTAAGTAAATTTATATTATTCTAAACTACACAAATGTTATTTATTGTTCATAAAAGATCTCCTAATTTTGTATAAAATACAAAATACTTAATTTAGTCCTTAACTTAAGTCCTAGATTAAGATATATTGCCATACCCTACCTGACAGGGTACATTAATACTTACTGTATGTAATATTTTTGTTTCGCAATAAAAATACTGAATACTGAATACACTGCACGTGGTCGAACACGCACTTGACCGTCTATTTAAATTATTGTTCCGTAAACGATCGGAGCCGATCTTATTTTGCGGACTTGGAGTAAAAACTTTTTGTCGTTTGACCGAGGAAGAATGATAGTAACCAAAGCTACTAGCTGATATTTCATTTAATTAAAAAAGAAATAAGATAATATCGAAAATAAAAAGTAAGGTGATAAAAAAATAAATGGCTTATTTTTTTAATAGGAACTTTGCTTCAGTTACCCAATTTTTTAGGGAAAATGCTATTCACTAGCAACATTCAATCATTTGAATGTGTGAGTGAGAACACTGTATTAACGTGCTGTCAAAACACACATAGATCGGTTTTTGGTTGCATAAATTGTCAAATTGTTGAATGACACTATCCCTCTGCTGAGACAGCAGCGAGTTTTTACTCTATGGTTTTAATAATTTCATATTCTATTAAAAGAAAAAAATATCATATTTTATTTTATCAAAACTAAATAGGGGACAGTGGGGCATAACGGGGTCGCGGGGCAAAACGGGGTCCCCCCCCTGTAGCCGCAACCGCAGGCTGTAGTCACATGTTTTATCCACCGTCGAGCGGGCATTTTGCATCGAAGCTTAGTACGTAAGCGACTGGCGGGCAGAGTGCATGCGTGAATTTTTTAGAGGCATTCATTTTTTTTCGCGACATTGTATCTAATTTTGAGTTGTTACTGAATTGCTTGTAAACAAGTGAGTTTTTATGATAACTGTATGGTTTAATTTCTATGTTTTCTTAAGTTCTTTGTTGTTGTCAAGTTGAGGACGATAATACTTTATCTATTCATATAATTTTGTTATAGATGATTTATTAGAAACGTAAACATCGGGGCATAACGGGGACGTTTCTACGGGGCATAATGGGGTACCCCATTATTACATTTCCAGACCTGCTGAGAGAAATCTTACACCACTACCCTTCGAGACCCCAAAGTAAGAAAAACTATCGCCGTGGAAAGACTGTCGTCCTTACTTCAACGCCTTTTAAAAATTAGCTAGAGGCTCTTAACATACCAAAAACAATTTTTTTAACCGAGGATCATTCGGATCTGCCGAATGATCCTAGGTTAAAAAAAAATAGTAAGAAGAAGAAGACAGAAAACTGCTTCCAAAGCACAAAAGGAGCACAAAGATACTCTATGTCTTTACTGTGATAATGTTAATAATACTTATATTGATATCAAATCAACAGAGGATTGGTTCGTTTGCCAGCTGTGCGGCCGTTGTTGGTCTCATACGGCCTGTGCTGCCGTTAATAATTCTGACGCTGAAGAGATTCACGTTTGCATCCATTGTGAGAATAATTAGAACATTTTTAGGTACCCCGTTGTGCCCCGTTTTCAGTACCCCGTTGTGCCCCGGGGTAGGGGCATAATGGGGTTTTAGTAAAGTTTTAGTAAATGTATAAAAATATATTCTATTTAAATGTTATCGTTACCGAAGAATATGCCAAATGCTACTTGAATAAATGCCAAACAGGCTGTAATTAATGTTTTTATTATTATTTATCCTTTTGATACTTTTATCGTTGTCTTTCCTTAGCGTCCCCATTATGCCCCTCGTTCCCCTATCATATAATCACAGGCCCAAATAAAATGGCGGCAAAGATTTACACTAAGATACCTGACGATTTAAAAGATACATCTGACATTAATTTTCATAAACTATTAAAGGATAAGCTAATAAAAAAATGTTACTATACACTTAATGAATTTTTTGACGATAAGGTTGAGTAATGTGACAGTAAATAATTTAAACTGATCGGATATAGTTTGACCGGAACCGCTGTACCGCGCCTGAGGTATGCGCGCGGCGAGACGGGGGGGAAGAATCGGCCGCTCCATTCCATCAGTCTGCCATACAACACAACAGACAGACCATCAGACAGACAATACCGATCTCATGTGTACTCTTGCTCTTTTTTCCTCGGCCCCCACCTCGCCTCACTTTCTTAAGGAGCGGTACAGTGGTTTCGGTCAAACTATAGTACCTACCTACATAATTATAAACTACCTACCAAGTAAGATAAACCTACCTACCTATAGGATATTTACCTACCATGATTTGACTGTGCCGAAATAATGAATAGCTCAAAACTATCATCGTAAATATCCCGTTGTAAATCCTAAACCTCAACAGCCTGTGTTGGTCCACTGCTGGACGCAGGCCTCCTCCTGATAAGCGCCTTGTTGGCTTTTATCTTATGGGGGTAATGCCCAATATCCCCACGCTGGGCATGCGGGTTTGGGATCGCAGTTTCGTTGGTAGAATTGTTCTGAAGGGGGCGCTGCTGCCCGCCCCCGGTGGATATCCCTTAGTCGCCTCTTACAACACCCGCTAAGAGTTGGGGTGGTGCAAATTCTAAGCCAGCACCACACAGTTGCGTTGTAAATCACTTTAGTGTTATTATCCATGACGGATTTAAAAAATTTATTCATGTACTGTAATTTATGGATGCAATAAATGAAACATGAAATATATAATTACCTAATGTTATTTTACCAGAGACATCCACTTCTACAAAAGCTGCGTCCGCCTCCTACCAAGCGAGACGCTGCGACCCACCGACAACCATAGATTTCACATGACAGCCGGTCCGGGGGTCGACTCTAGAGGTCACATACCGATACCTAGGGAACGGTTCATGAAGAGGGGTGTTGACAAGAAGGTGGAGAAGAAACCAAGATCTTCGAGTAAAGAGGCTAAAAGAGGTACACAGGAGAAAAAGACGTAAAATTAAAAATGTTAGGGGGCATCCATTAATTTCGCGTCCATTAATTTTTCGACCCGCTCTCCCCAAGCAAAATTTCAACAAGGGAAACACCCTTGTTGAAATTTTGTTCGATTCCCTCCCCTAATCTCACGTGAGATTTTTGAAAACGGTTTTTTTAGTACCTAAATAAGTTAATCCCTGCTCGATTGCGTTGGATTTATTTGAAATAAGTTTTAGAATAAAAATCTTTTTTAAAAACAAGCGTTTAATGCATTGTCATCCAAACTAAACGTGTAGGTATACAAAATTTCAGCAATCGGTTGAAGATATCTGCTTCAATATTGAGTTGCAAGATGCCACCCGTACAAACATAGTAACATGCATTGCAAGTGAAATAAAAATGTAAAAACATATTGATTAGTTATTTTTATTAAAACTATAATTTTTGACTAGAATCACAGTGATAAAACGGAACAGTAGTTAAAATTAAGAATTAAGAACTACAGAAATTCGTGGGAAGAAAATTACTTACGTGATAAATGTCGACACCCACCCCCTCTCCCCCACGTGAGATTTTGCTCGACATCCTCACCCCCCCTAAACACCTCACGTAATTAATGGATGCCCCCTTTACAATTTAGCCCAATTAGCAGTATGTAGTTAAACTTAATCATTATTTTTCTTTTACTTTGTCATTCAATTCTTATCTCAAATATTAGGTATGGTACCTATTTAGATTTATTTTTTAATCAAAATGTTTGAATCATTTATGTTTTATTTATTATTAACTAGCTTCTGTCCGCGGCTTCGCACGCATTTTTGGAATAAGCCTATATGTTTTTTTCAGGACTATATGTATACGCGTGCTAAATTTCAGCCCGATCCATTCAGTAGCTTTGTCGTCTTCATGGCAGCACAACCTTCGCTTTTATAATATTAGTTGGGCCTGTACCTACTTAGGTATACCTATTATTTTCTTGTACCAACTAATAATTTTTATAGATCCTACATAAACTTTTCAAATAAAACCAAGCCACATATAATTGAGTTTTTATTTATCTTCAACCATCAGAAGGCAATTATTTTTCAAATTGATACTGTAAGTATGTTGTTTTTTCATGTCTACGCAGAGAATCTATATAAAACGCTAACGGCGAGTCCGTAGGAAGTCGCAGAGATTTTCGACTCCCACGTCACTTGACCTCGTGGTGTAGTTGGTTAGCACATTCCAGTACGAGTACTGATGAGGGAAGGATGCGGAATCAAGTCCCGGCGAAGTCGAAAATTTTTGCGATATTATTTGATTTCTTAGGAATCTATACAAAAAAATAAATGTATGTACAAAAAAAAAAAAAAATGTAATATGAAAAGTTTATATAAACTTTTCGACTGTCCTACGGAATACCGGCAGTCGAAATACCGGAGCACGGTATATCGAAAGTACACGAAACCGCAGATCGAAATACCGAAAGCTCATGAGGCCGCATCACGGAATACCGAAAGCACACAACACCGGAAAACTTTAGACCGGACGAACACAATCTCGAATGCACGCTATACCGGAAGATCACTAAATCGAAAGTACGCAATGTCGAAATTTTCTTCAGGGCTGTACCTACGTTAGTTTTGTCATAATTAAGATACAGATACAGATTTGATTTTAATGATTCGTATCTATCGGTGACAATGGAAAACTATGTTTTTTTATGTTTTTCTTGCGTACTGCATTGAAAAACTTAGAGTCAAAGAATAGCTCTATTGATCGGTGTGAGCAACGCGAACGAAGATCGCAGTGGCAGCTTGGGTGTTTTGGCTGTATAGTGCAATAGTCACTTGGTCTTGTCCTTTGTTGTTTTTTTGTCCTTTGCTTTAAAACGATTCTCAAACCCAATTTGAGTTAAATGTTTTTTAACGTTAATCATGGGTAAGTTAGAATAATGCTGTGCTTAATATCAAAATCCTTAGGGTCTCGCTTTGTGTGTCCTTTTTTCACTCTTTAATATCTCAGCAACTACTTACCGCAGCTATCAACAACAACAACAGCTATTAACTTGAAATTAAAAATAATAATACGTTACGTGCGCTTGTGCAGACAAAAAAATCAAAAAATGAAAATAAGCATTTACCATGCAAATTGTGGTGTCGAAATTTTTAAAGAATTTTTTTAAGAAATACCTACAAGTGCTGCTGGTACAAAAGTAATCGAATGGTTTGATACCTTTTATGTTGGAGTGAGGTCACTAAGCCAAAACAATGTCGGCTTTCCATCAAGATTTACACCAAATATGTAGTCTGTGGTTGATTGCATACTTCAGGACATACCCATTACACAAAATCCAATTGAAAATTGACACAACGGTTGGAATAGCCTCCTAAATCGAAAAAGAATCAACATTTACAAAACATTGCAAGAAATTGGAAAAGAACAAAAAAGTGCCTACCGCCATCGAGATTGAAAGGATTTTCTGCAAATATAAGAAGAAGAAAAAAGAAATACCTCACAGCTTATAAAAAAAATCAAAATTTGATATCCAACAGGGGCACCATGGGCACCAAAGACTTTTTGAGTGGCCTAGCTTATATAGCGTATACATGAAAAATTAAGTTTCCTACAAAGGTAAACTTTTTTGCTCTTTTATAATTTCTTGCAGTGTTTGGAGCTATACCAACGGTTGTGCCAATTTTCAATAGAATTTTTTGTGATGGCTATGATATCACGTATGCAATCAACCACAGACACAGACCACTTTATATTATGTGGTGGAAGCCTTGGTGGAAAGCGACATTGTTTTGAGTTACAACTTTGTTTAAAATATTGTTCGACGTGTGTATATTGTCCCATAATGGTCTTTAGTTCGAGTGAGTGTTTATTTGGTTTTTTATAAAAAATAATTCACCTTCTATCATATTTTTATTAACTCTAAATCTATAATAAAAGTTATTTTCTTCTATTTATTAAAACATTTTAAAATTGTACTATGTTAGACAAAGAAGTAACGTTATGAACCTACTGCTTTCACTGAAAAGTTTTGAAAAGATTTTAATTGGTATGACAAAACTTACGTACAACCCTGAAGAAAATTTCGAGATTGCGTACTTTCGATTTTGCGATCTGTCGGTATAGCGTGCATTCGAGATTGTGTTCGTCCGGTCTACAGTTTTTCGGTATTGCGTGCTTTCGGTATTCCGTGATGCGGCCTCATGTACTTTCGATATTTCGATCTGCGGTTTCGTGTACTTTCGATATACCGTTATCCGGTATTTTGACTTCCGGTATTCCGTAGGACAGTCAAACTTTTCAAATAAAACCAAGCCACATAGAATCGAGTTTTTATTTATCTTCAACCATCGAAACACAACATATTATCTCAAATTGACATTGTATGTTGTTTTTTCATATGTCTACGCAGAGAATCTTTACTTTTAAATTTAGTTTCGCAACAATCACAACTGAACAAACACTTATCTAAATGAGTTTTCTCATGCCGGACCCTATCAAACTTTGTAAAAAATCTCAGATCACAAAGGGTACATTGGAACCTCCTTTCTTTATCATGAACACTTCGCTTATGTGTTCTTAAACATAACTCATTTTTCAAAACCTTGCCACATATACTACAATCAACTTTTATATCTGGCATACCATGAGATATAACCATATGATTTTTTAACTTATACCCGTAATTGAATATTAAATTGCATATATTACAGTGATATTCTCTTTTTGGTATCTTTTTGTGTACTTTTCTGGTATGCTGAGCGAGTTCTGATGCTGTAGGGAATTTGGAGAGACATATTCTGCATGAGCTTTCTCTGTGTTTCGCTTTCACGTGTTGACGAAGATATTGGCGACTGAAATATGCACTTCCACATATATCACAGACGTTGTTTGTTGAGTGACAGTTCATATGAGTGGTTAAACTATAAAATGTGTTAAAATCTTTTTTGCATAAAACGCATTGGTAGCCATTTTCTAATTTGTATGGTATTAGTAGATGTCCGCCATTTTGGAATTGTATCTCATGTTTTTCTGTTAAATGGGTTGTTAAGGCGTCTAAGTCTTCACATGCGTGTGCGCATACACTGCAGCTTAAGTTTGAAATATCAACGTGTCTACACGTCATTCCTTGTAAAGCACTCATTCTAGTCAGGATATCGCTTAATTTGTGTGTTTTCGAATGCTCTCTAAGATATTTTATGTTGGTACAGGTTTCCTTGCATAAGTAACAGGCATATTCAGTATTGTTTTGGAATGGTTTGAAGATACATAGGTTGGAGTTAGAAATCAGCTGGATTGTGTTTTTTGTGGGTCCTTTCAAAACTCTTCGAGGTTTTTCTGAAAAAAATAAAACAAGTATTTGTGAGATTTTTATGTACCTTCTAATCTTTACATTCATCATCATCAGCATCAGCCTATATTAGTCCACAGCTGGACATAGGCCTCCCCTAATGAGCGCCATAGCGCCCTGTCCTCAGCTTGCCGCATCCAGCATCTGCCTGCAGTCTTTCGCAGATCGTCATCCCGCTTGGACGGACGGCGTCCTACACTGCGTTTGCCGAGTCGCGGTCTCCACTCAAGAACACGTTTACCCCAGCGGTTGTCTGTTTTTCGCGAGATATGGCCGGCCCACTGTGACTTCAGCTTGCTAATTCTTTGAGCTATGGCGATATCTTTATTTTATCAGCACGCAATCCCACAGTTGGGCAAAGGTCTCGCTTCCCTCCTTCCATGTAACATGACGTAGGTACTTGTATACAGGGTGCCACGGAAAGGGCCTAAAAGCCGAAAGGAGCTTATTCTGGACCCCGAGGGAATCCAGAATAACTTCCTTGTGAATGTATAAAGATTTTTTCTTTCTATTCGTGTTCTTTTCAAACGCACTCTTACATTATTTTACATTACAAAATATTTCATTTGTTTTTTCAGTAAAACCAGTGTTTTATCATGAAATAAATTCATAAAAAAATTATATAAATAGGTAATACCTACCTAAATCCTTTGAAATTTCAAAACAATGATAATATTGACGACCTCTGTGGCGCAGCGGGCGAAGATCTGCCTGCGACGCAGGAGGTTGCGGGTTCGATTCCCGCCTCGGGACAAATGTTTGTACGATCTGCAGACATTTGTCCAGTGCGTAAAAAAATATGTAAGTATCTATGTAGTGTATTGTATTGTATTAAGTATAACAGTTATCTAGTACCCATAACACAAGCTCTGCTTAGCTTGGGGCTAGATAATGCTGTGTGAATTGTCCAACATTATTTATTTATTTATATTTGTAAGAAAACACGTAAAAAAACACGAATATAAAGAAGAAAGTCTCTTGTCTTTCGTAGTCTGTTGTCATGTAAAATATTTGTTACAAAAAATTCACACATTCGTTATGCACTTATTCGAAGTTAGTTTTGGCATGAGTTAGTTATCAATAATCACAAAAAGCAGGAAACATAAAAAAAAAATTCGTACGACCGGTAACGATCTGCGTTGATCCACCCTCAGTGACGCTCGGAAAAAAATGGGGTTTTTACTATTTTCTAGGTTCCACGAGTAGTAATTTCGAAAGCAGAATAGTTTTTGCGCACATTGTAAGCCATTTGCTATGAATATTTTCTAAAAGAAACTGATACATACGACGTAGAATGAATTGTCGTCTGTTGAAAGTATTATTCTTTTTTTTTATTTATTTTACAATTTTAGGTAAACCAACAGCTATACTTTATCCATCGAGCTTGTAGATTTTTCGTAAACAAACGTAATCAGCTGATTTTTAGGGTTATCACCATGAAATGACACAGGCCTAACGTAATTCCAATGATTTCACCCATAGATTCCGTTAGATTTGTTACTTTTTTCAATCTTTACTTCATATCTATGCAATATCTAGTTGTAGCAATTTACAAATCGTCATTATTTGGTCAAAAACGAAGATTCAAATGACCAGATATTTTTATCTTTTGTTAAAGTGCCAACCCTAACGAATCTTAGTTTTGACGTCATGGGATGCAAACAATTGGTATCTTTTGAACTATGCTTCCCAATTTAGGAGAGCACTATGACCATACTTATTTCCTATAAAGAGCAGTATTTTATTTTTAGCCGGATTATTGAAGAACGAATGGAACGTAAACTCAACACTGAGCGAGTGCTGCCAGCTGGTCTTAGCTACCCTATTGAGTGTAGTTTTAGGGCGCTTTAGGGTGTGTTCCCATTTTTTTTAGTGACGATAGATAGTCGTGCAGTTTAAAGCATCGTGGCTTGTAAACACGATGTCCCAAAACTCCACGTCAAGACGGAAACAAGTGACAGGCCAAGTCAGGGTATTTATCACAAGAAATTTAAAAAATCTAAGTGACCTATTTGTAAAGAAAAGGTAAATATAAAAAAAAATCGAGATCGTCTAGCACCTGTGATGGTCTTTTAACCTTGTTTACTGCATTTTTTTTCAATTTTATTTTTAACCTGAATCTTGAGTAAATTGTTCTTCAGTAAATTGTTGCAATGAGAGAAAAAATATGAAGTACTTTTAGTTTTTTATTATTAAATATAAAATAATATGATATATAAATATAATTGAAATCCTTAAAATGGCTAAACAAAAAAATCTAAATATTATCATTGACCCAGGAAGAATCTAAGAAATCAATGATGCTTAGAAAATATGGTCAATGTAAAGACATAAAATTAAGAACGTCTATTTACTAATGGGCCTGGGCCTGAAACGCCTTCCTTCCAATGGAACCTCATTGACAAATAATAATCTAGCTAATCTAAATCTTCCACACTATTGATTTATGAATTGAACTCTACCAGTAAAACTCGTTTCATTTTTACATTTACAAGATTATTTCTTGGATTATGTTTTTTTTTATTTAACAATGATTTGAACAATGCTTTCTTCAAGACAGAAGGGTGAGACTTGAGAATTTTCAGCAAAACCAGTGTAAAATTACAAAAATATGTAAATCTACGTACGTAAAATTATGTGTGTAAAAGTATGCGGATAATAATGTAGCCACTGCTGTCACTGCACCCTGCTTGGGCACCATTGTGTCATATACTGTACCTAGATACTAATGCCACAGTATAAATAATAATATACAGTAGGCCTTTGATATCGCGGAACCTGCCGACAAGTGACGCGACCAGGTAATCAGGCCAGGGTTGTCACCATGCTAGCACAATGCTAGTGTTAAATGAAAACTTTTAATTATTTATTATAAGGAAACATCATCATAAATAAAACATGATTTTATTTTTGGTGATTTTTCAAATGCCTCGCCCCTTGCCCCCCGCACGATTGCCCTGTCTAAATGCCTTCGTCGAACAACTGTATGCATAAGTTGGCTGTGCTAATACTTACAAATCTACAGAATTATTACAATAAAATTTGAATGAATGAACGAATGATAACATAACTTTATTTTCCCCGTTTTTCTGACAGAGTGGGTAGCACTACCCACGATCGCCATTTTATTTCCTCACTTGACTTTCTTGCTTTGTTTTGGTTAGTTCAAGTAATTCTCTCCTTTTGTGCTCTCTGCTTACGTTACGTTGTTTTCGTTGAGTTTATCGTCGTTTCTTGAGTTTTTGTTATTGTTGAGTGTTACTGTTGAGTTTTTGTTGTTTGTTACGTTTGTTGTTTTGATACAATGAGCAATGAACCTGGCCCGAGTTCGTTGAAGCTCTTTGCTTCGTCCAAGAAGAAGCGTCATAAGAAAACGCCTCTCAGTTCTGCAGAGAAGCTCACGATTATTAATATTTATAAACTGGTGGAAGAAATTTGGCCTAGAGACCAATTTCCCTATAAGCAGGAGATGGTGAAAAGGACTGCCGATACCGCTGGAGTTGGCGTCAGTACGGTGTGGAAAGTCCTGTAAGGCTATTCTACTGAGCATCGCGTTCAGTCACCAGCACCTCTACCTCCAAGAGTAGCCATAATTGACAAACTCTTGGACTTTGAACTAAGTGCCATATGAAGAAGAGTGCATGAATTCTTCTTCAGAAATGAAATCCCCACACTAAACAAAGTGTTAAATTCGGTTAACGAAGATGATGACCTACCAAATTTCAAAAGGAGTACATTTGCAAAGCTTTTAGCAAAGCTAAAAATAAAACACCTGAAAAGATCACGTAACAGCAGTCTCATTGAAAAACATGAAATAGTAAGGTAGAGGCGCAATTATTTGCTAAAAATTGCCAAAATGAGAGAAGAAGGGCGCAAGATATATTATACAGATGAAACATGGTTAAACGAAGGTAATTTACTCTTTGTTTAATATCCATTTTAGTAAATAATTATATTAAATATCAAACATGTAGTCGTTAAACTGAACTGAACTGAACTTTTGTATGTTATGTTAACATGGTTTCTTGTTTTTGTAGGTCATACGAAAACGAAGGTGTGGCAAGACATGACAATACAGTCAACAAGGCAGGCACACCTGGAAGGCCTTTCTACAGGACTCAAAGGGCCTTCTGGAAAAGGAAAACGCCTAATAATATTACATATTGGTATGTTATCTGTTGTATTTTCATGAATCAGGATAATTTATTTAAACAATAGCATCAACATATCAAAGAAGTAGCACCATGGTCAAGTATGAATATGTATAGATTGAGTATTATTATTGCATCTTGTAATATCATTGATATTTTTATGGCTGGTGATGCAATAAGGTCGGTTTTCACCAATAGATAATCGGACAATTAGGCAGCTTTCAGTTAAATGTATCAAAACTTGTGTCAATAACATCAAATCAACTGTTTAAAGTTTAATATTTGTTTTTTTTTTCTAGGAAACGAAGATGGATTTTTGAATGGTGGAAAATTAATATTCGAAAGCAAAAGTGGTGATGGAGATTATCACAAAGAAATGAACGCAGAAGTATTTGAAAAGTGGTTCAAAAAAATTATAGATTTAATTGAGCCAGAATCAGTTATAGTAATGGACAATGCTCCCTATCACTCTCGTCGCCTGGAACGAGTACCAAACATGCAATGGAAAAAAGCTGACATCCAAGATTGGTTAAATAGCAAGGGTATCTCGTTCTAGGACACTATGATAAAAAGGGAGCTTATCGATTTGATAAAACCAATAAAACATAATTACATGGCCTATGCCACTGACACATTCGCAAAAGAAAAAAATATTGAAGTCTTGCGATTGCCCCCCTATCACTGTGAATTAAATCCAATAGAAATGATATGGGGGCAAGTCAAAGGCCATGTTGCGGATAAAAATAAAACATTTAAAATGCATGAATTGAAGATTTTATTAGAAGAATCTATGAATTTGATAACACCTGCAGCATGGCAAAAATGCATAGACCATGTTATACAAGAAGAGAAAAAAATGAGGGAACTGGATGGTATTACAGATAATGTAATTGATCAATTTATCATCCAGGTGTCCGGAGATACATCAAGTAGCTCAGATTCTGACAGTGATGATGATAATTGATTGTTGTCTATCAATAATGTCCCAGAAGAGAGACACATGTATACTAAAGATTGAAAATATAAAATGATGATAATTAAATTAACTTATGATAATGTCCCAGAAGAGAGACACATGTATACTAAAGAGTAAAGACATAAAATGATGATAACTAAATTAACTAATGATGCAACAATAAATTATTCCTATAATTTGCATTTATAGTCTTATTTCATCTCCTTTACCTTGTATTTCCTTTTTAAGGATAGGTAACAATAAAAAGTAGTACTGATTTCACAAGACTACCTTATTTACTTATCCCAACTATTATTCACATTAAATATCACTACCCAGAGACATCTATCAAAGCTCAAAATAGCCGCCATATGAGTATAGCTTGGTAGGTTATGTACTAATTTGTTCAATTTTAGTTAGGTATGTCATAATTTTTATAATTATTTCTTTCTTTGCGTCAGTTAGAAATCAAATAAGACCTAAATTATGTATATCCTAAATACGCAAACGAAGCCGCAGGCAAGAGCCAACCACATTATTAAAAATGTTTTTCACCCCTGCATCAGCTGATTGAACTGTCAGTGGCTTTGTTATTGAAAATTCTACAAGCTCGATGGATAGAGTATAGGTAACTATCATTACATTACAGAGATGGTGGATAACTAACGGCTAATTAGAAGTTTCCACAAAAAAACTAAGTTAAATGTCAGTCGAAAAATGTAAATAGGCGGCACGTTTGTATCTAATAAAAAAAAACTAATAAGTATGTAAGTATGTATGCAATTTTCAGCTAAGCTTTACGCGACTCTCAACTCAAAAACTTACGATCGTAGCGCCCTAGCAGTAGTGCCCCTAAATAATACTTACTTTTTTTCCCGAATGGACTAAAATGCTGTTGAACGCAGATGGTCATGACAGCGTTACCAGACTTTTGGCGGGAGCAGAGGGCGCCTCGCCGGTTAAAAGTTAGGTTGGGGCAACAAGCACAAGAGCCACCACTTAGGTGCGAGCCTCGGCTTGGACTGTTGCCAGATGCTACGAGAGGGAGGTTTCGCCTAGGTGCACAAGTGCACACTTGGGCGGAAGCGGGGAATTCTTCGAACCCGCATCCGGCGTGGTAGGTTTTTGGTCGGTTGTGCGGTGTGCGGAAGCGAATCGGTTGCCGTCACCTCCGCCGGGTTAGCGGCAGTGATTGGGTCAACGGGTTCACCGAGAATGTGTCTCAGTCTACGCAGGAGAGAATACTTACTTTTACGTTTCTTTGTCTTTTCTTTATTAACTGTCTTTACTTTTTTAATTATTCCCATCGCATTTTTCTTTTCTGAACACTCCACACCATCATCTGTGTACGTAGAACCAAAATCATCGTCATTTTGTAACTTGTCTTCTTGTAGCAATGTCTGGTTTGTTTCTTCAGGTTCTAATTTAACGTCGCTTGTTTCTTCTTGTGTCAGTGCCTCATTTGTTTCTATGGGTTCAAATTTAACTTCGCTTTTTTCTGAAAATGCACATTTTGAGATTAATTATTATTTCGTTCATATATTGAGCGTTTTTCCACTGGCCGACATAGGGCTGATTGACTGCAGATTAGTTCAAAATATAATAAACATTCTTTCTGTTTTCTTTACTGTACTAAACAAAAAAAAACTCTCTTCAGTAATTTTGTCATGAAGAGTTAACAAACATCCACCCATCTATGTAGTGTATGTATTGTATTAAGTATATCAGTTATCTAGTACCCATATGGTTATGGTTATGGTGTGTGTACTCCTGTGTCCGCACTTAGACTCGGGTTGGTCCGTTGTGCGTGTTTAGTTTGCTAGTACAACCAGCCTAACTCTGTCCAGAAGCGCAGAATCTTCCTGGGATCTTCAAAGGCTTCGCGGAGTGACCTCGGGTGGTCGAGGATTTCGTGTCGTTCCGCTGTTACTGCCTCGCATTCCAGGACTACGTGGGCAGCTGATTCTTCGTTAGTGAGACACCCCCTGCAGAGAGGGCTGTCTGTTGCTCCGATGGTGAAGAGATGTTTGTTCAGTGGACAGTGTCCTGTGAGTGTCCCCACTAGGACGCGTAGGTCTATTCTGGTCAGTTTCAGTAGGCGCTTGGTTAGCCTTGGTGATGCAACTGGAAGTGCTGCTCTTGCCTGACGGCACTCTTGTAGGTGTGTCCATCGTTCAGTATGCGTTTCTGTGGTCTTAAGTTTTATCCATGTTCGGAATTGGGAGAATGGTAGGGGAAGGAGCGGAGGTGGGTCTATTATCGGCGTCTCCGAACCTTTCCGTGCCAATTCGTCGGCAGCGTCGTGTCCAAGTGAACCGCTATGTCCCTTGATCCATTGAAGGGTTATCCTGTTTCTACAGGAGATCCTCTCGAGTGCCAAGTGACATTCGTACACGACTTTGGAGTTGCAGCTGTTTCCTGCCAAGGCTCTGAGTGTAGCAGCACTGTCAGACAGGATTCGCACGCACTGGTTATCTATATCTCTTGCACAGGTTGTGTGGTTCTCATGCAGCCTGTTATTGCCGAGCACACCAATCTTTGGAAGCATTGCAGTTTGGTTCTCTAGTACCCATAACACAAGCTCTGCTTAACTTGGGGCTAGATAATGCTGTGTGAATTGTCGAATATTATTTATTTATTTAATATTTTTTAATTATCTATCTATCCATCCATCCAAACTTTCGTATTTATAATATTAGTGTGATTCTGATAAAAAAAATCAGAATCTTGTAATTTCAAGGCTTAAATCAAATTATGTTGACAAATTCTTCAGATGTGGTGCAGTTTTTCATTCTACCTTAGAAATGAGCCAGTCTAAGCCTATGGCTTAGTAAAACAATGATGATTTTCTTACCTTGATCATCATCATCAGCCAACTGCTGGCTCTGTGCAATCAATGTTAGATCTGCCTCTAAAATCTGCTGTTTGAATGCGGCTGCATCTCTAAGCTTTACTATACATCTTTCACAGATTGCCGTCCTTCTTAACTGAAATGTAAAAATTTTACATTAGTAGGTAGGTTCCTACTCAGAGATTGTACAGTAGAATAATCTCTGAGTAGGTCATCTTCAAATGCACAGTGAATAAGTTCCCTCTGGGTAAGTGTGGTCAAAAGGTCACATCCTCACCCCTCACATAAACAGCCTATATTGGTTAACTGCTGGACTCAGGCCTCCCCCTGATAAGCGCCTTATTGGATCTTATTCCATGAGAAGTAATGCTCATAATCCCCACACTCGGCATGTGGGCTGGGGATCCCAGTTCAATGGTAGAATTGTACTGTAAGGGGTGCTGCTGCTCAACCCCAGTGTTTATCCCTTAGTTGCCTCTTACAACACGCATGGGAAGAGTTGGGGTGGTGCAAATTCTAAGCCGGCACCATACAGCAAGCAGCTTTAGGCCACATATGCACTTATTTTTGTGAGATGATGGCCAAGCTTGACTATAATGCAACAGAAATTTGACTGAATATTGAATCTGTAGGTTTGGAAGGTTGCATTGAATTGCAAGGCAAGGAGTGGTAGGTAAAAGGCCCTTCCTTTTACCTACCACTCCTTGCCAGTAACAGAATATAGTTAAAAAATGTAATACAAAAAACTCTATAACTAGAAGGTTACAGTGGTCCGATTCTTATAATAATTTCACTGACACATGCTATGTTTTATCCAGGTTCGTGAGCAATGTGGTTTCAACTGTGTCTGTCCAGTTTGTGTCCTAATCGGGGGGAGGAAAGGTGACGGAAGAATGGGGTCGGCATGTGTGTGGGATCGCCGGCCATGTATAGGAGGAAGACAGGACACCAGTCGGGCTGCGGAGGTTTTAAATGTTCCCGTGGTTCGGCGAAAATGGCGAGAGAGGGACACCGGAGAGGTTTTTGTGGGTATAACGTCCTTCTCAATGCGTCGAGTCCTACATAATTCTGGTCCCCCCTAGACCAGTTTATTCGTAAACTAAAAAAAAATTAAAAGAGGCTCGTGAGCAAAGTCTTGGGCAGGATCTAAGTATTTACTTAAATAATATTTTGGAGTTTGTCGGCACATCCGATCAGGGAAACAGACTGCACAGGCGCTCATCGAATACTGGCGTTATAATAGAGGTCAGAAAACACCAGGGCCAAATTCTATAGATAGGGAAAACTAAGGAAAGTTATAAAAACATTTCAGACAGCCCCGGAAGGATAATAGAGCTTTTATAATACAAAACAACTTACAGAAACATTGAACGTATTTGACAGCATTTCACCATAGCTCTCCAGCGTGCCATTGTGATTGTAGACTTGGTTTATGTCTTTAAAACAACAATTTACGAGGCAGCAACAACAAATATCTTCTTTATTCATATTCTTATTCATAAATTGCAAATAATTGTATCGACAAGAAATCAAGACAAATTCGTAAACAAACGAAACAAAACAAAAACAATCAAATAATCGACGTCAAACAAACGTCAATGTCAAAATAAAAGTGACATGACAGCCAGCGGTCGTAGCATATTAGCGCCCCTAGAGCTTTTTTACGGAACTTCCTCAAGGATGTTCGATTTGCAATGCGCGGGAGATTCAATGTTTTTTGCGAATCTATTGCTTTTTCTGCTTTCTGCAAGTGCTAAAAGTAAGCCATTTCTTGCTTGTTATTATAAATTTTGATTAAACCAGACCTAACATTACAGAGTATCTCCAATGCGATAGGTATAGGTAATGGATTTGATAAATTGGGAATGGGCATGTTTCAAATCACAAATCTGTAATATTCCTCAAGTACCATTTAATCGAAGTTTTATCATAGATGGCGTAGGTAGTTTAGTTGTCGACCGACGGACGACGCCTAGACGCGTACAGTGTACCTACACGTACCTACACTGGGTCGACCGGGGCACGGACTGGGCTGGGCAGCGAATGGGTTAAAACATCATCAATCGCCATCTTGTTCGACATCATACGGTTGCTAAAGTTTGTCATAAATAAAACACACATTTGAACATAAATATTGTTTTATCTAATTAATAGTTTACAAAATCTTACATTCAACTTCAACTTCTTGTCTGATGGCTCTGCATCTTGTCGGCCATCTAACTAGATAATTTAATCCCTATGATCTTTCTCCGAGGGTTTGACGCAATTCTGCCAAGATCTTACAATCTATAATACTAAGCTACCCTAGCGTTCTAGAATCGCTGCCGTCCACACATGTTCCACACACGGTGCTGATGTACATTCTTGGCACTAAAACACTCGTTTTACCACTTTGACAGTACAGTATTATGTTGATGATTTTCAAGGTTATCTTCACTTTGTTGTCTTGTTTGTTTATTCTGGAAAATAAACAAAATACTTAATGATCTGGCTCATCTATGTACATACCAAACTAAACATTGGAAGGCAGATAGGCAAGTATGTCATATTGGTATCCTAGCTGAATTTTAACCACTGCGGCCAGCGGTTAAAACCAGCCATAGGTGCGTAGGACATATTATTGTGCACAAGTGTGCACACAAACACAGGTGAACTCTCTATTATGAGTATGAGGGAATTTCATATTAACAAATAAATAAATAAATAATGCTGGACAATTCACACAGCATTATCTAGCCCCAAGCTAAGCAGAGCTTGTGTTACGGGTACTAGATAACTGATATACTTAATACAATACACTAGGTACATATATTTTTTATTATACATAGAAAACACTCAGACCAACGGAACAAATTTCTGCAGATCGTACATAAATTTGTTCCGAGGCAGGAATCGAACCCGCAACCTGCTGCGTCGCAGGCGGACCTTCGCCCGCTGCACCACGGAGGTCGTCTAAAGACAAAGAGTCGGAAGGGTCCAAATAAACGGCTGTTACTATTGAATGCGTTGACTTAGAAGTTTTATTTATATTGAGGCACCAAGATATTACGGACTTGAGTAGGTATTTGATTTTTATTTCAACTCGATACCTTCACGCGTTTCTGAGAAAAGGGGGTTGACAAACGGACAGACAGACGGACAACAAAGTGATCCTATATGGTTCACTTTTTCCTTTTGAGGTACGGAACCTCCGCCATTTTTTGAAGTCGATTAAAAAGATATGTAAATTCGTATCGTACCTACCCCCCGCGAGAAAATCCATTTCACACTAATATTATAAATACGAAAGTTTGGACGTTTGTTGCATATTCACGACAAAACTATTAAACAAACCGTGTTGAAATTTTGCACAAAGGTAGTTTTAGGCCTTGATTAACATAATAAACTACTTTCCATCTATAAACGAGTGCCAGTGAAATACGTGACGCACCTTCCACGCCTATACTTAAACATAGACTAAGAAAATATTTAGCGGAATCGGTATTCTATGATGTGCAAGAATACTTGGATTTACCGCCTATTTAAGTTTTATTTCTATATAAATTATAATTTAATAATTAATGTACAAATTATAATTAATTATAATTTTTTTTATTGACATGTTACTAGGAGTAATTAATAAATTCTGAATTCTTTATTCTGTATATCCCGGAAGAACGTGTGTTAAGCTATAGTCAGAAGCTACTTTCATCAATAAAAATACAGAGGACTTTTTTTTCTCATATCACTCACATGAACTGTTCACCAGCATTCGACTCATCAACGGCCAGTTTTTCGCTGATAATGACGGAGTATCCACCGCTGTATACCTTGATGCCTTCCGACACCGCTATAACTGCAAACCTGAAAATCAAAATTTGAATTTTTTGTAGGGGTTTGAAGATTTTGGCCCTTTAAATTTGCGAGCGATTTATAAAAAAAAGTGTCGTAGCGGACAATTTTTTTTTATAGTATATTAAAACAGTGTGGTAAACCGATGTTAGGGCTATATTTTTAGGGGTTATATTTTAGTATGGAGGGTGTCTATATTAAAATCTTCAAACCCCTTACGCGATGAACACTTTAAGTAATACGTAACACCTGTTTTTCGCTGTGTGATACCGTCTTAGAAGTTGTGTGCTACCGGCTTAGAAGTTGTGTGATACCGGCTTAAAATCTGTGTGGTGCCGGCTTAGAATTCGCACCACCCCAACTCTTCCCGCGGGTGCCGTAAGAGGCGACTAGGGAATATCCACCGAGGGCGGGCAGCAGCGCCCCCGGAAGATTCTACCACAAAACTGGGATCCCCAACTCGCATGCCCAGCGTGATTATGGGCACTACCCCCATGAGATAAAAGGCAATAAGGCGCTTATCATGAGGATGCATGTGTCCAGCCGTGGACCAATATAGGCTGTTGAGGTGAGGTGATTGAGGACGGGTGGAGGGTCGATTCTTACGCCTCGACCGAAATAGCAGCAGGATCCTGACTTGATAAAGCCCATTAACACGTTCCCTGTGCATGACCCACTGGTGGTGCATTTTGAGGTTTTCACCGTACGTGCATGACCCACTTATGGGGAATGAGCCCTAACAAGTTCAAAGGCTTGTAAAAATGTACACACGAGAGTTATTCCACTTTATCGGCATATACGTGTAGCTAAAATATTTATTGACAAGAAAACCGGAGGACTTTTCATGTAGGTTTGCCAATATCCCCCAATCAAAATTTCGTTTACACGTGGAGGGTCGACTCCATAATCTTGTGTGCACAGGGAACGTGTTAAACCCTTACCTTGGTTTCTCATCTCGACAATCTGCTAAAAGGAGTTCTTGTGTCCCTTGAAGCGTTGTATCTCCGGATAGTGTCTGCACGTACGGATATTGTAGGATACATTCTCCTGAAAAATTAAAATGACTGTTCATTTTCTCTATTGAAAATAATTAAATTAAAATAGAGAAAATAATATTAATATTATAATTTGACGACCTCAGTGGCGCAGCGGGCGAGAGTCCGCCTGCGACGCAAGAGGTTGCGGGTTCGATTCCCGCCTCAGAACAAATTTGTGTACGATTTGCAGAAATTTGTTCCGTTGGTGTGGGTGTTTTCTAAGTATAATAACAAAATATCTATCTATGTATATAATGTATTAAATATATCAGTAATCTAGCACCCATAAAACAAGCTTTGGGAAGCTTACTTTGGGACTAGATGGTGCTGTGTGGATTGTCCAGCATTATTTATTATAGATTTTACTTATTTATTTATTTTATTAATAGACACACCGACAGACTGCATATTTAAGTGATCCTGTGCGTATGTGTACCTTTTTCAGTTGATCCACGGAACCCTATTTAACAATGAAAATTCTATCTTTTCTTTCTTCGGAAAGCGACATCTATCGAGTTCATTGGAACTAATTGTCATTTCTAATCAAAATTGAAATTACCCACAAAACATCTAACAAATTGTCTTTGAGACTGTAAATTCCAACACATAAATGAACTCTTCCCGCGGGTATCGTAAAAGGCGACTTAGGGATATCCAACGGGGGCGGGCAGCAGCGCCCCCTGCAAAACAATTCTACCACCGAACTGCGATCCCCAACCCGCATGCCTAGCGTGGGGATTATGGCGATTACCCCCATGTGTAGTCACGAACTGGACACCACTTGACCAAAAAAGGAAAAAAGGGAGACCTTTCAAAAGATAGAATGACGACATCAAAAAAGTGGCAGGAAAAATGTGGCTAAGTAAAGCCAGAGACCGAAACTACTGGAGATCCTCGGAGGAGGCGTACACCGCCGTAGGCGGTCCATATCAAAAAGAAACATCACATGACACAACTGACGATAATTCAAAATTATAATACGCATGACTTTTTTTATCAATATTTTTATAACATTTGAAAAATTTTGTGATATGGAATAAAGCTCTTTTTATTTTATTTTATTTTAACCCCCATGTGATAAAAGCCAATTAGGCCCATATCAGGTGGAGGCCAGCGTTAGTAACCAATATAAGCTGTGGAGGTGAGGAGAAGGTGAAGAAGTTAACTAACTATAGAATCCAAGGTTTCTTCCAATCTGTACGTCGGTCCACCTGTCGAGGAGCCAGGAAAAGCTCTCAGACTTGAGCTGGACTTGCGACGCGTTGTTTATGCTCACCGTGGACATGCCATTGTTGCCCTGAAAAAGACAACGTAATTTGCTTAATCCAGATAGAATATAATATAAATTTATTCAGCACACAAAACACTCGAGGGGAAGTTAAAATAAAACAAAAATGATTAGTATTATTAAACGGGTATTTATCGCGTTTATTTACCTATTCTCCCGACGTTTCAACAGGTTTACACACTGTCGTGGTCACGGGATGACTAATAAACGCGATAAATACCCATTTAATAAATATATTATATATACATATACATATACATTTGATAAATAAATTAATAAATAATACTAATAATAATGACGTGTTCAGATCGCGTAAGTTTGAAAATATTTACAAAACAAAAAGTTACACTAAACACCAAAATAGATACTGCATAAAAAAGTGTTTATTTATTTATTTATTAACAAACGTACATCTATCCTAACAGGCACACCCAATGCGATAGAGTACCTTATATTCTAGTCTTATTATAATAAAAATGGAAATAATCAACATTTACAGAATACAATAACATTCAAATACACACAACACAACAAAGATAATTCTTAACAATATCAATAATTCATAAATAAAATAAGAATAAATAAAAATAAAAATTACATTTAATACGAACTGTGATAACATAACGTGTTATGTTAGGTGTAGGTACTTACTTTGATAACAGTAGTTATGTTGATAGGGTCAATGCTGTACGCCTTGAGGACCTGGCCCCACGTTGTCTGGGAGATCAGCTCTGACTCCAGGAAACCAGTTTTGGAGAGCTGGAACATAATGACGATGTTTTACATGACAAAGACCATAAGAAGTTGGTAAATTGTGGCAGTGAGCTGGTCATATCTCGCGAAGAACCAACAACCGATCGGGTAAACGTGTTCTTGAGTAGAGACCACGACTAAGCAAATGTAGTCGTAAAAGTATTCTTATTCTTTTAACTAACACGTTATAAATATTTTAATAAACTTATTATCTTTACTAATACTAACTCAGGTATCTCGTAGGTAATTAATTGTAGTATATGTTACGAAGGTATAAAGCTTTACTTTTCTCTTTTGAACGATTGAAATGGCTCTTTAATCTGTAGAATCATGATTTTTTTTTGGTACTTTTGTTTATGTTTAACATATAATTTATAAACGGATAATTTATTCTCTTTCTATTGTGTGGAAGCTGCTTAGCTTAATTCTTTTATTGTTTTGTATTTCATTTTCTAGATCCATTGTTTCCCCAACATAAATAAATAAATAAATAAGTAGTGTAGGACGCCCTCCGGCCAGGTGGGATGACCACCTGCGAAAGACTGCAGGCAGATGGTGGAAGCTGAAGACAGGGCGCTATGGCGCTCATTAGGGTAGGCCTATGTCCAGCAGTGGACTAATAAAGGTTGTTGATGATATTGTAGTTCACATCGTGTGGATCCATTGTGTGTTCTGTGATTTTTTTACTTTTTCTTAGATTTTTTCGGCTTAGAAGTTAAGAGCTGAATTTACTCGTAGTTGGTACGAGAGCATGACGTGTCTTGGTTTGCAAAATTAATCAAGAAAATCATCCACTCCATGCAGACTTGGAACACCCACGATCTGCGATTATTGGAATACTCAGTGTACCTATTGCTTTCTTGCCTACAGCATTCCCATGGTAAATGGTAGGTATACACTTACGTTCTTCCCAGTAGCTCTGACCACGAACCCCCCTCCCCCCTGCCCGGAGTAAGTGACCAGCAGCTCGCTGTCAGGCTCCCCTGGGTGGCGCTGGTCTCCCGTGCACGTGAGGGTCACAGCGCCTTCGTAGGGTAGACGGACTCTTGGGCTATGTCGTTGAGGAGGCGTGGATGGTATACCAGAGGGATATAATCTAATTCACGACTGTTCTAAAGGATCGTACGAGAGGAATGGCGCCAGATTGTAAGAAGTGCCACCACCTCTGATTATTATGATCACCACTACCACCCTGTCAAGAGTGTAACCGCTAGGATGAGGATCAAACAACGTTAGGTGGTAGCCATCCATCCTTCTTACTCTGTATGGAGATGTACCCCATATAGGTATGTTCGGCGGTTTAGAGGTTTTTGCTCTTAAGAAGAAGACGCCTGCTCCCTACTAGCATATGAGTTGATTAGATTGGCAAGTCTGTTTTTTGATTGGTCAGAATAATACAGAAAATCATCTACTCCATGCAGACCCATTTCTTTTGAAACATAAGACTACTATCTCTTGTCAGTAGATGGTAAGTATACACTTACGTTCTTCCCAGTAGCTCTGACCACGAAGCTCCCTCCCCCCTCCCCGGAGTAAGTGACCAGCAGCTCGCTGTCAGGTTCTCCGGGGTGACGCTGGTCTCCCGTGCACGTGAGGGTCACAGCGCCTTCGTACGGAACAGGAAGTTGGGATATGTCGGTGAGGATGGATGTGTGGAGACGCTCCTGACCATGGAGGTGGACCTGGAAATTTAAAGTTTCGATTTAGGGTTGTGGCGTTCAATTCCGAAGGTAGGAACGGAACGCACCCGCGCTGACAGTAGAACTGTCAGAGAGAAAATTTTGGTAGTCACGTGCAGAGACACGTGCTGGAGAGAAAAATATCGCGACAGTCAATTTTCTGCCGGTCTCCTGCCTTCTCGGTTTTACAGACATTTGTTCTAATTATTTGTATTTTCCACATAACCTGGTGTTTTACTAGTGTCGCGAGGTATAAGTGGATCTACTAAACAATCTAACAGTGCCTGCTTTTGTATTCGCGAAACTGTGTCATTAAACATTTTCATAGAGAGTACCTACGGTGTTTTTGTGTGTAGACATTCCCTACCTACCGGTTCTCCGAAGGGTTAATGGTGAAACTTGTTTCTACCCGCGGATTTGCATGCGTTGTTTCTATAGACGCGTTCAAAGGCCGACGACCTCTGTGGTGCAGCGGGCGAAGGTCTGCCTGCGACGCAGGAGGTGGCGGGTTCGTTTCCCGCCTCGGAACAAATTTGTGTACGATCTGCAGAAATTTGTTCCGTTGGTCTGGGTGTTTTCTATGTATAATAAAAAAATATCCATCTATGTATTTAGTGTATTAAATATATCAGTTATCTAGTACCCATAACACAAGCTTTGAGTAGCTTGCTTTGGGGCTAGATGGTGCTGTGTGGATTGTCCAACATTATTTATTTATTCCTTTCCCAGTGGAACTGATTTATCTGAGCGTGTTTGGTTGAAGCGACGCGTGACCTGAGTGCTGGTGAGTATCTGGCGCAGCGCGTCAGCATTGCTATATATACAGCGGGGCAATGCAGCCAGCGTAGCGGGGACGCGACGACTGGTATTGATATGGATTAGGTGAGCTACCTGTAGATTCTTTGCAACAGTCTGCAGTTTGCTCAATTGTTTCAATTGTAAATACTAGTTCTATTTTATTTCTATTATTTGATTATAATTTTCTTTGTGAATAAATATATTTTATGGGATAAATGCCTATATTTTATTCCAGGATTAGACCCACATTACATCGATGCAAAATTTCAGCCCGATCCGTTCAGTAGTTTGGCGTGAAGAAGTAACAAACATACATCCATCCAATCTTTCGCATTTATAATTATTAGTGTGATGTAAAGTCTTTTGACGGTAGAACATCCCATGTATAAAATAGATTATCAAATTATCCGCCACAGGGCCGCTTTTATGAGTGATAAGTAAACGTCATATAAATGGATAATAAAATGTCTTGTTTCAGTAATATGAAAGCTTTGTTAAAAGGCCTCTGTGCTATTGCCTTCGGTATCACAAAGGCCTCAGATCATAATCTGCTACCATTGACCCTAGAAGCGGCCTATAAGCGAGACTTGCAAAATGTAAGACTTGCAAGAGTTATTCGATAAATTAACTGTGTTAAAAGGTTTAAGCAATCTTTCAAAGGATTTTGCTCGAGATCTTGGAAATAAGAAAGAAAATAATAGTTAGGTACTTAATACCGAAGTGGATACACTTTAGTGCAGAGTTTTACAAAGACACGAATACAAGACGTCTTAAAAATTCCTTCCTTTATAACCATTCTGGACATTGTGTGTTATTTTTAACCCCAGACGCAAAATGAGAGGGATATTTTAAGTTTAACGTCTGTCTGTGGTATCGTAGCTCCCAAACGGATGAATCGATTTTCGTTTAGATTTTTTTGTGTCATAGGTATTTTTATCTCGAGTGTTTTAGCCATTTTCATGAAAATCTGTCGGGGTTTTAGGGTTTTGATGATCGAAGATCGGTTTCAAAACCCTTAAGGTCTCGCTTTGTCTGTCCTTTTTTCCCTCCTTAATAACTCAAAAACTACTGCAGCTATCAACTTGAAATTTAAAATAATAATAAATTTCGTGCGCCTGTACAGATTTAGAGAAAAATAAATAAAAAATGAAAATGATTATTTTCCATACAAATTGTGATGCCGAAATTTTAAAAGATACCTACAGAGTCATATGGGGTATCAAATGAAAGGTATTGGTTTGGACATTTCAAACCAGTTATTCAAATTTCTGTACCTTTCATACTTTTTGAAATATTTCGAAAAAGAGAAAAATTTACCATTACCCACCTTAACCGAACCACCAATATAACCGAAGCATGCAGAGAGATCCATCTGAAATGTAGGTTGGTTCGGTACCTACTATTCTTAGGTATTCGTTAAATTGCGAAGTCTCTAACCAGTACTTTTGGTACATATTTGTTGACAGACGTTCAAAACCCTCGGCGCGCGAGTTACACTCGCACTTGACGGATCTTGTTTTATTAATTTTTAATTTTGTCTTGTCTTCCTTTTACTCACCGCCCACTCCTTCTTCGATGGATCAGTAGAGTTAGGTTGGTGTCCGTGCAGCGTCAGCTCATAGTCCATGGTTCCCTCCTCACTCCTGGCGAGCTTAGCGTCAGCTTCCACCTTCAGGAATACATTTTCGGGGTCGCCTTGACTGTAAAAGTGTACATGATACACAAATGACTAGAAACCAGTAGTTAGTTGGTGATGTCTTTAACGCATTCACTGCCCAGCCTCACGGGGGAGAAAGTGGCATCTGCATCTTGGGCGATTTAGACAATTTTTATAGAACATCAATTTAGTACCCTCGGCAAAAACTAGATGTCGCTAGTAAAAGTGACCGACGGCTAGATCGCGCTGGCTGAAGAGAACGCACGCGTTCTGGCTATAAGGTTCGGGTGAATTTTTGTTTGCGAGCTCATATGGTGTATTTTACTTTGCAATTAGTACCATTTCGATTTACAAAGCGACGTTTTATTTGTGTGGGTTCCATCTAAAGTGTTTATAATGCAATGAAAATTGAGCCACGCGACACCTCTCGCCAAACGAACTAAATGTAACTTAAGTCTTTGAACAGGATTGGATAAACTTCAATGTTTCCCCTGTAGGTGGAGCTAACGGAGCTAACGACCGAAGGAAGCCCAAGGTTTTTCGACTTCTACGTTACTTGACCTCGTGACTACAATCTATCTCTGTCCAAATTTCATCCAGACCCGTTCAGTAGTTTTTGCGTAGCAGCGCCTCGTGATTTCAGATTCATCCGCGTAGTTCCCGTTTCCGTGGGAATTCCGGGATAAATATAGCCTATGTGCTATTCCAGACTACAATCTATCTCTGTGCCAAATTTCATCCAGATCCGTTCAGTAGTTTTTACGTGAAGTAACAAACATTATGAAGTTATTGTTAGGTAATTAATGATTTCGTTCTCATCCTCCGTCTACCCGAGAAATCTTTTTATTACTAAGCACGTAAATGAAGTAAGTAAGGAGTGTCTCAGAATGTTTTTCGTTTTTGATTTGAGTATTACACGTCAACCACAAACAGCAGCGGGTGGTGAGTGTGACTAGTCTCAATCGCTTGAAGGGCTTGTAGTAAACTAATTAGTAGCCATGAAACGGTCCACGAGAGTGCAGTGCGTATTTTGCGTGCGAGCGTTTTGTATAGCAACGATTCGTACACTACTGTTGGACGTATGTACAAGACACATTTCAATTTAACGAGAAGTCGAACCGAGTGTAGGAATCGTTGTTTTTATAACGCTGGCACGTAAAATGCGCGCAAAAAACATCGGTTCGTTCATTCGGTTCGACGTCTCATCAGGATACATTACGTCGATCGTTAAATTAAAATGGTCCTGATGTCGAACATTAGTGTACGAAACAAGGTTTTTATAAAACGCTCGCACGCAAAATGCGCACTGCACTCCCGTGAATCGTTTCATACATCCATACTTACAAACTTTCGCGTTTAAAATATTACGATTTTCGAGATGAGAACACATGGGGCACTGAAACTTGAAAGAGTCGGGTTTCGAGACTTATACTCTTTGTATGATGGGTCATGGATCTTCATCCATGACCGTTCCTCTTCTTACCCATAATACTTGAGGCGGAACCACATCTCAGCAGTCAGCGCCCCATTCACAATGCTGAGATGCTCTGCATGTATCCTCACTTCCAGTACATCATCAGAAGCGCTCAGGCTCGGCTGCAGGATGACGCCGCAGGATCCGGAAGGTGGTGAGCTGACGAGGACCAGGCCGTTCAGGATCACTAGGGATGGTTGGATGGAGTGGAAGAAGCTGGAAGAAAATTGGTGGTTTTCAACACCGATACTTTTTTTACGGATTTATGTATGATCTAAATTCTATGAATACCTAAAAGTTTTGGGGTAACAACGCAGCAAAGTGGCTGGAAATTCAAATATTTTTCCGTTATTAAATATCTGATATGGATCAGTTGAGCTACCTGTAGATTGTTTGCAACAGTCTGTTTGCAATTGTAAATACTACTTCTAATTCATTTCTATTATTTCATTGTAATATTCTTCGTGAATAATGATTTTTTTTATTTAAAAAAATTAAGTATCTTATTTCTTTGTAAAATAGCTAAAAGTTTAGAAGTTTTGCGCACATTATTAACTATTTTCTGAGAATAAAAATAAACGATTTTTTATGTTTATCTTCAATGTCTTTTTGAATTTCCCGCCACTCTCGCAAAATAAACCGCTTTATCGGCCATTGTTAAAAATTACACGGTTTTAATCACGGCGCTATTTCTCTTTACGTAACGATCCTTTCAAGTAACTAACCGGTACCTAAAAGTACATGTATGTATAAATCGACCCTCGGCGCGCGAGTTACACTCGCACTTGACGTTCTTGTTTGTTATTTATTACAGTGCGTAACCCCAACTCAGGTAATTTCTAAGAAATCAAATAATATCTGAAAAAATTTCGACTTCGACGGGACTTGAACCCGCAAGTTATGTCGTTCTATTGACGTTCAATCTCATATCAAAAGATGGCGCTTATGCAAACTTACTCGTGGTGTTTTGTGTTCGGTGCAAATAATTTGTTCATAACCTCGGAACCGGTCATCGGGCGTTCGCAATCAAAGAAAATACTGTCCTTCTTGTTCTGAAAATATAAAACACTTATAATATTTCCACTTCAATCATAAATCATAAATAATGTTCGTTACCTACCTACTACAGTACATATGTAGGTATTTAGGTGGAGATAAATCATTCTAAAAATGCACGCCCCTTTTACTATAAAAACTATCGTAATTTGCACCACTGATGTAGGTGATGAAACGTTGGTGTTCTTCCAACACAAATAAGGTTAGTAGTTAACCCGCTTACATCCGTAATGGATGTACACCCCCTCCACAAAACGTCATAGGTACCTACACTCGGCGTGTATTTTTAGAATGGTTTATATTCTACCTACCTAGGTTTATAAAAAAAAATGCTGGACAATTTACACAGCATTATCAAGCCACAAGTTAGGCTGAGCTTGTGTTAAAGTATTTAGACGACCTCCGTGGCGCAGCGGGCGAAGGTCCGCCTGCGACGCAGGAGGTTGCGGGTTCGATTCCCGCCTCGGAACAAATTTGTGTACGATCTGCAGAAATTTGTTCCGTTGGTCTGGGTGTTTTCTATGTATAATAAAAAATATCTATCTATGTAGTGTATTGTATTACGTATATCAATTATCTAGTACCCATAACACAAGCTCTGCTTAGCTTGGGGCTAGATAATGCTGTGTGAATTGTCCAGCATTATTTATTTATTTATTTATTTATTTCAAAGCCGATCGGCAATCCGAATGACGTCATCCGCATTCAACGAAAAAGTTGCCTTCAAAAATTCTCGCCTGCATTGCCGACAGTCCGCTCCGTGCGGTACGGATATTTTATGTCAATCCATTGATGGTGCTAGTGCGGATTGTCCGATGCCGGCCTGTGAACGCGCACTCTAACGTTTCAACTGCTAACGTTTCAGCCGTAATGCCGTGCCTTACTACACCGTAATCGCCCTCCTGGTCAGTGACGGAAGTATCGAGTTCTAAGCCAGATGCCTCGTTAATTCTTCCGGCATATACATATAATATGGAGTTTCTCTGAAGGATAGGATTCGTAACGAATACATCCGACAGAGAACCAAAGTTATCGACATAGCTAAGAATTAGCAAGCTGAAGTGGCAGCGGGCCGGCTATATCTCGCGAAGAATTGACAACCGCTGGGGGAAACATGTTCTTGAGTGGAGACCACGACTCGGCAAACGTGGTGTAGGACGCCCTCCGGCAAGGTGAGATGTCGACCTGCGAAAGACTGCAGGCAGATGCTGGATGCGGCAAGCTGAAGACAGGGCGCTATGGCGCTTATTGCGGCCTATGTCCAGTAGTGGACTAACATAAGATGATGATGATGATAACTATAAGGTTATGGATATACTTTAACTCAGTTCAATAAAGAAAGGAATCTAAAATGGCGGCTTGTACTTGCGTTGACAGATAGTACAGTTAGCAAATAAAATTGCAAGTTGAAGATTTTTCTTCAAATTGAAAATAATAAAAACATGACCGTGTCGATTTTATTTCAAAATAGTTTGTGCCAGCGGCTTTGCCCGCGTTAAAATTGAAAATTTTAAAGACATTTGGTGCCATCTATTATCATAAGATCGTTATTCTTGTTTTATCGGAAAAATTTGGAACTTTTTTTAGAGATGAAAGGCCTTTCTCTTTCTCTCTTTCTGTACACCTGACAACGTATAAAACAAAATTTCAAGAGGATCCTTATTATGATATTGGTAAAAATAAAAGAACGAATATTTTTTCTGCCAGCGGTACGCGTGAGAGTGAGTATAGACGGCACTAGTGTGCAAGCGAGCTAACACGATAAGCACCGCCATTTTAGATTCCTTTCTTTAATGAACTGAGTTATACTTATAAATTTAATCTTTTTTAATTTTATTTCATTTTGATCTATTTTAATTTTATTTAATTTAATCTATATTAATTTTATTTAATCTAACTTAATCAATTTTAATCTAATTTAATCTATTTTAATTTAAGTTTTTGTTATTTGTTTCTGTGTCAGTACCTACTTATGTTATGATTCTCGCTATATGGACTTGTGTATGTAAAACTGTGCGCATGTGCTTTGTCTGAAAAAAATGATTATTATTATTATTATTATTATTATTATGTTATTCTGATGACCAACCTCCACATCTCCCCTTTTATTCATAAAATCAACCCCGTCATTGTTGCTCTCAGTGGAAACTTCAGCTCTGGAGTGCATCGCCACTCCTGCTTGCTGGTCGCCAGGATTCGGCCATGTTAATCTGTTGATGAACGGATCAATTTACGAACGCTATAGAAACTTACAAAACATAGACAAGTAGAGACTTACGAAACATAGACAAGTAGAGACTTTCGAAACATAGACAAATAGAGACGTGTAGAAACAATAAGGGCCTTTCCATTGCGACCTTAAAAAAAGTGGTTGCCATATCCATCGTTGACATCATATACATCGTTGACACTTGAGTTTCATATAGCGTCATCTATCCTAGTCTATAATAAAAAAAATAAAATAAAATAAAATTTATTTCCAAAAATGGTTGATGGTTTATAAGTACCTACTCTGTAAACCATCAACCATTTTTGGAAATAAATTTTATTTTATTTTATTTTTTTTATTATAGACTAGGATAGATGACGCTATATGAAACTCAAGTGTCAAAAACCTGCCAAAAAAGAGAGAAATTGAGCTGTCACTGTCGGTTATATTTTCTCTTCTCTGCCCCTGTGTTATTGCCTCTGATTCAGTAGATCAGTAGGTACTCAGAGGTCATTGCATTGCGTTGACACTTGATTTTTGTGCACCGCCATCTAGAGTCAAAAAAAAGGAGCGTGTTTTTTTTTAAAACTGCATTGAAAAAACCTCAATATGAAATAAAATCAGATCAAGATGCAGATTTAAATTATAATTATAATGGGTTAAAATAAATTTATTCAAATTAATATAAATTTGAATAAATTAATTGAAAGTGGATTTATAAGTCCGGTAACGCTGTCATGGCCATCTGCGGTCGACAGCATTTTAGTCTATTCGAAAAAAAAGTGTTATATGTAATTTAAATTAATATTAAAACGATTTATAATAGAGAAAAGGTTTTTGATGGACATAGTTCAAAACAGAAGATGGAGAATGATTGGATACATATTATACGCCATCTATTGCTATGAAAATAAACCTCGTTGGATGTGTACCGACTTGATGTTTGTGTAGTTTCATGACATATACATAGATGGTGCTAATCTCAAATTTTAAAGTTTTTCAGTTTTGCGTTTTCACGAAGGTCCCTACTTTTAGAAATTAAAAATTACTCACACAAGTGACTTATCCGCCCCAGAAAGCGACACATTGAATTTCATCGGAAGATGCGCCACTAAAGATTGCTGTATTCTCGCGACGTGCACCGTTTGGACCAGTGGCGCCGCCGTGGAGAGAGTCGTAACCGCTGTGCCTTGGTATCTGAGGAAAAGGTTCTGCATTTAAAATGTAGATGGCGTTGTTCGAGGTAAAAACCCAAATGTTTGATGATGTTTAAATTTTGTTATTACGGCGCATACCCGACCCAAATCAGCGCGACCGCCTATTTTATCTTATTATTATGTTTAACGAAGGAATTTTCAAAAAGTAGTAGGTACCTATCTATATATAAGCTTAATTTTTAATGCCCCTGTAAAAGTTTTATTTTGTATACTTTAGGCAGAGATACGAAGTTGCTCTTTTTGACAACGATGGTGAGCAAAAGGAGCAAAATCGATTTTTGAATATTCCTTCATATAACATAATAATAAGATAAAATAGGTGGTGGCACTGATTTCAGTCAGGTTAGCGACATTAAAAAGAAAATTACAATAAATTAATAAAAACAAATTCAAAGTAGTATTTACAATTGAAACAATTGAGCTAACTGCAGAGTGTTGCAAACAATCTACAAGTAGCTCAAGTGATCTAAATCTGTCAATGCTGATGCGCTGCGCCAGATAGTCACCTGGGGCCGAATTCTGTTAATACAATTGTGTCAAAGGTCTATGGTATTGTGTTCTATTCGCCGCCATTTACAACTTTTGGTATTCTACTAGCAGCTCTCGAGTCACGCGTCGCTTCGACCAGATGTTAAGGATCCGGCGACCGATGAATTTCCCATACAAACGTAGTACCAAAATGATTTGTAATTTGAGCATACTTTCACCATGGTCTGCATTTATTTGTATTAAAATAGTAGGTATTTATCTAGGTTTGTGCCACAATTTTTTTTTCAAAATACTTTTCTGAAATAAAATTAACCTAATCGCATTTTTACATCAAAGAAGACTAGTAGGTATTTGTGTAGATAAGTATTTTGAAAAAAACTTGTGACAGGAACCTAAATAAATAATATAATATAATAATATATGTATGTCGAATCTAGATGTGTGGTGCCGCCAGTCGTAGATTATTTTATTTACAACCAAAAACGGTTTAGTGGTCATAGAGTAACTTTCTGAACGAGAACCTCATTCTCTGTCCATACTCTTTGTACTTGTTTAATGTTACCAAGAGATGGCGCCGTACGTGGTCAGTTATTCTTTATTCCCTTTGATATCATAGCCAAACTATGATGATATTATTTTATGCTAGCAATAGTCTCTTCTAGCATATTGTTTTGTTAAATTGGCTGTACTAATCAAACTAAGTTTAACCAATCACATTGCAAAGATTAGTTCCAACATCTTGGCAGTCTTCAGTATCTTGTTTCGTAATGTTGTCTATACTGATCAGTTATCCAATCAGATTGTGAGGATTAGTTCTGTTAAGTTTGCAGTCTGATTATTATTTTGTTTTGTGAGGTTTCCAAGAGACTGATCAAGGTATCCAATCAGACAGTAAGGATTTGCTCTGATAAGCAGGTAGCACGTGACAAGATGGATTTGATTGGTGGAAACGCAAACGTGAGAGTTGACTACGTTTGGACATGGTTCTTCGGAGGGAGTTACGGTCGACGAGGGTTGGAAAAGGAAAATGGAGGACTTTGGTTGTGAGAGGCATCGAGAGAGGATGGAATTCTCTTGAGCCTCGTCGAGGTAACTCCGGAACGAAGGAACTTGTCTGTTCCCACCACGAAATTAACCTACGGAAAATAATAGCGTGGATACTGGTTCTATTGGAATTGCTATAACTTTCCTGATCCGCACTGTATGAAATAAAAGTGCCATTGTGACTTGCGATCGTTATTTGTTTGATCTTAAATTTTATTATTGTAAAATAAAAGTGTCGTGTGCTCTTTGAAGAACTTTATTTTCATCCATGCGAATCCAACATGTCCGAAACCCGAGATAGCCCACTGATTCCTGTTTCATCCTGACCTAAAACGAGAAGCGGCACAGATTCCCGTTTCAACCCTAATTCCCGGTTCGACCTCGATTCCTGTTTCGACCCTAAAACCTTCTAATTCGACATATATAACTTTCATGAGCACACAGATCCTATAGTACTATCCAATGATCCTATCCATCCACGGTTGTCTGGTAGAGATCGCTCTTGAGCGATAAGACCGCCACTTGTCACTTACATTTTAAGCTGTTTTGTTATATGTTACTATCGATAAGTGTGCAATAAAGAATTTTCTATCTATCTATCTACTATTCTAATACAAATAATAGCAAACCATGGTGAAAATATTCTCAAATAACAAATCATTTTGGTACTACGTTATGGGAAATTCATTCGTCGCCGGACCCTTAAGATAATTTTAATAAACCCGAAAATATAGGTTCTTAAACTCCAACCGTATAATATTTCTTACTTTTCCAAAGTTTGTCGCCATCACAAGGTCATTTTAAAAACTTTCCTAAATCTACTCCACTTACCTGATGTGAAGATCATTCCTCCAAGTAATATCATCATCAGAAGGAGCTGTCAGGTTTCCTCTGATCGACGTGAAGGAGAGAATGGTGGACTGCAGTCTTATAGGAGTTCCTGAAACAGATGAATTACAGGCAAATGAAGCAACGTAAGTATTACCATGGTTATTACCATAAAAATCTCAGCTTAAAACAAGAACAAAATTAATTATTTTTTCAACACACTTGATCATAAAGTGGCTCTATGGTCACCGCAATTAGGCACAGAATGACACCCACCAAACTGTGACTTTTGCATTGCTACCTATAACTCACTAGTGAGTTAAATTTTTTTTTTGATTTATTGGTTGAGTTGCTTTGTTCTTAAAAAAGTTTTGATTCAAAAAAAAGATCGTGTTCAATTGAAAAAATAAATTAATGTTCCTATTGCTTGCTCATTTCATGCAACTCCTTATTTAAATAGATAATTTTAACTCGTACGTGTTTAATAAATTAAACTTTCACTCAAATATAACTTTTGTTTTCTCTGTAATAAAATGAGTTTTTATTGTTATTTTATTCACAAGTGTGTTGAAAAACGTCGTATGATACACGTGTGTATTGATGATTACCGTCCTCGGCTCTCTTAAGACCCTCGCGTACGGCTCGGGTCTCAATGAAAAAACCCCCGACAGATTTTCATGAAACATACACTTTTTCAGTCAAGGCGACCCCGAAAATGTATTCCTGAAGGTGGAAAATGACGCTAAGCTCGCCAGGAGTGAGGAGGGAACCTTGGACTATGAGCTGACGCTGCACGGACACCAACCTAACTCTACTGATCCATCGAAGAAGGAGTGGGCGGTGAGTAAAAGGAAGACAAGATCAAAATAAAAAATGTAAAAAACCCCCCGACAGATTTTCATGAAACATGGCTAAGAACACTCGGGATACAATTATCTATGACACAAAAAAACTAAACGAAAATCGGTTCATCCGTTTGGGAGCTACGATACCACAGACAGATACACAGATACACATACAGACATGTTAAACTTATAACACCCCTTTCATTTTGCGTCTGGGGTTAAAAACAGCTCCATTGCTATGCGCTTCTCCCGGCGAGAAATTGCAATAGAAATTGTTTAGTTTTTTAGGGTTCCGTGTAGTTTAGTCATCAAGGAACCATTCGTTAGTTTAATCTGTCCGTCCGTCTGTCCAGCCGTGGCTTAGCTCAGACTTTTAGTAGGTTGTAGAAAACTGTAATTTGGTTAGGTTTAAGGGTAGGTAGGAACCTAATAAATACCTACCTAAACTAGGGATGTATATATTTTTCACGCCTAGGATAGGCGTGAAAAATATATTCATGGTGTGGGTTAACGTTGAATAGCTCATTTAAAAATATAGTGGTAAGTGAATACTATTTTTTTATTCAGGAATACGTTTAAGTAGACAATTACATATTGAAATTTGCTGATCTTTTTGTTATTTCTATGGACCTAAGTTATTTGTTATTCTACAAACATTATTTTTATTAATTTTCCGATCTGCATATCTATACAGGGTGTAACAAAAAAGAGTAACCAAACTTTCAGGTGGGGTGTAGAATCGAACACTGAATTCAGGAAAAATATTGAAAAAAAATCCCGCCCTTTAGTTTTCGAAAAATTAAATAAATATGTACGAAATTTTCACAACAGTAGGCAATAGACTGTAATACATGTGTCTATTTGGAATTAGAAAAAAATGGCCTGCGTACCTGTATTCATATCTTTTATAAGCCCATAACACCTAAACGGTGCCCTAGTGAGCGGCCACCGCGGTCATCGACCCGCGACATCATTGCAGCGGAAGCGAACAGGCTGCACGGCGTGCTTAGTTATGGAGCCTACGTACAACAAATAGGTACATTCCAATTTTCCTCTAGGAATTAAAAATAAATAAATTATTTTAAGTCTTTACACACGTTCTATCGCGAAAATGCATAGTTAGTAGGTACATTCATTAAGCATGCACCTTCCTTCCTACTAAAAGATATTCACTACTAGCTTTTATTTTTTCATATCGTTGACTACCTAAGTACCTACCTACCTTCACATTGAACTTTAAAAACACGGTGAGTAACTAACAATGAAAGGTTGTTACAATTTGCATTTCCGAAGCACCAGATTGAGACAAGAAAAGGCACAAACTTTTAGCGCGTGAGAGCGAGATAGGTATACAAACTTAGTTCATCCGAATGTTCACCCAATGCTAGGCTTATTGTTAGTTTTGTCAAACTGTCTGTTATCATAGGGTCAATGGCCATTTAGTTGCATCATTGCAAGCGCAAGGTGAAGGTCGCGGCGGCGCTTATCGGTTATTTGTGCGTAAAAATGGCTCGTATGCGTTATTCAGATATTGAATACCACGAGATGATGCTTGACCTAAAGTTTTAGTGTGGTTTTGTATTTTGACGGTCCTAAGCCCGTAAAGTACGAAGGGAAAATTGGAATGCATTGGCTAGCTTCCTACATAACTACAACACGTACAGCCCGCCGCCGCGCGCGCTGCTGCGATATCGCGTGTCCGGTCGTGGGTGCCCCCCGTAAAAAGATGTTTATCTGCTAAAAAGGTGTACACAAGGTACGTAGACCTTTTAATCAAATTTTAATGCCAAATAAACACGTGCATCAGTCGTTTGCGTAATGTAGTGAAAATTCCGTATTTATTTAATTTTTCGAAAACTAAAGGGCCGGATTTTTTTTCAATATTTTTCCTGAATTTAGTGTTCGATTCTACACCCCACCTGAAAGTTTGGTTACTCTTTTTTGTTACACCCTGTATAATCCCCGACGCAAAAAGAGAGGGCTGTTATATGTTGAACATGTCTGTCTGTGCATCTGTGTATCTGTCTGTGTATTGTGTATATGCCTACTTAAGCTATGTGCCTACCTACTGAGTGTTGTAGAATAAATGATTATTTATTTATCTATCTAATAAGTAGAACTGCTACGAGATTATTATTATAGTCAGAGATTCGCTCGCCCGTAGCTCGTAGAGGTGGACCCTTACTCACCCAACTCTGTCGGTATCTGAACATCGGTTTGGAAGGGGTAGTAAACTATCTGCTGGTTTATATGACTGCCGAATGTGAGGAAATCCACTAGGTATTTATCTGAAAGCATAGAATAAATAAATAAATAAATATAATGCTGGATAATTCACACAGCATTATCTAGCCCCAAGCTAAGCAGAGCTTGTGTTATGGGTACTAGATAACTGATATACTTAATACAATACATTACATAGATAGATATTTTTATTATACATAGAAAAATTTAACCACATAAAATTCAAGAAATATTGTTTAAGACTTTTGCTGTAAATGCCACTCGGCTATGGAATATGCTTCGCGATATTCGTTGGGAAGACCCCCATCGAATATTGCGAATAAATCCTCAATAAATGTATGCGAAGCCGCGGGCATTATTATATATTTTTAACTAGCTTGTGCTCACGGCTTCGCCCACCTCTTTCCTCGGGATATCATCTATACATCCGTGGCGCAGCGGGCGAAGGTCCGCCTGCGACGCAGGAGGTTGCGGGTTCGATTCCCGCCTCGGAACAAATTTATATACGATCTGCAGAAATTTGTTCCGTTGGTCTGGTTGTTTTCTATGTATAATAAAAATATCTATCTTGTATATATATTGTATTAAGTATATCAGTTATCTAGTACCCATAACACAAGTTCTGCTTAGCTTGGGGCTAGATAATGCTGTGTGAATTGTCCAGCATTATTATTATTATTATATATCCTTACTACTGAGTTTCTTGCCGGCCCTTGTGGGGGGCACGGAGAGGCGCCTCGAGTCTTGGCCTCTTTAACGAGGCATCAACTCAAGTGGTAACGACCCTCGGTGCTTGGGTTACGCAAAACGCTCTATTTTTTGCTAACATTCTAATTTGGTTTAAAGAAATTTATTCTCAAAAAGACACAATGTCACTTACATGAGAAAAAGAAGTTATTCTAAAGTAGATATAAATTGAGTAGGTTGGTCGTTTTCGTACATATAATAGGTCCATCATCTAAAAATATTTTTTTAAATTTTTAATTAGTTTTTTTGGCTGCATTTTAGGTTTTTTTTTTTGTAGGACTGTTGCAAACAATCTCTACTGATCCATAAACTCAACTGATCCATACCAGTCGTCACGTCCCCGCTACGCTGGCTGCATTGCCCCGCTGTATGGCAATGCTGATGCGATATTTTTTATTTATTATAAACCCAAGGACTGTCAATGTCTATCTATATCCTTGCCAAATTTTATTACGATACTTTCAGCCGCTTAGGCGTGAAAAAGTAACAAACAGACAGAAAGTTACTATAGAATATTTATAATATCGTTTGATTAGGTAATTAAACATATTGTACTTGTGTTTAAAATTTGTATATTATCTTTGTTAATTGTATGTGTGTCTGTAGTACCAAATATTTTTTTTTATATATCTATCTAAGATAAGTATGGATAGTAAAGTAAGTCATCATCATCATCGGCCTATATTAGTCCACTGCTGGACATAGGCCTCCCCTAACTCACACCATAGCGCCCTGTCTTCAGCTTGCCGCATCCAGCATCTGGCTGTATTTCGCAGGTCATCATCCCACCTGGCCGGAGGGCGTACACTACGTTTGTCGAGTCGTGGTCTCCACTCAAGAACAGTTTTTTACTTACAATCCTCTTCGTTCCATCGTTTGAACCTGGTTTCGTTCAGGTGTGTCGCGTAAACCGTTTTGTCGTGGATTTTCACTACGATGTCTATGTGCAGCTGTAAAAATTTCAAAATAACAATCACAAGTTATTATTATTATTATATTATTATTTATTTATTTATTATTTATTTATTTACAAGTACCTATAGCTTCGTATGAAAAATTGTATTCTTCCATTAACTATTAATGCGTGTAATTAAAATCAATGCGTGGACGTATTCATTGTACTAGTAGGCTTAGAGCCTGCAACCGCCAGACTTTAGTCTGGTCATAAATCTAAATCAAAAACTCCTTCCATAAATACAGTTTTCAACTACTATTTCCATAAATACAATAAATGTTCACTTAGAAAAGGTCAAATATTAAAACTAAACACTGACACGGAAATAAAGTGATATTATTGATTTCTGTCGCTTTGGTATGTAGACTAAAGTAAAGAAGCGACGAAGAAACCTTTAGCCTGTTAGTTGTTATTTTTGGAGTTGGAATAAAACCCGTCCCAAGTTTTTTTATTTTCTAGATAATCTGATATTTTATAGGAAGCCTTTTTGCAAAGCAAGGTTTTGACAATTTGTTTGTAGTTATTTTCTGATAATTTTTGCAACTCACTAGGAGTTGTGTTGTAGAAGCGTATACATTGCCCTTTAAAAGATACATTAATTTTGTGTAGCCTAGTTGTGGGCACAGCGGGTTTATGTTTGTTTCTGGTATTAAAGTTATGTTTATTACTATTTTTAGGGAACCGATTTATCTTTCTATGAGTGTACAACAAGTTTTCATAAATATATTGACATGGTACTGTCATTATGTTAATAATGAAGTAGATATAGAATTATGTAATACCTCAACCAAGGGTCTTAAAACGCTTGTCGAGTAATTAATTTTTTGAGTAGGTATAAAATTGTTATTTAGTTTTATTTTTTTTATTAGATAGGTACCAAACTACTATTTAGTTACATTTTTCTACTGAAACTATCATTTAATAAAAAAGAAATGGAAAATAAAAGTCTTATTATTATTATTAATTTAGTTTTTTTTGTGAAAACTTCTAATTAGCCGTTAGTTACCCACCATCTCTGTAATTATAGTTACCTAGCTGTTAGTTTCCCTAAAATTGTAAATTAAATAATAAAAAAATAATAATAACAAAAATCTACCTTTTCAGCCTTCTTCCTCTTCCAAGTCTTGATGTTCTTCAGGACATCCTGAAGTTTCTCTGCGTTTATTTTCAGCGGATCTATGTCATACAGTGCCTTGTATTGGTGAAGATTTGTTAGGACGCCTTCTATGATGAAATACACCTGGAATAGGGTTTCATAAATGTTCCATCAATTTGTATTGAAAAGTTATGTGTGTGGGTTAGATTTCCGTTGCAAGATAAATATTTGTATGATAGATAGATAGATAGATAGAAAATTCACACTTATCGATAGTAACATATAACAAAACAGCTTAAAATGTAAGTGACAAGTGGCGGTCTTATCGCTCAAGAGCGATCTCTACCAGACAACCGTGGATGGATAGGATCATTGGATAGTACTAGGGCATATACGTGCTTGCTTATGAAAGTTATATAAATAAATACTTTGATTCGCGTCTATGAACATTCCGCGCTAATCGTATGAGACGGATTTTTTGAGTGATGGTTGATACGTCCACTGTGACCGCAGCAACCGGATTGCCGATCATTGCAAATGAATAATGACGTCATCCGCACTAAACGGATCGCCGGCATTGCCGACAGAACGATGCGTTTGCTCCGTGCGGTGCGGGTCAGTGGACACACTTCTATGGCAATACAAAGAATACTGAAATCCGTTTGATGCGGTCAGTGCGGAGCGTCCGATGCCGGCTTGTCAACGCTAGTCTACCGTACGCCAGTCCATCTGACTTTTCCTACATGTCGTTAGTTTCAATGTATGCCGTTTTCGTAGCAGGTCTACGCCATAGTGTTTTCGTAGCAGGTCTACGCCATAGTGTTTTCGTAGCAGGTCTACGCCATAGTGTTTTCGTAGCAGGTCTACGCCATAGTGTTTTCGTAGCAGGTCTACGCCATAGTGTTTTCGTAGCAGGTCTACGCCATAGTGTTTTCGTAGCAGGTCTACGCCATAGTGTTTTCGTAGCAGGTCTACGCCATAGTGTTTTCGTAGCAGGTCTACGCCATAGTGTTTTCGTAGCAGGTCTACGCCATAGTGTTTTCGTAGCAGGTCTACGCCATAGTGTTTTCGTAGCAGGTCTACGCCATAGTGTTTTCGTAGCAGGTCTACGCCATAGTGTTTTCGTAGCAGGTCTACGCCATAGTGTTTTCGTAGCAGGTGCTACGCCGTTGGATTTTCGTAGCAGGTGCTACGCCGTAGCGTTTTCGTAGCAGATGCTAGAACTTGCAATCTCGTAGAGCTTGCTACGATGTTGATATGCTACGGATTCCAAATTCATTGAAGCGGTAATTTATCAGGTACTTATCGCGTATCTGGTATTTCTATTTGCCATACGTTTTAATCTTCTGATGGACATTGTAAGAAACCCTCTCAAATACGAAACTGCAGAGAAGAGAACGAAAAGACTCATGACACGAAGAAAATACATTGAGCTCGAGGTACATCCGAGGCTTAATGTAGCAATGCATGGTAGTAGGTATCAGGCAGTCAAATTGTTTAATGTTCTTCCTACTGAAATGAAAGCAATTGACAATCCAAATATTTTCAAGAATAAGTTAAGAAAACTTTTGCTGAAGGGGTGTTTTTACTCAGTTGACGAGTTTATCAAACGAAAGTAATTATTATGTTAGCAACAAAGATGACTTAGAATTTATATAATTGCATGCTATTAATTTAATTCCTATGTACCTTATATTCATACACGATCTAAATAGTTTTTGAATAAATAAACTAAACTAAACTAATCGCGTTGTAGTGGTCGTGGTCACGGGGCAACATATAAAAATACAAGGTAAGTGATAAATACCCGATAAATAATTGCTAATGTGTTAACATTCAAGATTTTACCATATTTCTAAGTCTTGCTTGCATAAGAATGTTAAAATGGCCAAAACGTGATTCGTGAGCTATTAAACAAAAAAGATCCGTCAAGTGCAAGTGTAACTCGCGCACTGAGGGTTTCGAAAGTTATTAAATTACATATACAAAAAATATGTACTAAGGGTACCAGTTATAGACTTCGCAATTCAATAAATACCTAAAAATAGTAGGTTTCAACCTAAATTTCAGATGGAACTCTGCATACCTTTGAATGAGTAATTTTTCGACTTTTTTCAAAATATTTCGAAAAGTATGAAACCTACAGAAATTTGAAAAACTGTTTTGAAATGTACAAACCAATACCTTTCATTTGATACCCTACTTGACTTAGTAGATCTCTTTTAAAATTACGGCATCACAATTTGTATGGAAAATTTTCATTTTCATTTATTTTTATTTGTGTACAAGCGCACGAAATGTATAATTATTTTAAATTTCAAGTAAATAGCTGCGGTAGTTGCTGAGTTATTAAGGAGGGAAAAAAGGACAGACCAAGCGAGACCATAAGGGTTTCGAAACCGATCTTCGATCTCGATACCCTAAAAATAGGATTAGACATTTTAAAAATATTTGTGCAAGCGGGGCTAACTCGTTATAAACTTGACTTTTGATACCCAAACTTGAAGGTTTGCTTGATGACTTGATGCTTGATACTCACAGCTGCCTTGTAGGGTCTCCGTCCACCAGTGAGCAGCTTGATGCCCACGAACGCTGGTAACGCACCGAGCTCGTCTCCAATGCTGAGGAGCTATGGGAAAAGCACTTCTTAATTTTTTTTCAAATGAATCAAAATAGTATAAATTCAAGAAATCACATAATATCGCAAAAATGTTTGACTTCGATGGGACTTGAACCCGCATCCTTCCTTACGGGAATGTGAATTTGATTTCTTAGAAATTAGCCAGAGTGTGAGGCTTACGCACTAAAATAACAACTCATCGCCAAATCTTCACTTACTTTAAGTGAGTTGGTGGCCAAACATTTGACCATCATAAAACAAGATCCGTCAAGTGCGAGTGTAACTCGCGCGCCGAGGGTTTCGAACGTTTGTCAACAAATATGTACCAAAAGTACCGGTTAGAGACTTCGCAATTTAACGAATACCTAAGAATAGTAGGTACCAACTTACATTTCAGATGGATCTCTCTGCATGCTTCGGTTAAATGGGTGGTTCGGTTAAAGGTGGGTTATGGTAATTTTTTCAATGGGTATTTTTTCGACTTTTTTCGAAATATTTTAAAAAGTATGAAACCTACAAAAATTTCAATCTGTACAGGCGCACGAAATGTATTATTATTTCAAATTTCAAGTTGATAGCTGCAGTAGTTTTTGAGTTATTAAGGAGGGAAAAAAGGTCAGACAAAGCGAGATCATAAGGGTTTCGAAACTGATCTTCGATCTTCGAAACCCTAAAAAGGGTGAGTGGGGTTCCAGAAGTGCACGGTCCTCAGCGTGCACTGTGTTAAAACATTAATGTTATTTTTTTATCTGTAAACCGTTCATTCATGCATTCATTCTTGTGTTCGTTCCATTCGTTCATCATTCTTTCTCTTTCAATATAACTCGTGAACCACTGCGCACGCAAAAATTTCTTTTATTTTATAAAATAAATAAATAAATAAATAAATAATGCTGGACAATTCACACAGCATTATCTAGCCCCAAGCTAAGCAGAGCTTGTGTTATGGGTACTAGATAACTGATATATTTAATACAATACACTACATAGATAGATATTTTTTATTATACATAGAAAACACCCAGACCAACGGAACAAATTTCTGCAGATCGTACACAAATTTGTTCCGAGGCGGGATTCGAACTCGCAACCGCCTGCGTCGCAGGCGGACCTTCGCCCGCTGCGCCACGGAGGTCGTATAAATATAAGTTATCAGCACCCCACAATCAAGCTAGGACCTTTTCACACTGAACGTGGCTGATCGCTCATGGATTACCTGTAGAGAAGGCGCTCCATCCTCCTCCGTTCCGCTGATGATGTAGTTATTGGTTGCCCAGTACAGAGGGTCAGGGTCTGCCACCTGACTCACCACGAACGGAATGTAGAATGAACTGAAAAATCACACATTTAAGATACATTTCAAAAAGTTTTTGTTAAACAAACAAATTGAGGGTATTCCAAAGCGCTTCGTTTGCCAAAAATAAACTTCCATCTGTTTATTTTGGTGGTTATCGTAAGTTTTACGCTGGATGGATTTATGAAAACTTGATATACCTACTCACAAACTTTTTTATTAATGTTGTTGGACCCATAGATTTTAAGAGAAGAGGCTGACCACAGACAACAGAAAAACATGTGTTGCCTGCAACAATGTTGCCAGCTTGTTATGTCATAGATACCATCTGTTATCGCTTCGCACTGTTCTCATTTATATACATCAGGTACTAAGGAGGTAGGTAATGCCAATGTTCTAATATAAGGACTTCATTTTTATTACACAAACACAAACATTTAGTAGCTAGGTACACATAACACTTGAAACTCGTTCTGCTTGCTCTCAATGGGTTATGGCTGAAAATCAGTGTTTTTGCTTCTTGAGCAAAATATTACACAGAGCCATGGCCTTTTTGACATACTGCAGCACACACAGACAGTTTACTTAGATGTTAATAATGCTATTGTTTGTTTTATTTGTCTACTGCATTTTCTTATTGTTTATTTGTATTTGTGTACTACACTCGCGTGCAACTGAATCGACTCAAGCCAAGTACATTGCACATGAATCTGATTTTTTGAGAAACGGCTTTTCCGATTTAAATACAACTTTTTTTATTTGAAAACCTGATACTTTTGCTTTAAAATGACATCTTAGTATGGTCCTTACTTCCGTAGTTACGGTGGGTGGAGGTGTGGTCAAAACATGAGCGTATCACAATGAGCTCGCTGCGGTACCCACTGGTTGAGAGACTAAATCAACTGGAAGTCTCAGGTGACCCATATTTCTTATCAGTAACTCATTAGACTGACCGCAGTTCACCGTCAAGCCTGGCTTCACTTTGCTCGAGAACACCTTACCTGACCATTGAGCAATGGAGCTCCGTCCTTATTGACGAGAGCAGAATACGTCTCCGTGGTAACGGCAGAAGAGGCCGAGTACAATGACGTCCAGGGGAACGGTTTTCCCAATGCTGTTTTGCTGAATCTACTTTTTGTGCAAAAGTACAGCTTGAGTTGATTCAGTTGCACGCGAGTGTATAAAATTGCTGTTTTCTGTATGTGTGTGTCTGAAGATGCAAATAAAGACTTATCTATCTATCTAACACACTACCAGTCTCAGTAAGGCGTGCAAAGTCACTACCAATATTCAAGAGTATGGTAAAAGAATAATATTTGTCCTGCTGTCACTGACCACACCCTTTATAAAATATATATATTTATGATTATATATATATATGTATTCATATGTAGGTATATATTATAATAAGGTATATTTATAATTTAGTCGATATTTTTTTCTTTTTGTTGTAAAATTTGTATTATGTAATAATGCACACAGATCCCCATTTTTAATCCAACAATCCTATCCATCCACGGTTGTCTGGTAGAGATCGCTCTTGAGCGATAAGACCGCCAATTGTCACATATTCTGTAAATGTTGTTATTGTTTGTGAATTATCTTGTTATGTGTGCAATAAAGAATTTTCTATCTATCTATCTATCTAAAAATTTGTTTTGTATAAATATTTACAAGCTTTTTTTGTGTAAGGCCACCGGGATTTTTCAGCTTGATCCCATGGTAATCCCCGTAAACTCATGAGTTCGTCAGAATCACCTAAGACTAATTAGTGAAAAAATTGTGAATAAAGATTACTTATACGTTATTGTTTATCTCTCAAGGGTCCTGATAGCCTTACTAGCTTTATCACGTGGATTAAATCAGCGATCCATCATAGCGGGTCATTACTTAATTACTAAAAAAACTATTACACTAATATTATATCCGATATAGTTTGGATCGATACATGGATGGATGGATGGAAAAATGCATATTTGTTACTTCCTCACGCAAAAACTACTGAACGGATCAGGTCGAAATTTTGCATAGATGTGGGTAAAGATCTGGAATAAACATAGGCTACCTTTTTATCTCATAAATGAATTCCCATAGAATAGATATAACCTTTGAACGGTTACATATACAATCAACGCGTGCGAAGCCACGGACAGAAATTATTTTTTATAGTTAATGGTTTAATCGGGTATTTATCGCGTACCTTTTGTTTTTATATCCCTTACGCATACTAGACATAAAAAGAAGTTTTTTTATGCCAAATCAACACTCTACGCTTTTCGCACGAAATTCGTTTTGCATGGCAATTAAGATATTTAATAAGTTACCAATGGAATTAAAGGACTTGCCATTGCCATTGTTTAAAAATAGACTCAATAAATGGTTACTGACTCATTGTTTTTATAGCGTGGAGGAATATTTTAATTTAGGGCAGATCTGACATTTTTGATTTTATTCTTAACCATTGTTATTATTTACGTAGGTAGGTTTAATAAAATTCCCACACCAGTCCAAGATTACTGGTAGTATTACATTGATACCACACTGATACAACAACAGCATTGTAATATTTGACATGTATTCTGTGAATAAACGATTCTATTCTATTCTACGTTTCTCAGTCGCCCCGTGACCACGATCGCTGTAACGCAGTAGAAACGTAGGGGAAATAAAAACAAAAGGTACGCGATAAATACCCGATTAAACCATTAACTATGTTTACAAACCGCGAAAGCTTAAAAAATATTTTTTGTATAAATTTTTTAACTCTGACTGCCTGTTAATTTCAGGAAAAATAGATTGTATCCTGGAACAAAACATGGCTTTTATTCCGTTAATACGTATGTGAAACCGCGAATTGAAGCTAGTGCCTAAGTACTTAATAAATTAATTACGGATGTAACCGGGTTAACTACGAACCTTATTTGTGTTGGAAGAACACCAAAGATCACCCTGAAGATGTCCCTCGTTAAGTGATGAAACGTTGGTGTTCTTTCAACACGAAAAGATTCGTAGCTAACCCGCTTATATCCGTAATGAGTTCGTTAAACTAACGATAGTTTTTATACTTATTAAATGTTACATTCTCAACCTCAACAGCCTGTATTGGTCCACTGCTGGACGCAGGCCTCCCCCTGATAAGCGCCTTGTTGGCTTTTATCTCATGGGGTGATGCCCGTAATCCCCACGCTGGGCATGCGGGTTGGGGATCGCAGTTCAGTGGTAGAATTGTTCTGCAGGGGGCGCTGCTGCCCGCCCCCGGTGGATATCCCTTAGTCGCCTCTTACGACACCCGCGGGAAGAGTTGAGGTGGTGCAAATTCTAAGCCGGCACCACATAACTTCTAAGCCGACACCACACAGCTGGCAATGTAACAATATACAAGTAAAAATACTTACGCCACCCTATACCCAGTAAAATCTCGATTTAGATACATGTTCTTGACCGTCGTATACCAGAACCTCTTCAAATGTTTGTTGGTTTGTTGTTTTATATAGTTATGCACGAAGAGTAAGTCTGTTTCCCTCACGTTGGGTGACGAAAGAAAAATGTGGATCGCTGTTATACGGAGGGTTATGTCTTCTGTCTCGTTGGTTAGGATTGGAAGAGTCGTTTCCAGGACCTAGAAACAAATTAAAGCATTAAATAATATATATAATAATATAATAATTCATTTATTTCAGACCATAAACAGTTACAGATCTAATTTAACTTATTCTACGGTCTATAGTAATATATACCTTAAAACTAACATACGTAAAATATAAAAACTTAATTAATAACACATCGTTTGTGATTACGTCGTCGACGTGTAGATGACGCAATCAGCGTGTCAGCTGACGGCGGTGCACGGCGGTGTCCCGTTAAAGCTGTTAAACGTAGCACTTCATTATGACAAATGTCAAGTATCTAAGAAATCAAATAATACTATAAAGAACCTGACAGATTTTCATGAAACATGGCTAAGAACACTCGGGATAAAATTACCTATGACACAAAAAAAATTAAAATAAATCGGTTCATCCGTTTGGGAGCTACGATTCCACAGACAGACACGTTAAACTTGTAACACCTCTCTCTTTTTGCGTCGGGGGTTTATAAAAGACATTGATTTTGTAGGGGTTCCGATGACATCAACCTCAACCTCAACAGCTTGTATTGGTCCACTGCTGGACGCAGGCCTCCTCCTGATGTCATAATATACACAATTAGGTTTACACCAGCTCGCCAGTACCAAGTTGTTTTCTTCTTTCTTTGTTTTTCTTTTCTATATAATACTGTGTTCTTTGTAAGTATATATGATTGTAATGTGTTGTGTTATGTATTGTCCAAATAAAAGTATTTTCTTTCTTTCTTTCTTTCTTTCTTTCTTTCTTTCTTTCTTTCTTTCTTTTTTTCTTTCTTTCTTTCTTTCTTTCTTTTTTACCAAGGTATACCATCAGCTTCACCTCCTACACCCGTAGGCCTCCGTTCAACCTTCAACCTGGATTCCCACTCTCTCGGCTATGTCCGTCTGACGGAGACAGTGACAGCTGAAGCAACACCTCGACCTAGGAGCCCTGTATATTTATATATTTTACTCTATTTTAGTATGACAATTTTACTTATATTTGCACAATTGCACGTTTTGCCTGGACTGAGACTGGACCTGATTAGCCGCGCACATAGTTAGGGAAAGACCAATTATTTTTACCCTTGGGACTGCAATCTTAACGCTGCTGCTTAGAATATGTTTTAAACTGAGATCCAAAGGTTTATGTTTTTCATTATTACATATATTTTTGTTTCCCTTTTTTATATAAGTTGTGTGTGGCTATGAATAAATTCTGGTATTCTTGTATTCTGTATTTCTGGGTTAGGGTACATCTGGTCCGAATCTCAAACTCATCTGCGGACGAGATGTCCACTTCACTTTTGAGTAGGGGTACATCTCGTCCGAATCTAAATTCTCTTGGTTTTAGATTCGGATGAGTTGTACCCTTAACCAAAAGTGAAGGGGAAAACTCGTCCGAATCTTTTCATTAGGTACTTTTCTAGGGTTCTGTATCGAAATGTTTTATATACACATAAATAAATAAATAAATAAATAATGCTGGACAATTCACACAGCATTATCTAGCCCCAAGCTAAGCAGAGCTTGTGTTATAGGTACTAGATAACTGATATACTTAATACAATACACTACATAGATAGATATTTTTTATTAAAAAAAACAAAAAAAAAAATAGAAAAGAAAAGTTAGATAGAAAACACCCAGACCAGCGGAACAAATTTCTGCAGATCGTACACAAATTTGTTCCGAGGCGGGAATCGAACCCGCAACCTCCAGCATCGCAGGCGGACCTTCGCCCACACATCCAGCACAAATGCTGCCAGATTTCTAAAGGTAAAATTACTCTTCGGTTAAATAACTGAACATCTCAGAGCACCAGTTTCTAAAGTGCATTATTTAAAACTGCATGGTAACTATCCTACTAAAAAGCCGAAAGTTTGTGAAATCTGACCGCCGACTCGGAAAACAGAAATCGAAGTCACTCATTAGTTTTCGCGCAAAACCAACTCTTGTGTCTCTTGCATATGATACCGTTTGCACGAAAACGAAAAAGAAACTTCGATTTTGGTTTTTACGAGTACGGGCTCTTAATTTTTGTTACCTAGGATCTCCAAAACTATTAAACAGATCAAGATGAAATTTGGCATACGTTTAGAGCCAAGCCTAACTTAGATAATAGGTTACTTTTTATACCGAAAATACGGGTGCGAAGCCGTGTGCAGAAGCTATTTACTAGAACTTTTAGATTTATTATTAGTAGGTAATGTAGAAAATTCTATGACAAATAGTTGCAGATCAAACAAAGTACCAAATAACTACGTGCGTACGGGTATTCGTAGCCAGCACCGCTTGTTCTGTGGCATCGCCCTCCGAAACAAGCACGGAAATAACGCACCAACGGTTCGGGCATTCCAACTTCTGAACGAGTTTGTGCATTAGTTCCAGCATGTCGACATATTCCACGACAAACTAAGTGTCATAGTTAAATAAATAAATAATGCTTGGACAATTCACACAGCATTATCTAGCCCCGAGTTAAGCAGAGCTTGTGTTATGGGTACTAGATAACTGATATACTTAATACAATACACTACATAAATAGATATTTTTTATTATACATAGAAAACAGCCAGACCAACGAAAGAAATTTCTGCAGATCGTACACAAACTTGTTCCGAGGCGGGAATCGAACCCGCAACCTCTTGCGTCGCAGGCGATAGTTAAAAGTCTTTAATAAATTTAAGTTATAACATGTATTTTATAGTCAATAGCATAGGATAGTGAGTGATTTGTTTCTTAGACTGTAAGCTTCTATCTTTAAACAAGATCCGTCAAGTGCGAGTGTAACTAGCGCGCCGAGGGTTTTGAACGTTTGTCAACAAATATGTACCAAAAGTACCGGTTAGAGACTAAGCAATTTAACGAATACCTAAGAATAGTAGGTACCAACTTACATTTCAGATGGATCTCTCTGCATGCTTCGGTTAAATGGGTGGTTCGGTTAAGGTGGGTAATCGTAAATTTTTCGACTTTTTTCGAAATATTTCAAAAAGTATGAGAGCTCCAGAAATTTGAAATGTCCAAACCGATACCTTTCATTTGATACCCCATATGACTCTGTAGGTATCTTTTAAAATTTCGGCATCACAATTTGTTTCGAAAATATTCATTTTCATTTTTCATTTATTTTCATTTATCTATACTTATAATAAAACTGTAACAGGTCCAATTCTGTACATTGAAGATATTTTGAAATTTTTTTTTGGAGGGCACTCTATTATCGATACTGAAGCCAAAACTGCAATTTTTTTCATTCATGTCTGTCTGTCTGTCTGTCTGTCTGTCTGTCTGTCTGTTTGTTAAACGCGCATCACGCCGAAACTACTGAAGGTATTGAAATGAAACTCGGCACGATTTTAGGTCATACTACGAGGAAGGACATAGGATACTTTTTATCCCGGAATTCAGTCAGGTTTCCCTAGGAGAGGGGATGAAAGTAAAATTCTTTAACTGCGCATCACGACGGAACTACTTAAGGTATTGAAATAAAACTCGGTACGATTTTAGGTCATACCACGAGGAAGGACATAGGATACTTTTTATTCCGGAATTCAGTCAGGTTCCCCTGGGAGAGGGGATAAAAGTAAAATTTCTTCACCGCGCATCACGTTCACGCCGAAACTACTGAATGAGTTGGACTAAATTGGTACGATTTGAGTTCAAGGAAGGACATGGGATACATTTTATCCTGGAATTCAGTAAGGTTCCCCTGGGAGAGAGGATGAAAGTAAAATTCTTTAACCGCGCATCACGACGGAACTACCTTATGAATTCGAATGCAACTCGGCGTGATTTTAGTTCGTACTATGAGGAAAGATACATTTTATCCCGGAATTCAGTAAGGTTGCCCTGGCAGAGGAGATGAAAGTTAAATTCCTTCACCGCTCATCACGCCGAAACTACATAGGTAATGAGTTGGAATGTAACTTGGCACGTTTTGAGTTCATACTACAAGAAAGGACATGGAATACATTTTATCCTGGAATTCAGTAAGGTTCCCCTGGGAGAGAGGAAAAAGTAGAATTCTTTAACCGCGCATCACGACGGGTCTACGCGTCGTCCGATTTCATGCATTCTTTTTGTTAGAAACAGAGATGCAAGATCGAATATGACTAAATCAGTAGAAAGTCGAGTAGAAAATCAGTAGATTGATGAAATAATCTGTAGATTGAAGAAAAAAATTAGTAGATAAAGGGTAGGTAAGTTCCTATCTATTTATTTTTCCAAGACGCACCCATTAGTTAGGTTCCTACCTACTAAGGTGGTGGGTCTTGGAAAAAATAAGTTAGGTTCCTGCCTTACATGATATATGGTGGTTTAGCTGGTCCAGCGAAGTTTGGTTGGAGTCTTACTCCAACCAAACTTCGTGTACAATGAAATTAATTAATTAATTGTGGTCCACTTAAACTAACTGGACCGCAGAAAAATATTTTTTATTGTGGTACACAGCCAACTGTACCTACCTACTAACGAAAAAAAATTACGGTGGTCCAGTCAAATGGATCAGGAGCCCAATTCTGCAATTTTTTTTTTTTTTTTTTTTTCGAATGGACTAAAATGCTGTTGACCGCAGATGGCCATGACAGCGTTACCGGACTTTTGGCGGGCGCAGAAGGCGCCTCACCGGTTAAAAGTTAGGTTGGGGCAACACGCACAAGGGCCACCACTTAGGTGCGAGCCTCGGCTTGGGCCGTTGCCAGATGCTACGAGAGGGAAGGGAGGTTGCGCCTATAGGTGCACGAGTGCACCTATGGGCGGAAACGGGGAATTCTTCGGCCCCGCTTCCGGCGGGGTCGGTTTTTGGTCGGTTGTGTAGTGTGCGGAAGCGAATCGGTTGCCGTCACCTCCGGGTTAGCGGCGGTGATTGGGTCAACGGGGTCACCGAGAACGTGTCTCGGTCTACGGAGGAGAGAACTCGTGGGAGGATCGTCAATGGGATAATCGGGTATTGTGGATATCAGGGGATTGTAGTGTTCCGAGGCCGTTTCATAATGACGCTGTGAAGCGGTCTTTATGAAGTGGGCGATCGATTCAAGATTAAGATCTCGATGGAGATCTTTGTTGCGCATGTACCACGGACAGCCCGTGGCTTTGCGCAGGAATCGATTTTGGACAACCTGAAGAGGACGGATGTTGACCGAGTGGCCAAACACTACAGAGGAGTACGTCATGACTGGACGTATGACCGATTTGTAAAGTGTCACCTTATTTCTAAGGGACATTTTACTCTTCGCTCTAAGGAGACTGTTCAACCGGCTGAGTATGAACTTAGCGCGATTGGTTACAGTGCGAATGTGGGGTTTAAAATTAAGGCGGTGATCTAGAATCACCCCTAAGTATTTGGCTGACTTAACCCAGGGAATGGGTTCGCCAAAGAGGGAGAGGGTTTTGGGCTTAGAGAAATTCCGCGAAAAGTACACTGCTGCACTTTTCGTCGGATTCACTTCTATGCGCCACTGTCTAAACCAGGCACCTAGAGTGTCTAGTGCGGCTTGCAGTCTTATACTCACCCGACTTGCGTTCGAGTCGGATGCGTACAAAGCTGTGTCGTCCGCGAATAGGGCAAGTTCGACTTGCGGGTGGCGGGGGATGTCGCTGGTATACAGCGTAAAGAGGAGTGGGGCGAGAACGGATCCCTGGGGGACACCAGCTCGGACGGGTCGGGGGTCGGAGAGAGTGCCCTCCACGCGGTAGCGAAAACTACGATTCGACAAGTAGTCTCGCAGGATGAGTACGAGTCTGTCTGGCACACCGAGAGTGGAAAGCTTGTAGATCAAGCCATTGTGCCAGACTTTGTCGAAGGCTTTCGCTACGTCGAGGAAGACAGCTCCCGTACTGGCTGGCCAAGTGTGATGCCACATGGTCAGGATGTGCTCCGTGATGCGGAGCACCTGTTGGGGACAAGAGTGATGAGCTCGAAAGCCGAACTGCTCATCGGGTAAGAGCTTGTGCTCATTGACGTGGGACCAGAGGCGACTCAGAAGGAGTCGCTCGTAGATCTTCCCCAGTGAGCTGAGGAGGCTGATAGGGCGGTAGGAGGAGGGTTCGTTCGCCTTTTTGCCCGGTTTGTGGATGCCAATGACATTGGCTTCCTTCCAGACATCAGGGAACGAACAGGTGGACATGGCTGCATTGAAGATGCTTACGAGGAGGTAAATGAGGGCAACAGGGAACCGTTTAAGGAGCCTGTTGCTGATGCCGTCCGAGCCAGGGGACTTTTTCGGTCGGAGATCTTTAATGATCGCTGCGACCTCCGCCGCCCTGACGTGGTCAAGGGTGGCGGAAGGGGGTAGGGACGCTAAACGTTCGACTTCCCTATTCACCGTATCGAGGTGAACAGGGTCGACGGGCTCAAGACTGGGGGAGCACTGGGCTTCCAGGCTTTCGGCCAGAGCGTCGGCTTTGTCTTTATCTTCAAACGCCGGCGTTTGATGATTCGGACGTATAAGCGGGGGCATAATAGAGAGTCCGTCTGCTTTCATTGATCGCGCCAGGTTCCAGTAGGCCTGGTGACCCGGTTTGATCTTTGAGAGCAGTTCGTCCCAAGAAGAGTTACGGTGCTCTTGAATGGCTCTCTTCACCTTACGGCGAAGCAAGTTCATTCTAAAGCGATTGAGATAGGTGGGATAGGAACTATAGCGACGAGTCGCCGCGTTCTTCTCAGTGATCAGCCGTCTGATATCATCTGGCAGGTCCCAGCGACGATCGTTCGCCGCTGGCACCTGTTTCGATGATTCGCTGATGGCGGATTGGACGTGGCTAGTCAAAGAGTCGACCGCGATCGCGATGTCGTCTAAGGAGCTAATATCATCGGGGATTTTTTCCAAGGCGGGTGAATGTATATTCTTGAGAGCGTTCTCAAGCTTATGCCATTGCACCACTGTCTTGGTGGGGGGACTGTCATTGGGAGGGGGGCCAAGCCGCATTATGACGGGACGATACTCCGAGTCGAGTTCCTGCATCACCGATATGGATTGCATCCGGAGGGATACATTCCGTAGCAGTGCCAGGTCCAAGTACTCGTTAGCGTAACCGGGGATGGGAGAGTACCGCGTGGGGCACATGGGAACGATCAGGTCTAAATCAAGGGATTCGAGACATTGGGTAAGGATGCGGCCGTTTCGATTACGAAGGCGGCAGTTCCACATCGGATCTTTGGAATTGAAGTCACCGGCCAGAATGACCGAGCTTCCGAGACTGAGTACTGATTCTAGGTCGCTTTGAAGAAGCGTCTTGTTAGGGCTAAGATAACAGGATGCAATGATGACCGATTGATGACCGGTCATCGCAAGCCTGCAGACAGAGACTTCTAAGTCTTGTAGGGGGGGGGGATCTAGGGGTATGCAGTGCAGGGACCTCTTGAAGTAAATGGCAGTACCGCCTTTGGGGACGTTCGTTCTGTCATTTCGGACAATTTGGTAGTTAGCAATCCTAGGACTGCTAGTGCCCTGTTTCAAGAAAGTCTCCTGCACAAGGAAAATATCGATTTGATGATTAACTAGGAAATGATGGACGAGTTCTCTCTGGGATTTAAGCCCGTTAGCGTTGAAAAACGCTAACGAGATGGAGCGGGGTTTTAATCTCTCAGGTTGTACAACCATTATTGAGATTTAAAGGAGAGGGAGTCTAAGGACGCCATGATATCTTGATGATCCGAAAGAATCATCAATTTTTCAATGGCCGTTTGAGCTTGGCTCAGTTTGCGCAGGAGCGCAGTGACTTTGCCAAAGTCAACCGATGGGGAGGGACCCGGCAAGCTAGCCGTCGCAGCAGCGGGTGCTGGTTGGCTGGGCTTAGAGGGGCGAGGTAGGGGTAGGAGGGGGGCAGGGGCGCGCGTTTGCTCCTGTGAGCGGGGGAGGGGAGGGGGGCAAGCTTTCGCCCGAGGGGCTAAGCTTGTGTAGGCCAAAGGTTTGGCCCACGCCGATGTGGCAGGGGGGCGGGGGGGAGAGGGCACCGTAGACACCTTACCGGATGTCTTGGTGTATTGGGGGGCGGGGGCGGGGGGAGCGAAGCGCTCCGGGGCCCTTGAGCGAGCCTTGTTGCTTGCTTTTGGCGCCTTGGGGCAGCCGCGATAGTTCGCGGTGTGCCCCTCAGCGTTGCAGAGCACGCAACTGGGAGGTGTCGGGTCATCGCGGGTGCGCTTGCAATCAGCGGTGCCGTGGTCGCCCAGGCACTTGACGCAGCGCGGACGCGCGTTGCAGTTGCGCGCAGAGTGGCCATGAAGCTGGCATCTGTGGCACTGACCGGGGGGACCTTGACGGAAGGGAGCCTCTACAGATAGGCCAGAGAGGCGACATACAGTCTTGAGACCGAATATCGCCTTCCCTTCGGGCGATAAATCTAGGATAACTAGGACTAAGTCAAACGGGCGTTTGTCCCGACCGCTGTACATGCGGTGGACTTCCCTGACGGGGAAGCCCTGGGACACGAGGTCGGCCTGAACTGTGGCCGGGTCGAATTCCGCGGGAACGCCGCGGATCACGACCCGGAGGGATTTCTCGCTCTCTAGAGCATAGGTATGGAAACCTATGTTCTCAGAGCGGAGAAGGGCGGTGAGACGTCGGTGATCGTCCGACGTCTGTAATTGGAGCTTGATAGACTCCTTAACGGATTGGGCCTTCAGGAAGTGAATGCCCTTAAGTGAGAGAAGTTTCTCCACGTTAGCCCACTTGGCTTTTTCGCGGAGAAAGATCGGAGGGGGCGGTCTCTCCTTGCGGGGAGAGGGCTGGGGCGCGGGGGACGCGGGGGTCGCGGCTTTCGCGGGAGCCGCGGGGGTCGCGGCTCTCGCGGGGGCCGCGGGGGAGGAGGGGCGGGAAGCCTTGGCGGGGGCAGCGGATTTTGCCTTCTTCAACCTCCTCTTACGGTTAACAGGTAGCTGGAAACCGTCATCAGAGGATGATTCGGGCGGGGTAGGGAGGTCGGACTCTGACTCAGAGCCCGACGATGCATCAGAGGGCGGGATCGCGTCCCTCATCTCTACCTCATCGGGAGAGGCAGGGCGAGAAGGAGCGAGCGGGGAGGACGTCGGCGATTCCGGGGAGTCCGGAATGGCCGGGGTAGGGGCGGGGGCGGGGGCTCGTAGGGACGTAATAACGTCCTCGAGAAGAGCGGGGTGCTGCGTGAAGATTGCACGGAGCAATCCACGCAAGCTCTCAGTAGAGAGGCTAGAGATGTCCATATTGGACATCTGCGCTTTAGGAGCGGGGGAAAATTTCCCTATTCCCGGGGGGAACACCCGGGAGGTGTGCTTGATCCCTCCCTGTCGGGTTAGACAGGGGGGGGGTGTGTACCTGCGTGTCCTGCCTAAATGTGTGTCCCTTATGCCACTCTTACGGGGCTAAAGGGGTGCGTAGCTACCTAGCGCTACCTGGGGTCGGCGAGGGTTCTCCCCCAAGGCCGGTGGTTCCAGGCCCAGCCGGATTCTACTTTACTTTGAAGAAGTAAAGTAGGCGCTCCGGGTCAACGCCCAACCAAGTTCGTTGGCACGGTTACGTATCCCTTGGTTGACCACTGAAGTCGTGGATTTACTGTGAGATAAGTCGAAGAAACAAGATAGAGGAGCCGCTTTGAAAAAAGCGCGAACCTCGCGAAAAGCGTCGCTCTGAAAAGAGCGGGACGCTAACGTCTGCTTATTAAAAAGTCGCTAAGATGTTCAGTTCTGAAAAGAAATGAACTCTTATAGAAACAGAAAGAAAAGTTCTGAAAAGAACTGATTTTTATTGTTTCGACAGAGCAAAACAATAGCGAGAGCGCAAGTACAGGGCAATCGAAAGAGCTACGGGAGCGCAAGCGATCGGACGTGCAACTCGCGCGAGCGCGAGCGACGGAATGTGGTGGAGTTGCCCAATTCTGCAAAACAATTGCTTCAGTATGACAATGGAATCGTCGCAGAATCATCACGTAGAATCCTTAGATTAATAAAATTCCAGATAGTGCGCGCGAGATAAATTAATAATGTAGTTTCAAACTTGACGCGCGTCTCTCCATCTGCATTCATCATAATTTCTTCTAAAGGTGGAATACCAAAAAGTGTCATTCTGTGACGATAGCCCTGTCATAGTGAAGTGATTAGTATAGCAGAATAGGGCCCCAGCTGTGAGTAAGTCAAACGAGTAGGACACTTCTTAACACTGACGCTGGCCGAGTCGTAGCTAAAAGTCGTGTGGATAAAGAATGGGATTAAAGATGAAGGAATATGCTATCCCCGTAGACCCTACACGATTTTTTGGACGGCGGCGTTTCATAATATGAGAGACTATGGTTAAATGTGAACTTAATTAGTCGGCAGGTAAGGCAATCGCGAACGAAGTCGCGGGTACAGCTAGTTTTTCTCTAAATCTGTACAGGCGCACGAAATGTATTATTATTTTAAATTTCAAGTTGATAGCTGCAGTAGTTTTTGAGTTATTAAGGAGGGAAAAAAGGACAGACAAAGCGAGACCATAAGGGTTTTGAAACCGATCTTCGATCTTCAAAACCCTAAAAAAAGGTCACAGAAATACGCCTAGCCCAAGACTTACCATATAAGGCTCTTCAGTGCGCGGGCTACCAGCCAGGGTAGCCCAGAGCCGCTCGTGTCTGTTCCGGCCGGTATCAGCGGATATAATGCGCGTGTAGGCCTCCGCTGAGTAGCCGATGTTAGAGAGGCCTTGTAGCCAAATGAGCTTGTCTATGTAGCGGGGGCAGTCTGTAAGATGGAAGATTAGTTTAAGAAATAGCACATTTGCTCTGTTCCCCTTGGAGTGAGACCCTAGGTCCGTGGGGTACCAAGGCTCTTCGGGTTTCAAGAAATATACAGGGTGGAATTTTGTAATGCCACCTGGAGGGAAAGTACTCTTAATACTGTGGATAGAAAATTTTATTCAAAGAAAACATTCCTTTATTTTTGAAAAGAAAGTAAACTGCATTCAAAGATTTTCGAAAATTCTTGCCACACTCGGGAATCGAACTGACTAAAATCTGTAAAAATTACACCCTGTACTTTTATTGCATCAATCTTTAGGGTCAATTATAAGGATGAAATCTCTCTAAAAACTTCATAAATTAAATGAAAGGAAAACCATGAAATCGGGACTTAAAAATTCAATGGGTCATGTAAAAGCATTTTAACTCAAAGATCCACCTGTTTACGTATGTTTGTAATTAATAATAATCATTGACGTCATTTATCCAATAAAATGACATATATGACGATTGCAATTTGCACTTGTTTGTAATGCAGACTCCTTTCTTAGATGCGACATTCCTTTTTTGTGGGGATATTTAAAAAAACTAATTTACAGTAAATCATAAGCGAATGTAAACGAGTTGATAGTTGAAGTTCAGAATACTTACGATTTATAACATTATCCACAAAACGTTTTTAAAGAAATGAATTCGATAGAAAAGTTGATTCGTGTATCCAAGAAAATGGAGCCCTCCAATTTTGAACAACTAATTAGTTAGTTTACCATTTTTTCAATAATTAAAATAATTTACAATTTCATGGTTTTCCTTTCATTTAATTTATCAAGTTTGTTAGAGATATTTCATCCTTATAATTGACCCTAACGATCAATAAAAGTACAGGATGTAATTTTTACAGATTTTAGTCGGTTCGATTCCCGGGTGTGACAATTGAATTTTCGAGAATCTATGAATTCAGTTTTCTTTCCTTTCAAAAATAAAGGAATGTTTTCTTTGAGTAAATTTTTCTATCTACAGTATTAAGAGTACTTTCCCTCCAGGTGGCATTACAAAATTCCACCCTGTATATGAGCGTCTCGTCGAAGCGACGCATGACCCGAGAGCTGGTGAGTATCTGGCGCAGCTCACTCATATCATGGGGCCGGATATCTACAACCGGATACCAAGTTCCATTACTGCGGATCCCAACTTGAACATAGAAAAGGGGCTTGTCGAGCAAGCCTTCTACACAGTGGAGTTTTTGTATCTAAAGGTTTAATCTACCTCGATTTAAATTCACTCATACTCATTTATTCTCCGTAGGAGCACAAGGCACACTTGGAAATGTCACTTTAAATATAAGGTTACAATTCGATGTGCTTAAATTATAATTCAAAGCCATAAAACAGACAAGACAGAAAATAATCAAGGAACTTAGGAATATAGGTACATACAAAAACAAGTAAAATGATAAATAGATCTGCTGTAGGTAAATGGGCATCGTCAGAGTCATGTAAACAAAATACCTAATAATAATTCATGGTGCTGCTGTAAAATGGCATTGTCTGAAACAATTAATTCTAATAAAATATTAAATAGGTATGCGATTACTGTACCTAGAAGAAGTGTAGCTGCACTCAATGAATGTCTTTAATTTTTCATTTGACATTTTCCCTTGACTGTTTAACTTGCGTACCTACCTAATTATGTACCTACCTACCTACACCTTTTTTGACATGTATATTATCTTATACACGAATAAATAAATCTGTATCTGCAGCGCATCAGCATTGTCATACAGCGGGGCAATGCAGCCAGCGTAGCGGGGACGCGACGACTGGTATTGATATCAGTTGAGCTACCTGTAGATCGTTTGCAGTTAGCTCAATTGTATCAATTGTAAATACTGGTTCTAATTTGTTTATATTATTCGCCTCTGCTTAGCTTGGGGCTAGATTTTGCTGTATGAATTGTCCAGCATTATTAATTTTCATTATTTTTTTAATAGTTCGTATGCTTGTTTTCATTGTAGAAATGTTTGGATGTTTGCTACCTCTTCACGCCAAAAGAATCTACCAAACGAATCGTGCAAAAACTTTAGCTTTAACATGTAGTTTCAGACCTGAAATAGTCGTCCTTTATTCCGGACTAGCTGCATTCTTACTACCCGTTGTCCTATTACCCGTTTTCCCGTAGGAATGAAGCATTTTCCCGCGGTAAAAAGTAGCTTATGTTCATCAGGAATAATGTGGGCTTCTATGGTAAAAGATTTTTTCAAATCGGTCCAGTAGTTTCGGAGCCTATTCAATTCAAACATACAAACAATAAAATCTTTCCTCTTTATAATATTAGTAAAGAAAAAGCGTGCAAATCCGAAGGTAGACGCAAGCTTGGATATAAAGATTTATTTTTTGTCGTTCGAATACAAAGGTTGCCATAGCAGAGTAGAAAATTTGAAAATATGAACCATTTTGTAATGTGCAAGCTGTCAAAAATTTTGCTTCAACTTTTTTCGCTACCTATAGATTATTAATATATATTACCTTTCATTTTATACCTTTTTTTAAAAAGGTCTAAAGTTTTTATTCACAAAGAAAAGTACAATAAAATAATAGAAATATATTAGAACTAGTATTTACAATTGAAACAATTGACCTAATATTTTTAAACCTTGATATCTATACAGTGGCGATTCATAGAGTTCATTAAATGTTAAGGCCAGGTAATCCTGCAGCAGTAGGCGTAAGGTAAACGCGCGCCTGCTAAGCCGCCGCACTCGTGTTTTTGTACTTATTTAAACATGGTGATTAGGAAAATCATTGTATCAAGTCAAACTCTGCGAATTTGTTTAGAAATATTAAATGTCTTTAGTTGAGTACAAAAAAAAGTGTGATCTCAGTAGTTCGCTAGTCATAGTATTGAAAAAACATTAGAAAAAGGGGTAACTTTGGTATTTTTTTCTTTCGAGTGAAGTTCATTAGATTTTGTAACTGAATGCGACTTTGACTATACTAAATCCTGAAGTAATATATTTCTTTTATTCAGAATATTAAACACAATTTTCTAACTCTCAGATGATTTTCAAAATCACAAAAATGCGGCCTCTGCTGGCCTACCAAGCCTTAACTGCTTATCAAAACCCACTCGGGTTCTTCTAAGAGTCGAACCTACCGCTGTACATCCGGAAGTACTTGACCACCACTCCGTCGAAGAAGTCTTGCTTCACCTGCCCCGCCTCCATGGTCTTGTGCGCGAGGGTCGCGAAGCTGAGGATGCCGGCGTGACGGATGTCTGAAGAGAATTCTGGACCTGAAAAAAACAAGAATTTCAGATTTTACTTTGAAACGGGACAGGGTTGAATTACGCAGGTTTTTACCGATTGGTACGGCAGTGGTAAGTTTTGCGTGGCCGGCGGTATTCAGTATTTAAGAAAATTAAACTAAAATTGCCCAATACACGTACGAACTACGGAAAAAAGACGATTCTTTCAGAAGGAGCACGTATTTTTAATAATTTACCAAATATAATAAAAGAATGTGATAGCATTCATAAGTACAAAAATATGTTGAAAGCACATGTCTACTCGATAGAATAATATAACTACATAAATAGATTACTATTAGATAACATAATTAGTTAAGATTAGTAATTTAAGTTAAGTCTCAAATCCCAGGAGCTGTTTACCTACTTAAAGTTAGTTTTAGTACACAGTTACTGTATAAATTTATCTCATTTTAAGTGAACTGTAATGTTTTTATGAGAAATAAAGTTCTTTAAACCTAAGAAGAAACTATCACTGAATATCAAGCAGTCAAACTAAATCGTATGAAATATTCTCGGTACCTATCTACTTTAGTTCAATCAATTTAAAACAACAACCTAACTAAACAAATACGTGAAGTGTGAATATTTTATAATTAGCTGTTTGTTATATTCGTAGTTTATTACTTAGTATTTATTAAGAACAACTGTTATGTATATTATAATTAAGTACCTACCTACTTATACTACCTACTACCTACCTTGGAGTCGAGACCCTAGGTCCGTGGGGTACCGAGGCTTGTATTAACGTTCCGGTATATTTGTATTTGTATTTATTTCCATCGTAGGTACACTTGTTGTTACACTTGATTTCGTTAGGTACATTCTATATTTTATTCTTAAACAATAACACACATGTATTTCGCTGTAGGAAACACCATAAGGTACAAAGAAAAAAAAATCAGACAGACATGACTGAGAGAAAAAAAAAATTAAAATTAAAAATTAAGAATAATTGATTATGATCAAATAAATAATTAATTAATTAATTAAAGGGCATGTCAAGGTATGCTGCTGTATAAGGGCATTGTCAAACTATACTAAAAATAATGTACAATATTACATTATTACAATATTACATAGATTAGACTAAAGGTGAACGCGCACCTGTCCACGCCGCAAGACCCGCACTAACTTATATTCAAAAGTTTATACTTGTGTTTGAACTAGGTCAAACCTGTATTTCAGGCGGAAAGATCTAATAACGTAAATAATTATTAATAATCACATTAGGTAGGAAATGCAGATTTTTTAGATGTATTACCTAATTTGGTTAGCACCTCCAATTCCTCAAGCAGATGTTGGCTGTGGGTGGCCACGTTGAACGGCAGTTTTCGTATGAGCGATAAAAGGGCTGCATCTTCTACCTTCTCCTGCAAATAATCAGAGAAATCTAGATCCAAACTGAGCAGCGACGGAAAATCGCGCCTGGAATTAATAGATAAATAATGCTGGACAATCCACAGAGCATCATCTAGCTTCAAGCTAAGCAGAGCTTGTATTATGGGTACTAGATAACTGATATATTTAATAAAATACATTACATAGATCGATAATAAAATATATATAATATACATTACATTACATTACATACCTGTAGATTGTTTGCAACAGTCTGCAGTTAGCTTAATTGTTTTATTTGTAAATACTAGTTCTAATTTATTTCTATTATTTTATTCAAATTTTCTTTATATAAATAAAGGCTTCTGCCCTTTTTTTACGATTTAATAGCATGCAAGTTTCAATTAAAATTTATATTGCATATTCTTAAGAAGTTAAAATAGACGTAGCATTATTCCCGCAAGCTGCTTGGGAAAACACCGAGTGTCGAGTCAAAAAGGTGTCAACTTAGCATGTTACTGAGTAGATAAATCGGATTACTTTCTCAGCGCTGGTATTATGTTGACCCTCGTGGAGTAAGTTACGTCACCGACGACAAACCTCAACGCGCACTGCTTTTTATATGGTTGGGCTCAACTGGACTGGTAATAAAAATAGTACACCAAGGCGAGAAAGTGATCAATTCCTACCGAGTGTGTCGTGTAAAACACACGAGGTAGGAATCGCACTTTCTGCCGAGTGATAAATAGTGCTTTATACTACACCTTCGAGGAAAATAAAAAGCAGAATTAATTATTAATTGAAATTTAGAAGAACTTACCGCGCCCAATGATGTTGGTAAAACCTCATTGACCGCGCCAGCCTTTGGGTTCTTTTTTCAAAATATTGTTCGGAAATCGGAGGAGGCCTAATGGACTTGGAGTAAAAACTTTTTGTCGTTTGACCGAACGAAAATAACCATAGCTACCGGCCGATCTTTTAGGAAATAAAAAAAAATAACACGTTGGAAATGGATTTCCATAGACTTTTTCCTCCCGCTAAAACACGTGAGAAATGAAATTCCATAGAGTTTTTCCTCCCGGTTTCCTATAGGCCTGCAAAGACATACTTTCTATTCTATAAATGGAAAAGGAATAGGCAACTTTCCTAGCAGGTGTTTACAGTAAGAGTTGACAGATCGTCAAACTACGAGTTTAAAACCCTTGCACTCAGATCCAGGTAGACCCTCTTGAGATCTGACGGTATTACTTTACCTTCTCCTCCAGTACCAAGTATTTGGTGAACTTGGCGCAGGCGTCGCTCCTCACGTGTGGGAGAATCTCCAGGAATATGTTCCTGAAGCAAAAATTGTCTGATCTGATGAAATGTACTCAATGTAAGTAATACAATAACTTTGCTGGCTATTCTTCGTTTTCAAATTGACACTTTCAGACACATTGACACTTGGAAATTGGAATGGTCTGCTGGCCCATCGTTCTGTTTACTGTCAAAAACACTAATTTCGTTCATTCATGGGCTTCAATTTCGGCTGGGACTGGCTGAAAATTGTTTAATTTTGAACTGTTTTATTTTCTCCAAATCGAAGTGAAAAGTAGAGTGTTTTACTCGGGCCAAAACCACCCATTATAACTCGGTCTTGTCATCCTCCCTCGGTACGCGCGGTAGGGGGCGGGTTGCGGGTGGGGCGCCGACTGTACTCAAAATATTCGTGTGCGAATTCACAAGTCAGCGCTGACTTCCCACCGCTGCACTGACTTCAAATCAATTTACATTGGGTTTTTTTCGGGTCAGCGCTGACTTATCTTGAATTCGGAGTCAGTCACTGACCCTGTCTAAACCTTTAGTTCGTTTGACGAGCGGTGACGCGTTGCCAAATTCTAAAGTTTCTGTTATAGTACGTAACCCTCCAAAAATTAACCTGAGTCACACATATTATAATACTATACTAGTATCGATAGTGTGCCGATTCTAATGTAATTTAATTTTCAAACTTATGAAAGTTTTGATTTAAAATCATACAATTTAATTATATTGTAATCAAGGGTTTTTACCTAAAAGAGTTGAGACATTTTATAAAGAAATTCTTTATTGTTTTGTCAGTTTACACAAACCTCGATTAGTGATACATCTAACGCCATCCATTGACATTTTTTTGAACCACCAAAACTTTTCTATGGAATTTGACCCCCATGCCTGAGTGTAAATCGCTTACGCACTAATAATAACAAAAAATACTTCCAAGTATAAATTTAAACTTACCTGGAAGTTTCCATGTCGTAGCTGGTTCCTAAGACCAGGTCGTTGAAAAGTTTGATCAAAGACTCGTATTTGAGTTGCGACATGGTGCTGAAAGAAAATAGGAATTGGTTTTATCTTTGAGTAGGACATTTAGTATATGTACAAATCAAATCAAATCAAAAACTCTTTGCTTTTGATTTTTTATCCTCTAGATAATCTGATATTTTGTATTAAGCCTTTTTACAAAGGATGTGTTGGACAATTTGTTTGAATTTATTTATTGATAATTTCTGCAACTTTCTTGGAGTTTTGTTGTAGAAGCGTATACATTGCCCTTTAAAAGATACATTTATAGTGCTGAACACAGCGAGTTTATTCTTATTTCTAGTATTTATATTATGAATAATGTCGCCATTTTTAGGGATAGATTGATATTTCTATGAGTGTACAACAAGTTTTTATAAATATACTGGACATGGTACTGTCATTATGTTTATTTCTTTGAATTTATCACGCAGGTATTCTTCTATACTATTCGGAAATCGAAGGTATTTGATGTCAAAGATGAATGAAAACTTTGAGTACCACTTATACCTATTCTGCTTTTTGAGTATAGTTTCTGGGAAAATCCTAAATTTTTACTTTTTTTATTCGTTATTAAAAACTCACTCGCTACGTCACTTCAGTTATTCTGTGATCATGGAGCCATGCAATTGTACCGAAATTTATAAAAATCGTCTTCGTAGTCGTAAGAGGCGACTATGGGATATCTACCGGGAGCGAGCAGCAGCGCCCCTTGCAGAAGAATTCTACCACGGGATCCCCAACCCGCATGCCCAGAGCGGGGATTATGGGCATTAGATAAAAGCCAATATAGGCGTTAATTATCAGGACCTGCGTCCAGCAGTGGACTAAGGCTGTTGAGGGGAGTTGGTGATAAAAAAACACAAATAGTGGAAATAACCATATTAGTTTTAAAAGTTTTATCATATATGTTATTTCCACTATTTGTGTTTTTTTATCACCAACTCCCCTCAACAGCCTTAGTCCACTGCTGGACGCAGGCCTTTAATATTTTATTTATATTATAAATAAAATATTATAAAGTTAGTAAGTCCTGCAATTTTTTCCTGCTAGAAAAATGGTTGGTCCTGCGGCTGACCTCTAAACGAGTGTGTCAGTCCGCCGTCCCATCGGATTATGAGAGTGAGGGAATAGAGAGTGCACCTGTGTTTATACACACACTTGGGCACTATCATGTCCTGAGAACATGGTAAGTCTCTATTAAGGCGCTACCCCGACTCAAATCACCGCCCCCACCTATTTTATCTTATTATTCTGTTCAACGAAGGAATTTGTGGTACCTTTCCTGGCAAAATATGCTTATAAGCTTATTTTTAATGCCTCTTTAAAAGTCTTAGCTTGTAAAGTGTAGGCAGAGATGCGAAGTTGCTATTTTTGCCACCATAGTGGCCAAAAAGAACAACTTCGTATCTCTGCTTAAAGTATACAAAATAAAACTTTTACAGAGGCATTAAAAATAAGCTTATGATAGGTATCACAAACTGGACAATCGTTTTTTGCAAATTCCTTCATTGAACAGAATAATATGATAAAATAAGTGGTAGCGCTATATATTTTCAAAAATAAAACTACTTACTTCAGTAGTTCTATAAAATCCATGTTGTGTATAAGAGAAGCGTTTCTCACGATGTTGTCCGCATCTATTCCTTTTCTGGCGATTTTCAGCAAAATCTGAAATATAAATAGGTATATTAATATCAAGGCCCTGAATCTGATGATCATTGCTACTTTTTGGTCTACTTGTCTACCTTTTTGAGCCTGATAAATCATTATCATCACACTGAAATAGTAAATTGTTTTACAAGGGACTAAACCATCCCATTCTATACGAGGTTGTTAAGCTCCCGAGCGTAGCGAGGGAGGATGACAAGACCGAGTTATAATGGGTGGTTTTGGCCCGAGTAAAACACTCTACTTTTCACTTCGATTGCGAGAAAATAAAACAATTCAAAATTAAACAATTTTCAGAAATTAAAAGTTTGTTATTTGGAATGAAGAAAATTCTAGAGATTTAGCGCCAAGCCATCTTTTTTTTTTAATCTCTCTCTAACCCGCAACGAAACAGTTCGCATTCTACCGTGAAGAGAAGAATCAACCTTCATAAAACATCACCAAGAAGGTTCTATTTAAAAAAAAAAAGATTAACGGAGCACCAAGAAGTCGAGTTTTTATGTAAGAGAACGAATGCTTTGTACGGGCTGATGATTTTAGACAAAAATTAAAAAGAAAAAATACTTTTTAGCCCTAGGTATTAAACTCGAGTTTTAGGCCCACTAAGCTACACTATTATGATACACTTTTTGAGCAAGAGAAGTGAAAAAAATATAATCCAACTAAGACGCATTTTATCTCGTTGGCGTCAAAATAGTTGGAATGGTAATACAGATAAGAATGCATGGTAGCTGCAACACATAGAATTTGTTTAACACTAAAATCATTTATAACGGGATATTTACCATGATTTGAGTTTTGAGCTTTCCAATATTTCGGCACAGTTTCATGCGCCATGATCACGGAATAACTCGGAAACAACACACATAATGAATAACACGGTTATTCCGTGATCATGGCGCATGAAACTGTGCCGAAATATTGGAAAGCTCAAAACTCAAATCATGGTAAATATCCCGTTATAAATGATTTTAGTGTTAATAACCATGATGGATTTAAAAGAATTTGTTCAAAACAAAAAATAGGCTCTAATTCAAAATAAATACCTATTCACTTTGCCATATTAAACATTTATTTGCACGGGGTTAGCAAACAACTTTATTGCATTTAATCTCTGAATTAAATTAAATAACTACACATTATAAGGTCAATTCATTACTTGGTACAAGGAGCTATTACGATTTAACTAAGTTCTCATAGTCACAGAAGACAAGATCTTATCAGGCTCATATGGATTCATGTGCGTGATCACATTAGACAAGATCTTAATCAGCCTATATTATCTCAATTGTTACCTCACCTCACCTCAACAGCCTAAAGTCCACTGGCTGGACGCAGGATAAAACCCTGATAAGCGCCTTATTGACTTTTATCCCATAATTCCCACGCTGGGCATGCAGGCTGGAGATCGAAGTACGGTGGTAGAATTGTTCTGCAGGGGGCGCTGCTGCCCGCCCCCGGTGGATATCCCTTAGTCACCTCTTACGACACCCGCGGGAAGAGTTGGGGTGGTGCAAAATCTAAGCCAGTACCACACAGATTAATTGTTTAAATTGTAAATACTAGTTCTAATTTATTTCTGTTTTTTGATTGTAATTTTCTTTGTCAATAAAGAGATATTATTATTAGTATATTCATATTATTATAACATTATTAATTTTAATTTGGCCCAAATCGTACCTTCCTCGTTGCACAAATCAAACTTATATCATTAACTAGTTTTATATAGTTGCGCGAGCTGCAAGCAGCTTGCGGCGGCCGTGTATACAGGGTGTAACAAAAATGAAGGACCAAACTTTCAGGCGGGGTGTAGATTCGAACACTGAATTCAGGAAAAATATTTAAAAAATATCCACCCCTTAGTTTTAAAGTTAGTGTGGTTTTGTATTTTGACGGTCCTAAGCCCGTAAAGTACGAAGGGAAAATTGGAATGCATTGGCTAGCTTCCTACATAACTACGACACGTGCAGCCCGCCGCCGTGCACACTGCCGCGATATTTTAAAATATTTTTCCTGAATTCAGTGTTCGAATCCACACCCCCTGAAAGTTTGGTCCTTCATTTTTGTTACACCCTGTATTGTTTTTTTAATTGTATTCCCCTTTTCGTAACCTACACCCGCGATTTGATCGAAATCGATAACCAAGAGTGGGTTTTTCGTATATTTTCTCCCTCTCTCACTCACCGTATAACACTTATGAGCAAGATAGATGTCAGTAGAGTTGGCAATACCATTTGTAGGATCGCTGAAGTCACCAGCAACATACTGTATTGTAGTCTGGGATAGGTTCAACTTCTCCATGTTTGAAGATGGCTGGTCTTCTTTGTAGGTTAGGGAAAGACTGGAAAAGAAAAAATATGTCTTGAGGGGTCTTCTTTATAAAGACAGAGGGATGAACAGATTTGCGTGGACCAGAGGGGTCCGGTTGACGAGTGTATCGAGAGTAAAGATGCGCGACTGCGAATGATCTGGCTAGTCGAATGATCTACAACTACTAATTTCCTTTTTTTTTTTTTTTATAAAATGGCAGAAGCCATTATTCACAGAGAAAATTATAATATAATTAGTATTTACAATTGAAACAATTGAGCTAAATGCAGACTGTTGCAAACAATCCACAGGTAGCTCAACTGATCCATATCAATACCAGTCGGACGCGTCCCCAAGACGCTGGCTGCATTGCCCCGCTGTATGGCAATTACAGTTAGTAAGTTGTAATTGTTTTAATCTGTTAATGTAATTTATTTTTATGATTTCTGATAATAAAGCTGTTTATTCTTGCCATAGAATTATTTTTGTATTAATAAAAAAGTATTTAATTTACAACTTTAATACATTAGTATTAACTTACTCAGTATTGACCGATAATAAGTGATCATGCGTCTTGTACAGGTAACTGCTCCTTAGCTCCAGGTTGAGCAAACCCTTTTCTTTGTCCAGCTCGTAGATCCTCTCCGCTGAGGATATTGAGTCAACCTGTAAATCAAATCGATTTCTAATTTTCTAAACTCCGGCAAAACTCACGCGATTTGTAAAAGGATAGATTTTCTTATAGATATCTATAGATTTTCTTTGTTGTTAAAATTTCTAATTCTAGTCAAAATATTTATTTAGGTATTTTGTAGTATCATATACGCCACCGTCAAGTTCTACACTAACCGATCCTGTCCATCCAAAGGTTGCCTGGAAGAGATCGCTTTTAGCGATAAGGCCGCCGATTGTGCCACATAGATTTAATTAGTAGTTTGTAATATAATTTCATAAGCATTGATGGTACAATAAAGCTATTATATATCTATCTATCTATAGATTTCGCTTTCATAGGAGCGGGACAGAGCATATAACTATTTTTGGAACGGCGTAAGCGCAAAAATGATGTTTTTGCTTATTTACAAGAAAAGTATACATTAAATGAAGAAAGAAGCCAAAGAATTAGTAATAACTTACGAATCGAAACAAAAATCTTTTTTAAAGACTATAGTCGCAGGGTTCCTGAGTTCTCGAGCAAATTAGGTGCAAAACAGTGCACATTTATATCAGTGTCTTTTTTATTCGCAAGTTTTTTCGCCTCCCCTAAAACTAGCGCCTCCACCTATTTTATCTTATAATTACGTTTAAGAGAGGAAATTTCAAAAATTACGTTGGTCAGTGTGTGATACCTATTATGACGACCTCCGTGGCGCAGCGGGCGAAGGTCCGCCTGCGACGCAGGAGGTTGCGGGTTCGATTCCCGCCTCGGAACAAATTTGTGTACGATCTGCAGAAATTCGTTCCGTTGGTCTGGGTGTTTTCTATGTACTCGTATAATAAAAAAAATATCTATCTGTGTAGTGTATTGTATTAAGTACCTATTTCAGTTATCTAGTACCCATAACACAAGCTCTGCTTAGCTTGGGGCTAGATAATGCTGTGTGAATTGTCCAACATTATTTATTTATTTATTTATTATAAACTTTTTTTAATGCCTCTATAATAGTTTTATTTTGTATAGTTTAGGCAGAGATACGAAGTTGCCCTTGGTGGCTACCAAACTCTAATTTCGCATCTCTGCCTACTACACAAATTAAAATTATTGTAGAGGCATAAAAAAAAAAGCTTATAATGGGTATCACAAACTAACCAACGTAATTTTTGAAATTTCCTTTGTTAAACATAATAATAAGATAAAATAGATCGCGGCGCTAGTGTGCCGTGGGGTACCACCTTAAGGAGCCGAAGAAATAATTTTGATTCTTAAAGAATATTTATTTTCTCAAAAAGAAATACATTTCACTTATCTGAGAAAACATCTTAAAGTTAAGTATATTAAATAAGACTTCGAACTGTCAAACAAATTTTTGGTACCTGCCTAATAAGTAAGTATACAGTTTAAGTTATTATAATAGTAAGTTACATACATAAGTTGTTCAAAAGTATTAAAATGTGTTAATTTTATGTAATTCTAGTTTTTACCACGTGGATCCCGTGATTCTGAGATCTAGACCTAGTTTGACAAGCAAACCCGCTAGGTTCCCCTTAACAACACGATACTCCGTAGCCTAGGGCTCACAAAACATGAGCTCTTATATTGGAGTTCATAGAAATCTAGCTTTTTATCTGAAGGGTCCTTCTTCCATACAATTTGGTACTACAGCGCCTCTGTCGTGCGGATCGGGAACTTCGCAAATACCTATACAAAAGGAGACGTTACAATTAAGCCTCGTTTCCAACATCTCTGTTAAGGATCTGTAATATTATGCTTCTTCCTTGCATGTACATTAGAGACGTCTCGATATCATCATCATCAGCCTATATTAGTAGCCTATAATAGACATAGGCCTCCCCTAATGAGCGCCATAGAGTTAGTCTTGCGCATAATAGTTCGCGACGGAGATCGCTCAGTTTAGGTCGCCGCTCCTAAACGAACTAGTTCACTCTTCTAGTTCGTCCGCTCCCAGCTCGAATCAGAGGAAAACGGATCGTTCGCTCGTTTTGATACTGCGCTCCTGCAGGGGCACGCGACAAGATTATGGATTGCTATACCGACAATGTTTACACTCTAAACCATAAAAAACACACCTATACGTAATAAAGTATATTACAAACATTAACTTATAGTTTAATAGTCATTTTACATTACAAACATGACGTACCTGAGAAGTAAAGTCCAAATAAACACTTACTTTTGCCGTGTCAAAACTTTTCGCTTGAACAAAGTTGCTTACCGCTAAAAGACTAAGAGTATTGTATTTGTATTGTATTTATTTATTTATTAATTAGAACGGCGATTGCCAATTACACTAACTAATCATAATTTATATTTAACAGAACAATTAGTTTACAAACTAACATAAAATTAAATAAAAAATTATTATGTTCTAATAAAGATGTCAAAGTTAAATTATACATTAAAATACAAAAAACAGAATCCAAAAAATTCTAATAATAATAATAATTATGAATAAATATTTTATTTTAAGAAATCGGTCATTCTTCCTTCTCACAATAGAGCAGACAAACTGACATTAGGTCCTTCCAATCGTCCGATTGATGTCCGATGATATTAGTGCCACCTACTGATTGACAGACCCTGCATATTATCTATGTTATTTCGATTGACGCCACCCGTTTGCTCATCCGGTCACGAACTAACGAACTATGGAGCGGGGAATGACGAACTAGTTCGCGTAGTTCATCTGTGGGAGCGCCCAGTTCGTTCGCGAAACACAAGGCTACATAGCGTCCTGTCTTCAGCGTGCCGCATCCAGCATCTGCCTGCAGTCTTTCGTAGATCGTCATCCCACCTGACCGGAGGGCGTCCTACACTACGTTTGCCGAGTCGTGGTCTCCACTCAAGAACACGTTTACCCCAGCGGTGGTCGCTGGTCGCTTATATGGCCGGCCTACTGCCACTTCAGCTTGCTAATTCTTTGAGCTATGTCGATAACTTCGGTTCTCTGTTGGATGTATTCGTTATGAATTCTATCCTTCAGAGAGACTCCGAGCATAGCTCTTTCCATAGCTCGCTGAGCGACTTTGAACTGGTGGACCAGCCCTACCGTGAGTGTCCACGTCTCAGCTCCGTAGGTCATGACGGGTAGGACGCACTGATTGAAAACTTTAGTTTTCAAACATTGCGGCATTGATGACGAGAAGACTCGACGTAGTTTCCCAAACGCTGCCCAGCCTAGCTAAGAGACATATGCATGTTTGTAAAATCGTACCCCCAACACTAACAAGAGACAACACAAAAAAGAGCAAAATTCAATGATCTGATCTGTTATACAATCGACATTGCCATAAGTGGATCTATGAGAAAAATGTAAATAATATGTGCATCTTTATCTTTAATAAGTTACCAGAATCTATTAAAGACCTCAATGGTATATTCCGATAGAATTAATGGCGATAACGTTGCCAGTGAACAGTCAGTTGCCGATTCAACTGAAGGTAACGAATGTACAATTTTAGTAACGCGAGTTCGGAATGGCGCCAGCGGAGGCGTTTGAGTTATTTTTATTTAAACTAAAATTAAATAAGTTGTTGCTTGACAAATGTTTCTATATGAATATATTAATTTTATGCTTAATAATTTATCAGGTCTGGACTATGATTGTTAATTTAATTATCTGATTGATAACTTCGATTGTTTAGCCTTGATTATTTTCATTATTGATTATTTAGATTTGAATCACTGCGATTTAATATTTTCACACCTGCTTGCGGGTTGAATACATTTGACATCACTTTAGTCATAAGATCTGACATATACCTGTAATAATGCATTCGACAAATAAATGATTTGATTTGATCAAATAGACTCACCCTGGTATTTTTAGCTCTTTATCTGGTTCACATAACACGAGCTTTTTTCAAGATGATCAAACCATGGCCAATGACATAACATCGCAAGCGCAGATGAAAAAAATCAAGAGAAATGATGATTTTGAGACAGAGTGGAACATACCACAGGTCTCGCTGGATATTCCGCGGTCCAAGGAACAGAACCCCAGCTGTAGCTGCTCCTGGTGGTGGGGAGTCGGAAAGAAGTATATTTCTTAATGGTATTCCCTTTCACGGTGTATACCATGACGCAAATCTCGTCAAGGCACGGCTGGGGAAGAAAATTTAAATTTTATTAGAATATTCAGAATCAAAATAAATAAAAAAATAATGCTGGACAATTCACACAGCATTATCTAGCCCCAAGCTAAGCAGAGCTTGTGTTATGGGTACTAGATAACTGATATACTTAATACAATACACTACATAGATAGATATTTTTTATCATACATAGAAAACATCCAGAACGCCCTGAATAAATATCTGCAGATCGTACAAACATTTGTCCCGGGGCGGGAATCGAATCCAGGCGGACCTTCGCCCGCTGCGCCACTGAGGTCGTCAAAATGTTTATTTGTTTTAGTTTACAAAAGGACGAAAACAGGAATTCTTTTTTTAAGGGTCAGTTTTTCTCCATAAGTTAGGATTTCGCGGGGAAACTGGAATAGCCCAAAATAAGTACATATTTAGAAAAGCCAAATTTTCATTCTATCATTCAGTCAAGAATACCATAGGTGCTGGTGAACTGGTACAGTCTTTACCTCAGTTAAGGAGGAATTCTCAGACAAACCTGATCTTGTGATTCCATTTTATTTAGTATAGTTCAATAGGTTTATAATGTACGTACAAAAAATGACGTATGTAAACAAAATATATTAATTTCATAGTTGAATGGTTTAATCGGGTATTTATCGCTCAACTTTTGTTACTATATCCCCTACGTTTCTACCGTGTTACAGCGATACGTATTGTCACGGGGCGTGACATTAACTATGTTTACAAATCGCGAAAGTTTAAAAAGTTTTGTATTAATTTCCGGTGCAAGTACCTAATTTTGGTAAAAACGCACTACCACGGATGGTCGTGACATGACCTGTCCTTGGCCTGCACTGAAAACCAGCATTGAGTATCTACTCAGCTCTGGTTTTCAGTGCCAAAGACAGGTCACTTGACGACGTGTGCTGGGCAGACCTGGTGTGTCTACACTTGGTCTACCAAGGACAATGCTTAGTGTATGCTATATTTGCCCTAAACCTGCTACGCACAAAAATTGGATCTAAGAATTTGTAGTATTTAGTTAGCTATTATGTTGTGTAGTAAATTCAAGGTAAATAAAATTATTTTCTTTCTTTCTTTCTTATCCCCTTTACCATCTCCTCCATGCATTGAGATCTTTCAACCTTTCAAGCTAGGTACCTTCTCGCAGTGCTACCATGGCGTTATAGGAGTGTGTCGTTATTTCACTAGATAGTTAAATAAACAGTTTATGGAATTCCGGTGAAATAACGTGAAACATCTATTCAGTAACTATCTATTAATCTTAACGATCGCAACAGTGAGTGAATCGTGAATGCGATAAGTTTGTTTAGCTGTGTGTGGTTAGTGAATACGCGAGTTGCGTTATACCATATATTTCATTTGTTGCGATTCGTTAAACTGTTATTTAGTTACTATTAAGTGAAAATTTCATACTTGATTTAACGAAATGATCATGTAGGTAGACCATAGAGATGGAGACAATGTAGACATTTCTTCCCTGGATACAGAGAGAGCGTGTAATAAGTTCTTTACTTAGATGGGTGAGGGGGGGGGGAGGGGGGGGGGGGGGTTATTGCTCCATGTGGTAGAGCTCATTCTTCTGATGTCTTCGAAACCGTCTTCAACAACATGGGTCTGTCTCCAGTGGTTTTGGAGATATGACGGTTTCAAATTCACGCGTTTACCTACATCTGTCGTGAAATTATTAACGTCCAACTAGGGCGTTGAAAATTTCACGTTTATTTATTTATTTATTCTTTATTGGTAAATCACAGCGTAGTTGATAGATATTATAGTAATACATAATTATAGATTTTACAAATGAGCCAAAAAAGATTTACACCTAATAGGTAAATATCGAGTTCAGGTAAGATTGAAGTGCTTTATACAAAACTTTAGGTAGGTACAGAGATACTCACTGCATTGTATGTGTTTGTGTGTGGGTGTGTATGTGTGTGGGTGTGTATGTGTGTGTGTGTGTGGGTGTGTGTGTGTGAGTGACTGCTCTTCCGAGGCACCAATCTCTTAAGAGTTTGGGCAACGTGATTGGGTGCGTATTAGTGGGAGAGGGAAAGAGGGGGAGGGGTTCAAGATTTTTAACGATAGATAGTTTATTTAACGGTTATCGTTGCCCATTAGTTTCGTGAAGTGAATGGAAATTCTGTTAACGACACACTCCTATGGCCTTAGAACTCTACCGTACCTCTGTCATGGAGTAAGTCTCCGCGGACCCTGGGCCCGTGATCCTCGTCAGCTGAAAGTTCACGGAGATGCCTCGCTTCAGGTTCACGCACCAGGTCGGCTCCGAGCCCACGTAGATGGACTTTATGAAGCCATTGTCCTGAAATATACAAGAATAAAAAATAAATAGCTTATGCCCACCAAGCGTTTTTTAAGGAATAAAACCTATTATGTTATTCCAGGTGTAGATCTTTAGGTCTACAAAATTTCTGCTCAATCCATTTAGTAGTTTTGGCGTTGTCAACGGCTAAACATCTTTTTTTATTTATTTATATAAATTTAATGGGGTAAACCATAGCGTTACGATTTCTATATAAATACTTATAATTAATAACGAACTATGTAACAAGAACAAAATTAAATATTTTAAAAACCCCCCAACAGATTTTGTTGAAACATGGCTAAAATTATTAAAATATAATAAAATATATTATAAAAAATATAGGATTAAATAAATTCTAAATAATAGGATAAAATTATTCATCACACAAAAAAAAACTAAACGAATATCAGTTCATCCGTTTGGGAGCTACGATACCACAGACAGATACACAGATACACAGACAGACACGTTAAACTTATAACACCCCTCTCTTTTTGCGTCGGGGCGTAAGTCTTCTATAATATTGGAAGGATATTTTTGTTTATTTTTTTTTTTATTATAAGGGCAGAAGCCTTTATTCACAAAGAAAATTATAATTTATTTAGTATTTACAATTAAAACAATTGAGCTAACTGCAGACTGTTGCAAACAATCTACAGGTAGCTCAACTGATCCATATCAATACCAGTCGTCGCGTCCCCGCTACGCTGGCTGCATTGCCCCGCTGTATGGCAATGCTGATGCGCTGCGCCAGATACTGACCAGCTCTCGGGTCACGCGTCGCTTCGACCAGACGCTCTGATAATTTTTTAAAAACCTGTGCTGTGTTGTGTGTACCCAATAAAATGTCTATCCGTCTATCTATCTAGTTACGTACCTGATAGTCCAGCTCCCAGGGTTCTCTGAGGAACAGATCTCCTTCAACTCCTTGGTTGTTGGTTCCACTCGAGTCGCCGGTGACATTGCCGATCACTGTTTTCTGAAAATAACAACAAAGGTTTATGTAGTCCTTAGTACTGACGATAGTACAGATTGGAAGATTAAATAAATAAATAATAAATAAATAAATAATGCTGGACAATTCACACAGCATTATCTAGCCCCAAGCTAAGCAGAGCTTGTGTTATGGGTGTTAGATAACTGATATACTGAATACAATACACTACATAGATAGATATTTTTTATTATACATACATAGAAAACACCCAGACCAACGGAATAAATTTCTGCATATCGTACACAAATTTGTTCCGAGGCGGGAATCGAACCCGCAACCTCCTGCGTCGCAGGCGGACCTTCGTCCGCTGCGCTACGGAGGTCAACAAAAAAGATTCTATTTAGTAAATGCTGTGTGAATTGTCCAGCATTATTTATTTATTTATTTATTTGGTTCTAGAATATTAAATATTTTATGTTAATAAGGACATAATATGGACGAAAACTGACAACAATAACGAATGATAACCTGATAAAAGCAAGGTTACCAACAAACAAAAAAAAACTTTATTAATAATGCATAACTGCATGAGCGCAACTAAAAACCTCCAAATTCAAGTTCGAAAACAGACAGGAGACACATGAAAGATGTGGAAAGATGGTAGAACCAAAAATTGTTTCAACCTTCTGAGATTGGCTTTGATGATATCAGTGTTGTTAAATATTTGCCACCCTTAATTGATTGTTTGGTTTTATATAGGGTGCTACGGAAAGGTACTAAGCCGAAAGGGGTGAACTTCGATGGGGAAAAAAATGTCACTTGGTTTTATCAAAAAAGTATAAAATAAAGTATTTAAAAAAATAAGTAAATACGTTTTTTCATATCCGTATTCTTTTACGTGTATTCTTGCAATACAAAAATACTTTATTGTACATCAACAAAAATACAATATAAGAGATATTACATAAGACACAAGTACAATGGGCGGCCTTATCGCTTAGAAGAGATTTCTTCCAGGCAACCTTTGGATGGAAAGAATTATGTGAATTTAAGAAAGGAAGGGGTGCATTTTACTTTATTATTATTGTTTTAAAATTTCAAAGGATATGCATGATTTTTTTGTAATAATTTCATGACTTAACACTGGGTTTGCTGAAAAAAGCAAGCAAAAAACAGATGTACAACGCACACACGACGCCAATAGTGCTCGATGTTTTTGTTTGTTTGATCATGGAAACACGAAATTTCTTCTGTTTTCGGGTTTGCTTTCACTTTTTGTGAGAGGAAAATAAACAATAAAATGGCACTTTAAACTTGAAAGGATTTCCACTAGAAACAGGATAACCTTCCAATGGATCTAGGGACATAGCGAATCAATAGGTAACGACGCTGCCGATGAATTGGCATGGAAAGGTTCGGACACGCTGATAATAATAGGCCCAAATCAGCTCCTTCCCCTACCATTCTCCGAACTCCGAACATGGATAAGGCGCAAAACCAGAGAAACGCATACCAAACGATGGACAAAACCTACAAGATAATTTTTTTTTTTCAATTTTAAAATATCATTATTTATAATCTTATATGTAAGAGTAATAAAAATCCAGTGTACATTCAGCCTAGACAATATTATTCATAAATATAAACACGTTTTTAAGCGCTATGCGCTTTTTCAAACTTATATATATAAGAAGCATTAACGAATAGTGTACCTAGGCTATTAAACCCATAAACACTCTATCTTATTATGACTCTTAATGCAAGCTTTAGTTGAGCATTACATTTTAATTACATAAATTATAGTTAGATTTATAGCAAAAAAGCCAACACAATTATTTGAGACAAATCTACAAAATTGCAGCCAGGCAAGAGCAGCGCTTCCGGCTGCATCACCAAGGCTAACTAAGCGTCTACTAAACCTGACCAGAGTGGACCTACGCGTCCTAGTGGGGACACTCACAGGACACTGTCCACTGAACAAACACTTCTTCACCATCGGAGCAACAGACAGCCCTCTCTGCAGGGGGTGCCTCAGCGACGAATAAATCAACTGCCTACGTAGTCCTGGAATGCGAGGGAGTAACAGCCCAACGGCACGAAATCCTCGACCACCCGAGGTCGCTCCGCGAAGTCTGTTAAGATCCCAGGAAGATTCTGCGCTTCTGGACGGAGCTAGGCTGGTTACACTAACAAAACAAAACACGCACAATGGACCAACCTGAGTCTCAGTGAACAACAACAACAAACAATAAAATAGACAACAATAAAATTAACAATAAAACTTGGTATGTATTATTATTATTTTATTATCCGTCTTTACTTCTACAACTACTTCGTGTCCATACCAAGGTTGTCTCTCTTTTCCTGTATTTTCATTTGTGTATTTTCTTGGTGTGCAGTAAAGTGTTATTGTATTGTATTGTAAAATGTCTGAGTTTTCGCAACTGTCTCACTCGCACGATAAGTATAAAGTATTCATGAAGTGACTTAGACGTCACACACACAATTTTACGTGTAGCGCAATACAGTTGCACATGTATGTGCCGAGACGCGCCTTTTGAATGAAAGAATTGGTCGAGTGTCCAGGGTGTGCCCGTGGGAAGTGTGGTGGTGGTGCAAATATTAATTCAGCCCCATACGGTTATTCTGAGATACCACATAGGTTTAAAGAACTTTATCCTCATACAAACACAGGATTTACTTACAATGAGATACATAAGAAAAAAATAATCTAGGTTAACAATATTTAAACTAACCTCTGGGACCTAAAATAAGTTCTAACTTAATATTGTTTATTGTTAATAAATATTACATAAGTAATAATATTATAAGTTCAAGTTCTTTATTCGTAACAATAATTAGGTTACATGTCAATTTTTTATCAATAATTCATTGTGCTTTATGAATAAAGTACAATTTTTAAATAAATTAGATATAATATTATAAGTAAGAAAAATATACAACATAAAAATCAATTAACCAAATAAAATAAATTGTCAATTTAAAATTGAAAATTAAAATGTATTAATGAAGTATGTCAAATAAATTATATAATTTTACGCACGTTTACGTGCAAAGAATTCTTTATAAAATACTAAACATTATAACAACTAGTAGGTACTTAGTTAATTATGAAATAGGTAAGTCTTATATGTTATATTTCGGTGTTACTAAATATTAAATAGGTAAGCATTTTTATTCGTGCTTTGTTACAAAGTGAGAACATGTAATTTAATTTTATTTTTATAGGCATTCAAATTAACACATTCCTTTACATTGTTTGGTAAATTGTTAAATAATGTAGCTCCCTCTGATAATATTGTTTTTTTACCATAATAAGTACGTGTTTTAGGTCCTTGTAATTTTATTTTATTTCTGAAATGGTATTTATTTTCTTTAAGTACATGGTCATCTTATCCTACTCTTACCTTAGTGATATCCAGATAAAACCTCGCCCTTGTGTAGTTATCCTCGGCGCGTACTGTCAACTGCCCCTCCATCAGCCATGAGGAGCTGGTGTCGCTGTGTGGTTCAGTGCCGATGGACACAACACTCTTGAGGTCGTAGATGTAGGTCCGTTGAAGAGGGAACAGGAGGCGGAGGCCAGTTTCAAGGGGTGTGGAGGGGGAGATCGCTACAACAAAACTCCAAGTGAGTTGCAAAAATTATCAATAAATAAATTCAAACAAATTGTCAAACATATCCTTTGTAAAAAGGCTTACTACAAAATATCAGATTATATAGAGGATAAAAAAGCTTGGGACTAGTTTTGCTCCAGCTCGAAAAATAACAACTAACAGGCTAAGGTTTCTTCGTCGCTTCTTTACTTTAGTCTACATACCGAAGCGACAGAAATCAAAAATATCACTTTATTTCCGTGTCAGTGTTTAGTTTTATGATTTGACCTTTTCTAAGTGTACATTTATTGTATTTATGGAAATAAAGAGTTTTTGATTTGATTTGATTTGCTGTAAGAGAGAATTAAAAAGAAATATGGTGTATGATTTTTCCAGCATTGTCAGGTTCAGAGTAAACAGAGCTTGTGTTAAAGTCATTTATGCCGGGATATTTACCATGATTTGAGTTTTGAGCTTTCCAATATTTCGGCACAGTTTCATGCGCCTTGATCACGGAATAACTGAGGGCACTGCGAGTGAGTTGTTATTGGCAGATATATCGATCTACCCTCATTTCTTGTCTTTTGCTACGAACATTATTACTACCACTGGTTTCATTATAGACGACCTTCGTGGCGCAGCGGGCGAAGGTCCGCCTGTGACGCTGGAGGTTGCGGGTTCGATTCCCGCCTCGGAAAAAAATTGTGTACGGTCTGCAGAAATTTGTTCCGTTGATCTGGGTGTTTTCTGTCTATAATAAAAAATATCTATCTATGTAGTGTATTGTATTAAGTATATCAGTTATCTAGTACCCATAACACAAGCTCTGCTTAGCTTGGGGCTAGATGATGCTGTGTGGATTGTCCAGCATTATTTATTTATTATTTTTTATCTGTCTATCCCTCCATCCATAATCGGTCGCAATACTAAACGCTCTGTATAAGCAATTATAAAAAAACATTAAAAAAATACGTTATGCCGAACATAACCTCCTTTTTTCGAAGTAGGTAAACTAAAAATAATGCCCTTCTCATAAATATCTGTTCGTTATTGTTATGTCCATAGTAATCATAAACTCAATCAGCTGGAGTAATTATGCAGAACCCTCGAAAGTTTTAATGATGTTTGTAACCAGAGGGTTTGTACTGTACAGGGTGCCACGGAAACCCTTTCCGTAAAGCCGAAAGGGGGTGATTTTTTTTTCCTTTTTTTGAAAATAAAATGAGAGACGTTGTTTCTTCATATTCGTGTTTTTTGAATTATTATTATTGTTAAGAAATTTCATCATCACATTATCACATTTCATACTAATATTATTAATGCGAAAGTTTAAATGGATGGATAGATGGATGGATGGATGTTTGTTACCTCTTCACGCCAAAACTACTGAACGGATCGAGCTGAAATTTTGCACATAGGTAATTCTAATTCTGGAATCAAAATTGGTTACTTTTTATCCCATAAATCAGTTCCCACGGGATATAAATCACCTTTAAACGTTTCCATAGAAACAACGGGTGCGAAGCCGCGGGCATAAACTAGTTTTTAATAATTTCATGACAAAAAACCGGTTTTGTTGAAAAAACAAGCAAAAACATTTGTGAAATATTTGTTAATGTTAATTATTGCAAGAGTGCGTGTAAAAGAACACGAAAAAACATTATTTTATAGAAAACAAAAATATAGGTATTCGAAATCGTTATTCACAAGTTGATTTGATCCCCACGGGGTTCAGAATCACCCCCTTTTGGCTTATTTCCCCTTTTCGTGTCACCCTGTATAGTTATTATGTGGCAGAGGGTTGAGGGATAACGTCATTTTGTATCAGAAGGTAAGTAAAAGTAAAAATATTATTCCCGAAAGTCCCGACATTTCCCGGAAAATTATTTACAATTTCCCGGTTCTCAATTTCAATCTATTTTTTGGTAATTTTGCGAATTCCCGGGAAATTCTAAACCGGGAATTCTCGGGCCCAAACCCTGCCGCGTATGCTGCGTATTCTCCGATTCAGGGGGTGAGTCTATTTGACGTTAATAACGACAAGTGATCGCGTCGTTTCCTTTTACCATACAACTTGCAGCGCCTCTATCATGCGGACAGGGAACTAAAAAAAGGAAACTACAAGAAGAAAATTCCCATACAAAAAGGAGACGTCACGTAAAAGTCAAATAGACTCGCCCTCTGTTTATTTGGCCGAGTGGATTGCGGTAAACATACAAAATGCCTCGGGATAAAGCAAGATTTCGAGCGAAATTTCTCGTTACTAGCGAAAACCTCAGGTGCGAATAAGCCTATTCGGGTTGCAAACCGAAGCCTAAGCAGAGAATCTAGGCTAATATTATAAAGAGGAAATATTTGATTGATTGTTTGTTTGTTTGTATTGAATATTCGACACTACTGGACCAATTTGAAATATTCTTTTACCATTAGAAGCCCACATTATTCCTGATGAACATAGGCTACTTTTTACCACGGGAAAATGCTTCGTTCCTAAGGGAAAACGGGTAATAGGACAACGGGTAGTAAGAATGCAGCTAGTCTTTAATAATAATAACGTATAGAATGGTCAAAAAGACTCACCCCCTGAATCGAAGCATACGCAGAGTCCCGGTTCAGAATTTCCCGGGAATTCCAAAAATTACCGAGAAATCGATTGAAATTGAGAACCGGGAAATTGTAAATCATTTTCCGGGTACTTTTGGGACTTTCACGAATAATATTTTTACTTTTAAACCACTACTGAAATTACATAGCTTAATTTTTTCCACTTTCTCTTAGAGCATTGTATCAGGTACCTACGCGGTATTTGGTACTTATGTTAATATTGAGCATTAATTATTTTGACTTTTGATCTGTTAAAATTCATAAAGGACACAGCTTAAAAAGGTACAAACGTACATAACAAATTCAAAGAATTTCTATAAAGTAAATCCGAAGGAAAAACTTAGTAGTACCTAAGTAGAATAGTTACTGAAACTTTAAGAATAATTAAAACTTACCTCAGTTGAGCTACCTGTAGATTGTTTGGAAAGGCCTGCAGCTAGCTCAATTGTTTCAATTGCAAGTCCTAGTTCTAATTTATTTATATTATTTAATTGTAATTTTCTTTATGAATATAGGTTTAAAGAACTTTTATTCTCATACAAACACAGGGTTTACTTAGAATGAGATACATAAGAAAAAAATAATCTAGGTTAACAATATTTATAAATTTTGTTAACCTAGATATATAAATAATATATAATTAATAATTTATAATAGATTTTTATAAATAATATATATATAATATGAATATAAATAATTTAATATATATATATCTAATAAAAACTTACCAAAAAACAATAATCCCAATTTCAAATACATTTCTATGACGTCACATCACAAAATAAACACTTTTTTTCCGACTACGCTTTAAGCCAGAAGGATAGGTTATGTTTTTATTAATAATAATTAAATAGATCGATTGTTACTTTTATGCACCATCAAATAAAGCAATTAATTTAGTCTCGTAAAAGTAATAATGTATGTTTGAAATTATTATTTCGTATTGCACTATTAATATTATGATTTTTAAGCGACGGCAGCCATTTCGAACGCGAATGTTAATGTCACTGTTGGTTTATGGAGAATAAGGCGGTAGCTGCACTTTTATTTATCTAGTTTTATCACAAAACACTGACAGATAACGAATTTGAGGAATTTAACATAATCGTACAGGATAGTTTGTTAGAATTTAAGTAATCGTAGTTGAATAAATTTAAGGAATGTAAGTAGAATTTAAGTATAAGTAGTAATATATTAATAGATATTAAAGATTGTTCATTTATAATTTTTATAATTTTAATTTTGTCTTGGGACGCTTTCTACTTGTATTGATATGGATCAGTTGAGCTACCTGTAGATTGTTTGCAACAGTCTGCAGTTAGCACAATTGCTTCATTTGTAAATACTAGTTTATTAAAATTTTTAGATTGTGATTTTCTTTGTCAATATATTTTTAATTGAACATAGAAAACACTCAGAACCTTGTTAAATTATTTCATAAAACCTTTGGAGTTGAAAATTTGGATTATTTGTAATTCTTATCCTAGAATCAAACATAGGCTACTTTTTATTCCATAAATCAGTTTCCATGGGATAGAAAACTTTTCCACAGAAACAAGGCGTGCAAAGCCGCGGGTAGAAACTAGTTTGTAGTTTTTTTTGGGCTACTTAGTACCAACCCAATGCTTAGGTAGATAGGTCCTTGTGTTAATAAAGATACCTACGTATTGTATTAGTATTTTTCACTTGTGTTTTTTTAGGTATGTGTTACTAAGTAGTATTTTATTTTATTTTATAAGTAGATAATTTTCTTTCTTTCTTTTCTTTCTGTAGTTTCTCTTAAACCACAATAAGGCCAAACATTGAAAATTAAAACCACTTTAAGCTCCAAAAAAGTTCAAGAAAGAAAAGTTCTAAAGTCTATGTATGTAATAAGTTTGCAACAGTCTGCAGTTAGCTCAAAATTGTTTCTTTGTAAAGTATCTACCTAATTTAAATACGAAACTCAAAACTCCCAAGCGTGCACGCACACCCTTATTCTCAAACATATTATCAGAAAGCGTAGATAACGAATTGACCCCTGACCTAAGCGACGAGTCATCAGTACCAAACATATTCGTAATTATCATCATCATCATCATTTGCCTTTTATTTATTTATTTGACCATAAAGACATAACATCGCAGGAACTTAGCCTAAGCTTTTCTCTCTGAAACAATATAAACTTTCACAATAAAAATTACACATCAGAACACTATTCATATAAAAATGGAAACATAGTTAAAAATATTATACAGCAAAATTAAACATAAATAAAATTTAGGAAACAAACAAGACGAAAACGAAAACGAAAAAACAGCAAAATATAAGAAACATTGTAAAACCATAAAAATTATAGTCCACTGCTGGACATAGGCCTCCCCTAATGAGCGCCATAGCGCCTTGTCTTCAGCTTGCCGCATCCAGCATTTGCCTGCAGTCTTTCGCAGATCGTCATCCCCCTGGCCGGAGGGCGTCCTACACTACGTTTGCCGAGTCGTGGTCACCACTCAAGAACACGTTTACCCCAGCGGTTATCTATGCTATGTCGATAACTTTGGTATTATAGTTGACGTCAAACTTCTGGTCCTCTGGCACAGATATTATAATACTACTTGTTTATGCCCGCGGCTTCGCACGCGGTGTTTCTATAAACGTTTAAAGGTTATTTCTATCCCATGGGAACTGATTTATGGGATAAAAAGTAACCTATGTTTGATTCCAGGGTTAGACTTACCTGTATGCAAAATTTCAGCCTGATCCATTCAGTAGTTATGGCGTGAAGAGGTAAAAAACATCCACATTAGAACAATTAATATGGAACCAATTTGGGATCATTCTTTAAACAACAGCAAAATATTCATTCAATCATCTTAAATGAAGAAAAAATCGACGGACATACATAAAAAACATACAGCTGAACATAAAATTTAAATTAACTGAAAAAAAATTATGTGAATTATTTTATTTCTGACATTATATCATTATTATTTTTGACAACTACCTTCGTCTCTTCTCTCTCCCTCAAGCTACCTTCCGGACCAGCAACTTCGCACCGCACCAGCATCACGTCGGGGTCACCAGTTTTGGGGGTGAAGGTGGGTTTCCCCCCAAAGTTTATTATGATTGTAATCTTGTACATTATTTTTAGTATAGACTAGCTGTACCCGCGACTTCGTTCGCGATTGCCTTACCTGCCGACTAATTAAGTTCACATTTAACCATAGTCTCTCATATTATGAAACGCCGCCGTGCAAAAAATCGTGTGGGGTCTAAGGGGGATAGCATGTTGTCATCTTCAATCCCATCCTTTATCCACACGACTTTTAGCTACGACTCGGCCAGCGTCAGTGTTAAGAAGTGTCATACTCGTTTCACTTCTTACTCATGGTTCCGTTCAGCTGGGGCCCTATTCTGCTATACTAATCGCTTCACTTTGACAGGGGTATCGACACAGAACGACACGTTTTGGTATTCCACCTCAGATGAAAGAAATTATGATGAATGCAGATGGAGAGACGCGCGTCAAGTTTGAAACTATTAATTTATCTCGCACGCACTATCTGGAGTTATATTAATCTAAGGATTGTACGTGATGATTCTGCGACGATTCCATTGTCATACTGAAGTATTGCAGAATTGGGCTCCTCATCCATTTGACTGGACCACTGCAATTTTTTTTTCGTTAGTAGGTAGGTAAAGTTGGCTGTGTACCACAGTAAAAAATATTTTTCAGTGGTCCAGTTAGTTCAGTCCAACTCATTCAGTAGTTTCGGCGTGATGCGCGGTGAAGGAATTTTACTTTCATCCCTTCTCCCAGGGGAACCTTACTAAATTCTGGGATAAAATGTATCTTTCCTCGTAGTATGAACTCAAATATGCCGAGTTCCATTCGAATTCATTCAGTTGTTCCGTCGTGAAGCGCGTTTAAAGAATTTTACTTTCATCCTCTCTCCCAGGGGAACCTTACTGAATTCCAGGATAAAATGTATCCCATGTCCTTCCTTGAACTCAAATCGTACCAATTCAGTCCAACTCATTCAGTAGTTTCGGCGTGATGCGCGGTGAAGGAATTTTACTTTCATCCCTTCTCCCAGAGGAACCTTACTAAATTCTGGGATAAAATGTATCTTTCCTCGTAGTATGAACTCAAATATGCCGAGTTCCATTCGAATTCATTCAGTTGTTCCGTCGTGATGCGCGGTTAAAGAATTTTACTTTCATCATCTCTCCCAGGGGAACATTACTGAATTCCGGGATAAAATGTATCCCATGTCCTTCCTTGTAGTATGAAATCAAATCGTGCTTGGTTTCATTCCATCTCATTCAGCACTTTCGGCGTCATGCGCGGTGAAGAAATTTTACTTTCATCCCCTCTCCCAGGGGAACCTGACTGAATTCCGGGATAAAAAGTATCCTATGTCCTTCCTCGTAGTATGACCTAAAATCTTGCCGAGTTTCATTTCGATACCTTCAGTAGTTTCGACGTGATGCGCGTTTAAGAAACAGACAGACAGACAGACAGACAGACAGACAGACAGACAGACAGACAGACAGACAGACAGACAGACAGACAGACAGACAGACAGACAGACAGACAGACAGACAGACAGACAGACAGACAGACAGACAGACAGACAGACAGACATGAATGAAAAAAATTACAGTTTTGGCTTCAGAATCGATAATAGAGTGCCCTCCAAAAAAAAATGGCAAAATATCTTCCATGTACAGAATTGGACCTGTTACAGTTTTATTATAAGTATAGATTGATGCCTTTGTACTGCAGCATACTTTATCTTTTAATTAATTATTTATTTGACTGTCTAATTATTTTTATTAAATTTTTGTCTAAATTTGTTAATGTCTGTTCTTTTTAGCCCCTGACGCAAAAAGAGAGGGGTGTTATAAGTTTGACGTGTCTGTCTGTGTATCTGTGTCTGTGGTATCGTAGCTCCCAAACGGACGAACCGATTTTCATTTAGTTTTTTTTTGTGTCATAGATAATTTTATTCCGAGTTTTCTTAGCCATGTTTCATGAAAATCTCTTCAGCTAATAAACGTCGCGTCGGCGGGTTTTTAATTTTTTTAATTTTGTCTTGTTACCTTGTACCTTATGGAGTTTCCTATAAAGAAGTACCTATGTGCGTTACTGTTATAATATAACTAAATATAGAATATAACGATATCTAGGGTAACATCAGTGTACCTACGATGTAATACAAATAGACCTCCTTTTTTTTGCAAAGTCGGTTAAAACTAAAGTGTTCACTTTGTGTTTTTTTTACCTCAATCTTTTTAAGGTAGGTAATAAAGAAGCGAACAAAAAACCCGCTTTGTAAAATATCTACCAAAATGTAAAGGTTTATTTTTCAAAGGATTATCATGAACACATTTGTCGTCCAGAGGGAATCGAATCCCAACCTTCTTCTTTATCCTATAGTTACACTTAGATATCTGTCACTAGTATAGAAAATTTTCCGGCCAGGGCGTCGATTCTGCAAACCAATCGCTTTACTATGACAATGGTATAGTCGCAGAATCGTCACCTTTTAAGAGCTAACTCATCGCTGCCGTTTTCCTACAAAATGATTTAATGCTATGTTTAATATTTATATGTCAATCGGTCTAATAATCACTAGGCTTTTCCCAAAATGTACGTTTTTTTCATTAGCCTCTTTATTTTGTAAAGTATGGAGGATTTCTATCAGTTGGTACTTCCTCGGAAAAATAAAGCTCGGCACATTATTATTATATTTTCAATATACGCTACAAAATGTAGCCAAGAACCATTTACCAGGCAATTATTTTGATACCCCACTGATCAAAATCGCTTAAATCGTTCTGATGACTGAAGGCTGGTTTACTTACCTAGTAACTAAAATTGGGTAGTGTTATATAATATTACCGTAGTAGTGTCCTGGGTAAAAAAAATATTATTCTATTTAGTGCGTCAGTAAGATTATCAAAAGATATTGGACAAATATTTTTTCTTTTGTCAATCACACAAAAAATGTCAAAATGAAGCGTAAACGTAGTGGGGGCTGGTGACGTCACACCTTGCTAAAATTTGTCGCAAAGTGTGACGTCACGGGGAACTTTATCTGGCTATATCTTCATAATTTTTTGTTTAATCGTCAAAAGAAAAAATCGTGTCCAATATCTTCTGATAATCTAACTGACGGACAAATTAGAATTATTTAGGAACCTAGCTTATTATCTTCATTGCTGGGAAGAGTGTCCGCCACTCACATTCTAAAAACAGAAAAAGACTCTAAAAACATAAAACTAAACATTGACACGGAGATAAAGTGATAGTTTTGATTTCTGTCGCTTCGGTATATAGACTAAAGTAAAGAAGCGACGAAGATACCTTTAGAGCTTGTTAGTTGTTATTTTGTGATCCAGTGGATGAAAGATTAATAGAGTCGAGCTTTTTTATCTACATTATTTATGCAAAATAAGTTAATTTGCATGTTGTCAAGTTGATCATGGCTGTGCCCATTCTATATTTTAATTGTCATCCCATAACCCATGTTTCTACAAATTAATTGAAATTGAGTTCTTCACAGAAATCGTTGCCGCACTGTATTCCTTCCTCGTAAATTATGAAGAGCAAGCCGGGTCAATCTAAATTGGTCATCAATTTGCCGGAGTCTGTAACCGACAAGGTCGATATTAGTTTGTGTTGTCTCGAATTAGCGGCAGGGATGTTGGGCTCTGGTTTGCGAATTTGAGCCTATTAAAACTAAACTTCAATCCTCTTTTTTTCTAAAGCTAGGTATGTATAAATGGCACTGATGAAGATTGGGATTGAAAAATGTTTTGTTACCTTTTTTAACTCCCCACGAAAAAAGAGAGGGTGTTATAAGTTTAACGTTTCTGCCTGTGTATCTGTGTCTGTCTGTGGTATCGTAGCTCCCAAACGGATGAACCGATTTTCGTTTAGTTTGTTTTGTGTCATAGATAATTTTATCCCGAGTGCTCTTAGCCATGTTTCATGAAAATTAGCCGGGGGTTTTTTAAAATTTTAATTTTGTTCTTGTATCGTATATAAAATTTAACTAAATACGTAATTTATGTTAGTTGTATACCAACATTTATTGCCAGTGACGCGCTCTACGCTATATTTCTGTATTTCTGGTGCCGGAAGACAAGCGCTGCAGCTGTTCCCCGAGCTCCGGCAGCACACGCTGAGAGGCAGCCTTTTGGTTTCACATTGTATTTTCTCTTTAATTCTTTTTATCATGTATTTTCTTGCGTCTTGTGAACCAATCGAATAATTATCTTATCTTGACTTAAAATAACCTCTTCTCTCATACTGTCATACTATGGTCGTATTTGATCAATTATGATCCAAGCCGGACAGCATTATCGATGCGGTCATTTTCAAACTCAATCTTAATCTACGTGACTCATGCATACATTTAAAAAATCTATCTGTGTATTGTATATCAGTTATCTAGCATCGATATCACAAGCTCTGCTTAGCTTGGGGCTAGATAATGCTGTGGAATGTCCAGCATTATTTATTATTTGTTTATTTCAAGGTATCTTAATTCAAATCCTCAATCTATTTATCGTTTTGGCTGTTTACAATGAAGAATTTTGACACAATATTCTACAAGCTATAAATAAACGATAGATTCAGGCGTAGACGAAGAAAAAACATCAAGTTCTTTGCGGAAACGAAAGCTGAAACCAATGCAAAAAAAGAAAAAGAATTCTAAAACACAAGGTATGTTTAATATCCTCGTTGAACGATAGGAAAAATCAAAGGTAATTTATCAGGCCATACGATATATTTCGTTTTGTCTGGATAGCCAGCTCGTAAAGGATGAGCTAAACTCGGTCGAACGATACCGATAAAATATCAACCACGTGACAAAGAATTTCACGCATTACATAATCCTTTTATCTCCCATAAATAACATAAAAGAACCAATCAGCCTTAGAAACAGCGCTTTTATAACTGGAGCGAAAAAACACATGTTTATCCACCCAAGGTCCACGCTCAAATGGCCAATTCGACATCATAATTTTAAATAGAGAACGCGTCAAGCGTGGCTGGTCATTGGTCAGCGAACTGGGCAGAGACTAAACAGCTTATTTTCTTTAATCAGGCGTAGCGATGGTTCTTTGATCGTTCAACCGAGAAGGTTCTATGCGAGGAGGTATCTATAGATTTTGTAGCCCTTTGCAGTGGGCGTTGAGGCGTCTCGGGCACTTCAAAAGGATTTTGCTCAAGTTTCAAAAGCTTAGGCGAGTTTTTTGTCTATGTTAAAATGTTTTGAAAGTTCGAGTATAAATCATCGGAAATTTCTTGTAGACTTTGTACTTAACATTACATGGACAGAATAGGGTTTTTGTATGCTTTTTAGCTCCTTTTTTTTCTGTCGATTCCGACAAGCAAGAGGGACGTATTTTTAAAAAAGTTCTTATCCTAAATTTGCGGATATCGTAGCGATAAGCCCGCACTGGCAGAGTGCAACACTCCCGAGATTCCTAGTGTTTTGATCTAATATTTTTATTAATCTTTTAAATTTGTGGAGATGGATAGCTATCCCACCTCTTCTAAATTATTTTTTTATTTCAGCCCTTACTGTACCATTTTGTCCTACTGTCTCGCGTTAAAACGCGAGGAGTGGAAGGAGAAAAGAGAGGCTTTTGCCCAGCAGTCAAACAGTAATGGCTAAATTAATAATTAATTAAATTGAATTTGAAACTTTTTTACCTAATTCCACTAAATTAATCTATTACCATATAAAAGGTGTCCTCTTAAAATGACACATTTTGGGATTTTACCTTGATTGAAAGAAATTACAGATGCAAGGACGCATGTCAAGAGTCTCTAGGTTGAAACAATTATTATCAATCTCTACGAGTACATAGCATCGTATGCACTATCTACACTTGCGAGCTTTAAACTGGAATCGCTTCAAGGGTTGTTCAAGACTAATTTTTACAATTTCTTTGCAGTGAACTATGAGTTAAGTTATGTTTTCCTTTACGCAGGATTTATTGGCGACGAAAAATTTTGATTTAATGTACGATAATGTCCGCTGCCACACCGCAGCACTGACTAGACAGTACCGACAGACGTCTTCCATGTCGGCATTCCCACACTAGACTGGCCAGCCCTTATTCCTGACTTGAACCCTATCTGGCATATGTGGGACGAGCTAAAACAGCGGATACGAGGGAGAAATCCAGCTCATACAGCTCCGGCGCCGATAGAAGCCGATAGATGCAACTTCGACCTATTGCAATAATTCCAGGTAGCCAATTTAATTAATTTTAAATTTTCTTGATATCACTTGAAAGGTAACAAAATTACCTTTCAAATGATATACCACAATCTATAGTTCATTGTACATAAATTGTAAAAAAAATTGATTTGATCAACTCGCGATGAAAGCGATTCCATTTTAAAGCTCGCAAGTGTAGTTACGCACTAGAGTTTCTTCTTTACATAGTATAAAACAAAGTTGCTTCCCGCTGTCTGTCTGTCCCTCTAAATGCTTAGATCTTTTAAACTACGCAACGGATTTTGATGCAGTTTTTTTAATAGATAGAGTAATTCAAGTGAAAGGTTTAATGTGTTACATGCATTATAAAGTAGAGAAACACTGATAATTATAGAGGTTTATAACGTGATGTTGATGTCGTAAATAAACAATTTTTTTGCGCTACATTGCAAACGCTGGCTGAGCCCTACGACATAGGTCAAAATAATGTACTAAAGTATTGTACACCTTAAAAAGGTCTACAAAAAGTCCGTGACAGTATATGTCTGTCTCGTATCAGCATTGCACCCGTGCAAAACCGGGGCGGGTCGCTAGTTCTTAATATTATGGAGGATTCTGCGATCCCATTGTCATTGTGTGAACAGAATTCGGCGCACGATCTTTTGTACTAATTCATAATTCTTTATTGCACAAAATAGGTACAAGTAAAACATATCGCAGGAAAAATAAAGGCAAAGGCGAGCTTAACCCTTTAAAGAATTCTCTTCCAGCAAAACTTTTTGGGAGAGAGAGACCAATTTGGAAAAGTGGGTAATGTGCTAAGTTTTAGCATTAGGTAATTAAAATTCATTTCATGTCATACTAATTTAAAAAGTTAAGGTTCGTAAGTTAAGGCCATGTTACCTTCGATGTCAAAAACTAAACTGGTACTGAAACCATTGGAAAGTGAAGTTTTCTACAAATATTTTTAGACCTGGGGCAAGATTCTCTATGACCTAAGAGATAGCATGCCCAAAACGTGTGACGTCACAACGTGTTCTAAACACAAACGTGATTCAAACGAGCCTAGGTGTGGAATCGAAAAATTGTATTCTGCATGCCACAAGACTGGTTGTCTATGCCCTGTGTTTTGTTTTTCGATTATTTCACAAGCTTCGTTCAAAATCTTACATTCGGACTACTCGGAAAATTTACGGTTTTATTATAAATTATTCTTTGTTTCCAAATAAAAAATATTTTGAATTTTAAGCTTGCTCAACCATCAATTGTTGAGCTTACAATAGTTTAGTGGGATTTGAAAATTAAGAGCCCAAAAATAATGATTTGTATTTATAAACATTCAAGTCACTCATGACTAGTTTCGGAACGAATAAGTTTGTTTGTTTTGATTATCATAACCTAAAAATCTTTAATTCCTAAGGATTGTGTTATTGTTATTGTGTTATAGTTATTGTGTTTTTTGATAAACACAATCAACAAAAGATCTCTTACGGGTTCCTTTTTATGATTATGATTTTAATATAACCTCAAAAGACGAACGACGAAACGAGCCGTACTAACTATTGCAGGAACACGCTAATCTGTGCCTTAACACGTTATGAACGGGCTCGTTTATTTGACAGTTCAAATCGTGCCGTGCCGCGGTAAGGAATGACAATTAGGGCACGCGGAATACAGTTTTGTCCGATTCCACGCCGTTGTCTTGTCGTAGGTTACACACCTACACGCTTGCACTGGTCATAGTGAATCCCCCCATGGTTTGTATTTATCATGTGAGCGAATCGGACAGAAGATATCACTGTAAGTTCTACGAACAGTAGACCTCGCGAGCACTACGTTTTCAACAAGTAATTAAGTTACATAATACCAAAGTTAACCAAATTTCATTATTAATTTTAAAACTGTTTAAAATACTACCTTTAAATTAAAAATTTAATCATCGAAATCCAATGATATTATTTATAAAATCTCATTGTCGAAATCAGATGTCGTAAAGCTGTAATATTCTAAAACCCCCTTTTTGCCTTTTTTTGGGGGAAGTACGCATTTAATCAAAATAACCCGACGACTAGAAAATTCTATAAATTAGTAGAATCTGTTCACCAAGTTTCGTACCAATCGGATGTAAAATACGACTTGTAGAAGAGTACGGACATACTGACAGAAACGCTAATTTTGCTAGACTTGATACAGAGACGCTTCGCTCACTTCGTTCGCTCGTCAATAAACAGCATGTTACACGGTTGACGAATATTTAAATGAAAAATAAGAAATATGCAAACGAGTAAAATATTGCTACCCAGTAACCAGTGACGTCTTCCTCTCTCTCCATCCATATTTTGTAACCGGCAGAGTCTATAATGATACATAATTTATAAAATTACAAACACCTCCGGACACCTATAGAATACAATAAATAATAAAGTGCACCAGCTTACTTCTGTAGGTTTTTTCGAGTGTTTTTATATGACGGGAAGACACAATCCTCCATGCATCTGCTAAAGCGATTTTGATAAATGAGGTAGCAAAATAAATAAATAAATAATGCTGGACAATTCACACAGCATTATCTGGCCCCGAGCTAAGCAGAGCTTGTGTTTTGGGTACTAGATAACTGACATACTTAATACAATACACTACATAGATAGATATTTTTTATTATACATAGAAAACATCCAGAACGCCCTGGACAAATGTCTGCAGATCGTACAAACATTTGTCCCGAGGCGGAATCGAACCCGCAACCTTCTGCGTCGCAGGCAGACCTTTGCCCGCTGCGCCACAGAGGTCGTCAATTCAGTCAACTCATGGTGTAATATTTAAACATACACCACTTATGTACCTTATTCACATGTTTTTGATGCAATAAATTTTACTATACTTTACTTTACTGTTCAATGTTGATCGTTAAACAATCGGCATAGGCAATAAATCAAATTTCGCCGTTTTGCATTTGGCCTAGCCATTTTACAAACGGACTGATTCTGCGTTCCGGCTACGACATTCTATACCTATTACCGACCTACCTGTCTCTTAAAGGCCGAGGCCTCATTGTCTCCCCAGTGATGGGATATTCGCAGTTCGAAAGATTTTGTCCGAATTAGTTTAAATTAATACCTAATCTTTATTTACAAATAAAATTACAATCAAATTATGGAAATAAATTAGAACTAGTATTTATAATTGAAACAATAGAGCTAACTGCAGCCTGTTGCAAACAATCTACAGGTAGCTCAACTGATCCATATCAATACCAGTCGTCGCGTCCCCGCTACGCTGGCTGCATTGCCCCGCTGTATGGCAATGCTGATGCGCTGCGTCAGATACTGACCAGCTCTCGGGTCACGCGTCGCTTCGACCAGACGCTCAGATTTTTAAAAACCCGAAGAGCCTCGGTACCCCACGGACCTAGGGTCTCGACTCCAAGAGGTGCAAATGTGTAGGCTCTGTCAAGACCTAAGATAATATAAGATAATTATATTTCATTATGCTAAGAGCTAACCCCGAAAAAAAAAAATTGGTTGCCTGTAAAGTCGGTATACGGGCGAAAGTTTTACGTGACAACGACTTTGAGTGGTAAAATAATTATGTCTGTCTCTCTCGCTCTTAGGCGGGCTAACCATGCCCGAGTGGAAGGGACGCGTGCCTCTCACTCGCTCTCATTGTGAGCGCATAACGTGAGCGGAGCGTAACGCAGTTTCTTGAAGTGTCACCCGGCAAACCAATTTATAAGACGTTGTCACGTCAAAAATTGGAAATATCAAAATAACTCCGGATCTTCGGAGTAGGTACCTCCGAAAACTTTTCGGAGTAATTAAAATGAAGACAGTGACGTCACTATCTCAATTATTGACCCAATTAATGCTGGCCATGAGATAAAAGCCCTCCGTCTCTATTTCGTGCGAGTATAGGACATCCTTATGTGGGGGGAGCAAGGTTTAGATTAGATTCGTTTGTTGAGTGTGAAAAAAATATATAGTGAACTTTTTACTTGCTTTTGGTCTCAGATGTATCTTTCATCTTTTGAAGGCATTATTTATTTGAAAGAACGTGTAAATAATTAGTTATAAGCTCTCAAAGTTAAAAAAAGTAAAAAAAATAATTAAGAAGGACAACTTTGCATCCTTAGAATAAGAAGGCTTAGAATGATAGTTGACACAAACGAGGTGAATCTAAAAAATTGCGACTAAACGTCGCAATTTTCATTTTAAGCCGTTAGTACAATACTTGAAATGACGCGGAAAGCAGCTCTCACATAAAAATATAAAAATGATGTGTTGTGCGGTGTAAGGGTATTTAAACACCAGTAGCAAGAAAAATAATACTGCAAATATCTCATTCTACTAGTCTACACACATATTACATTTGTAATTTTGCCTAAAACAGTCATCAAAACTCATAAATAAATTTAAAAATTTCGTCCACCATTTTCGTGAAAATGTTGCTATGCACTGGGGAAAAAATACCCCGGTTTTGTTACTTAGTATAGGCACAGATATTATAATACTATGTATAGGTATATATAAATAGTTGACTGCCTCGTTGGTCTAGCGGTCAGCTTGTTCAACCGCTGATTATGAGGTCCTGGGTTCGAATCCCGGGTCGGGCCAAAACTTGTTACTGGGGTTTTTCCAGCAAGAAAAAATCACAGTAGCAGCCCGGAGTCAGGAAGTTGGCGGTGTTACACCCCCGTGCCTAGGAAAGCGCGTTAAGCCGTTGGTCCTGCACCTGATCTCTCCCCGGTCGTGTCGATCTGTCGTCCCATCGGATTATGAGAGTGAGGGAATAGAGAGTGCACCGGTGTTTGCACACACACTTGTGCACTATAAATGTCCTGCGCATCTGGCTAGTCTCTGATGAGATTGGCCGCCGTGGTCGAAATTTGGCTAGGAGGACATTATAAAAATAGTACAGGAGAGGGTGGACTTCACTCAAGTTAGGACTTAGGAATCAAACTGCGCGGAATATCATAATTTTAAAATTTCTGTCACTCGACGATATTCTGAATAGATTCATATTGTAAACTACAAAAAAAAAAACGAACCCTTGGTTTTTTTTTCAGTGTAGGTACTTGTCTAACTTGGGCATTATTATTCGTGGAAAAAATGCTGGTAGTGGGTGGTGTGATTTAAAAGGAAAACTGCACAGCTACAATATATTTACTAGTTGAGTACTTAATAGTCCTAATCAACTTAAAATATGTAGGTGCTTTGGTTGGTAAAAAGGAAAATTTGAACAAATTTTGTTGAAAATAACTTAATTAAGGTGGTTCGATATGTAAAACAGGTAAATAAGTTTGTTTAGATACGCCATGAACCGTGCAATTACTTACACTTGTCTAAAATATTTGAACGTGCAATATCAGACCGCATTTATAACTACTTAGAAAAATATAATCTCCTAAGTGAAAATCAATATGGCTTCCGTAAAAACTCCTCAACAGCTCTTGCTATTTTTAAGTACAACCTCGAAACCCTTAACTATATTAGAGACACTTACACATACTATGCAATAGGTATACTCTTAGACATGAGTAAGGCATATGATAAAGTCTCCCATAAAATACTTATAACCAAACTTTTTGAAATCGGAATCAGGGGAAAAATACTAAATTGGCTGAAATCATACCTCCTAGACAGGAAACAGTTTGTCCAAATTGAACATTGTTGTAAAAATTCAGGGATTATACAAACAGTAAAATCAAAAACAATTACCATAAACAATTCAATTCCACAAGGAAGTGTTTTAGGATGCATTCTGTTCCTAATCTACATGAATGACCTGCCTAAAATTGCTGACTCCTTCTGCATCCTTTTTGCAGACAATGTGTCCCTTCTTTTCAAATGCCCCCCCCCCCCCCCATAAAATTTCACTTATATCAGAATAAAAGAAAGTTTTCATAACATAACCACCTGGTTAGAAGCTCACAATTTGGAAGCAAATACAAAAAAGACAAAAATCATACAATTTACCCCGTACCAGAAAACACCTCTAGATCTATCTCCACTAACAAGTAGCCTCAATATTGAAGAAGTCCAAGATCATACCCTTTTAGGCCTAAAAATTGATACTCACCTTAATTGGAAAGGACATATAGAAAAAACCAAAAGCAAACTATCACAATTTATTTATGCCTTATCTATCTTAAAAAGTAACACAAACATTAAAACAGCTTTATCTGCCTACTATGCATATGCTTATTCATGGCTACGCTATGGCATAGGTAGTAATCTGGGGCAACAGTGTAGATACAAACCAATTATTTATATTGCAGAAAAAATGCCTACGTATTATTGTTAATATCAGAAGACGCACCAGCTGTAGACCACATTTTATAGAACAAAAATTACTAACTTTGACTAGCCTTTATATATATAAAACAGCATTATTTGTTAGAAAAAACCTGAATTTATACCAATTTGATAAAAATCCACGAAGAAAAACAAACCTCATCCTTCCAATACCTAGACTTGAACTATACAGACAGAGCCCTTATTACATGTCCTGTCCATTAAAATACATAATAAACTACCAACATTCCTTAAATCTGAACCCAAACACCATATATTCGCATCAAAATTACAAGAATTGCTAAAAAAAAAATGCTATTAAGACATAAAAGACTTTTTTGAAGACAAACTATTTGGATAGAATCCCTACATTTTCTTTTTAACAATGGAAGAGCTTCGAAGTGTTCTTAATAATATAATAGGTTATAATATTGATTAATTATAAGATGTTTAGTATAACCTAGTCACACAAATTAATAAAAAGTAAACTATTTTGTTAAAAAGTGTTATTGTACCTACCTAAGTAAAGATATATTATTCCAAACTACACCAATGTTATTTATTGTTCATAAAAGATCTCCTAATTTTGTATAAAATACAAAATACTTAATTTAGTCCTTAAGTCCTAGATTAAGATATATTGCCATACCCTACCTGACAGGGTACATTAATACTTACTGTATGTAATATTTTTGTTTCGCAATAAAAATACTGAATACACTGCACGTGGTCGAACACGCACTTGACCGTCTATTTAAATTATTGTTCCGTAAGCGATCGGAGCCGATCTTATTTTGCGGACTTGGAGTAAAAACTTTTTGTCGTTTGACCGAGGAAGAATGATAGTAACCAAAGCTACTAGCTGATATTTCGTTTAATTAAAAAAGAAATAAGATAATATCGAAAATTAAAATTAAGGTGATAAAAAAATAAATAGCTTATTTTTTTTATTGGAACTTTGCTTCAGTTACCCAATTTTTTAGGGAAAATGCTATTCACTAGCAACATTCAATCATTTGAATGTGTGAGTGAGAACACTGTATTAACGTGCTGTCAAAACACACATAGATCGGTTTTTGGTTGCATAAATTGTCAAATTGTTGAATGACACTATCCCTCTGCTGAGACAGCAGCGAGTTTTTACTCTATGTTTGCATCGTTTTAAAAAAAAAATTAATAGCGATCGAGAAGTTCAAATGCTTTTAAAAATTTTTCTAAACATCGCTTATTACAACGGTATACCACATGTAGCCGAAAAGTCTCTATACTTGTCAAAAATTTGCACTTATATGGAAAATGGAGTAAAAAACCCTAAGAATAAAACATTGTATTAAAACAATTTTGGTTCAAATATCACTTCCCTATTTCTAATACAAAGGTAGGAAACCTAAATTAATTAAAAAAAAACCTTTTTTATCATACCTAGGTATCCGACTAATTCGAAAATTCGAAATTCGAAATCAGAATTTCGAATTTGAATCAATATTTGTAATCGTTAAATTTCGTTCTTATTTTGGTTGGTTGTTATGTTTTGATAAACTGTTTGGTGTGTTGTTTTGTTATTGTTGTTTTTGTCACAATGGCGGAATTCAGCATTGAAGAATACGCTGATAATTATTATTTATGCGTACGGTCGATGCGATGGAAATACACGCGCAGCACAGAGACTGTACAGAGAGTTGCATCCCAATAGACATGTGCCACACCATAGCACATTTTCTAATACCTTTCGGCGACTTCGAGAAACGGGAAACTTAACTCTTCGCGAACCACATTTATCAAGATTTTTGACTGATTTTAATTATCTAAATTACAGATTTTTTTGAATATTTTTACAAAATTTTAGACTGATTTTCATAATATTTATTCATTTTTAATATGTTTTTCATCATACTGTGTTTATTTATTTAAATTCGATTATTGAATTAGTTAGCAGACATACTATTGTACTACTTTTTTTGTTTCATTTCGGATTGTTTTTATTATATTTTAATTGATTTTGATATACTCGTATATAAAACAATTAGACTTTAATTTCAACCAAAAAAACCCGTTTTTTATTAAATTACCCTAATATTTATAAGTTGGTAACATAAGCAGGTACCTACTAATAAATAATAGATAATGACTTTTTTATGAACCTTTAGGTACCTACCTAAAGGTTCATAAGAAATTCATTACCTACTAGCAGCGCCTCGCGGTTTCACCCGCGTAGTTCCCGTTCCCGTGGGAATTCCGGGATAAAATATAGCCTATGTGTTATTCCAGACTATAATCTATCTCTGTGCCAAATTTCAGCTAGATCCGTTCAGTAGTTATTACGTAAAAGAGTAACTTTCGCGTTTATAATATAAGTAAGATTATTTTCTATCCGCAGTCATATACGATAACATATTTTAAAAAGGCACTCCAAGCTGGCAGCTCTTTGCCGCAGCAGCGACGTACGCAGTTACAAGTAACGCGAAGTAACATGGCTCGACATAAACTAGCGCGCCGTGTGATGACGCAGTGTTATGTAAATGTGTGTGTTGTGGCAAATAAATAATATGTCTATGTCTATGTCTATGTCTATGTCTATGTCTATGTCTATGTCTATGTCTATGTCTATGTCTATGTCTATGTCTATGTCTATGTCTATGTCTATGTCTATGTCTATGTCTATGTCTATGTCTATGTCTATGTTATGAAATCGCACCGTGCTACAGCGCTCGATGTAGAGAGACGCACTGTAGACTAGTGTAGACTCGCGCACTAAAACATGGACGCACTGTCCGGAGCATCGTTCCTGCCATGACCTACGGAGCTGACACGTGGACATTGCACTCACGGTAGGGCTGGTCCACCAGTTCAAAGTCACTCAGCGAGCTATGGAAAGAGCTATGCTCGGAGTCTCTCTGAGGGATAGAATTCGTAACGAGTACATCCGACAGAGAACCAAAGTTATCGACATAGCTCTAAGAATTAGCAAGCTGAAGTGGCATTGGGCCGGCCATATCTCGCAAAGAACCGATAACCGCTGGGGTAAACGTGTTATTGAGTGGAGACCACGATTCGGTAAACGTAGTGTAGGACGCCCTCCGGCCAGGTGGGATGACGATCTGCGAAAGACTGCAGGCAGATGCTGGATGCGGCAAGCTGAAGACAGGGCGCTATGGCGCTCATTAGGAGAGGCCTATGTCCAGCAGTGGACTAATATAGGCTGATGATGATGTTGATGATGAGTAGGCGTAAGGGAAAACGCGCGCCTGCCAAGCCGCCGCACTCGTGTTTTTTGTAGTTATTTAAACATGGTGATTAAGAAAATAATTGTATCAAATCAAACTCTGCGAATTTGTTTAGAAATATTAAGTGTCCTTAGTTGAGTCACAGATATAATATATCTGTGACTCAACTAAGGACTATGCATTTTTTTTTAAATAAAATGTCGCACCTATCAACATTTGACCAAATGATTGCCTTCATGCACTTCGTTTTGGGCGTATTTAAATGTTTCATTAGGTAGGTACTTATAAAATTTATGAGTCACTATAACTAAGCACAAATTATTATTACGGTTCCCAACATTTAAGTTACCTACCTGCCAACTTACCTACTTGCACGAAAAAGAATCACCTCAGTCTAATCTCATAGTCTGCGCGGCTTGCAAAGACTGAGATACCGGGAGGTTTATCCTACATTTTATTAAAATAAAAAAATTAAATGTTTGTTATACCTAGGTACTTATTTATTAGGTACTTAATATCCAACAAATATTAAGCTAATAATCATTTTCATTTACGCTTCTTCATAGTTATCTTCGCCGTCATGTACCTATGTATGCGGTAAGTTTTTGTAAAAATCATGGTACATTGGATCGATAAATGGCAGCAGATCTTGGATATCTTTGTATTTTAAAATATCGATATTTATTGGTTCATCGTACGCCGAAGGCAATTCCGGTCAAGGATTTCCCTCTTCTCAGTATAGAGAAAAACCTGAACGGTTTTTCTTCTAGTGTGTATAAATCCCACATCATTAGACTTTTCATAACTCAACCAAAAAATACTGTTCCATGCAAATGTCATCTTATCTTTCGCGATATTTCTCTTGATAAAGTGGGTCGTTAATAGTTTTGAAAAACCGAAGAAATCGGTTTGTCTCATTAACTGTACATCGTAGCGATTGCTTGTCAGTTTTATCACAGAAACCCAATCTTGAGGAACAGAAATGGTGCAGTTCCTATTTTTAACAAATATTTCGATAGCTGCATGGTCGCTATCGCATTCTAAGTGCGTGTGGCCCGGAACGAGAAGCTTGTGATAGATTTTCTTGAGTTCCAGTACCATCGAGAAAATAAATGAATATAAAATAAGCTCTTCAACTTCTTCTGGTAAGCTATTAATAAAATGCCGTATGCATAGTATATGCAAAATATTTGCACATGAGTCAAGATGCGAACGGCTTCCAAATGACAACAAAATGGTTTAACCAATCAAATACTAGCAGCGAGAAGTCTGCTGAGTGGCTTAGCCAATAACAACAATGTCTCGGAACGGTATGATGTGGCGCGAAATGAACTCGTTGCATTTAAATATGTGGATAAATTCTGATAATACAGTTGGTGGAAGATTGTCTATTTCCAAATTATTTTGATACTAATATGATAATTCACACTTATCACAATAGAACCGCAGATATGCAAAAAAATGTTCGAATGATAAAGTGATACAAGTAAGATAAGTCGACATAACACGTTTAAAGAAAATTTCGGAACAAATATTGTTAGATATAATTATGATAAGTACACTTATATGAAGTGGACCATGTTGTATAATACGTATTTGTGTTGCAAAGGCATGATAAGTTTTTTATCATAAATAGATCATAATTTATATGACTTATCATTCATAGAGCAAACGATTGCGTATACTTCTAGCATTGGTAGACTTACCTTATAAAGATCAAACGAAAGAGAAAAAAAAACTGATTTCGGGTGATGAATAATCAGAAAATGACCAATTTCGGACTTATCATGTATATACCAAACACCACAGATATATACTTTACTAGGTTGAGTAAAAAAAAAGTGTGTTATCAGTAGTTCGCTAGTTTTAGTATTGAAAAAACGCTAAAAAAAGGGGTTACTTTGAGATTCGATCGAGTAAAATTCATTAGATCTTGTAAGTGAATGCGACTTTGACTAAACGAGATCATAAAGTAATATATATCTTTTTTCAGAATCTTAAACACTATTTCTAAGTCTCAGATAATTTAAAAAATCACAAAAATGCGGCCTCTGCTGGTCTATTAAGCCTTAACCGAATTTTCGGCTACGGTGGCCCTTCTCAACGGAGCCTAGCAGCACATATTACAGTGCACGAGTGTGTAAAAAACATCTATGCACTTGCATCAAAGGCTAAACTGATCTAATCGAATAAAAAACCCTCTCGTAGTTAATAACCGGAACATTCTGTGACGATGCGCCCGAAAGGGTTAAGCAGGCGACTAAAGGAGTTAACAAGCGTAACGAACTTAGCGTGTTCAGTGGGCCCTTTGATCTTACGGTACGGTGTGTGCGGGCCTTTATTGATTTGTGAAGCGTGAGGGGTAGTGAGAAAGTGGCGCCACCTCATGTTATTTAATAGTCATGGATAGAATTTTCCGTGGTACAGTTAAGCTGGCCCAGTTGACTGGACCAGTTCCAGCTTACAGGGTCATCAAAGAGTGGCAGAGCCAGCCAGCTCACCGTCAATTACAACTAACTATTCCGCCGTTACATTTCAAGTGATACCGCCAATAACCGGCTAGGGCGTAACGTCATAACATTTCACAACTAAATACATTAAAATATCTTCTAATATGTTAAAATAACCATGACAAACGTTCTTAAATATAAATTAACAATTAAGATACTTAGTACATCCAATTTAACGCAATATGAAATAGCTTGATCATTAAATGAATCTGATTTGTACTAGAATTTGAATTTGAGCGGGGAAAACGAGTAGGAAGTCAGGCCTGTTACATTTTAGTATTGAATATCTTTGAAACCTTATTGTTTACCACTACATATACTTGTTATATCATATAATTCATTATTAAATAAATAACAATATCTCGCAAATAGCTTATTCATTTAATGAAACTGATTTGTCCTAATATTTGAATTTGAGCGGGGAAAGCAAGTCAGAAGTCAGGCCTTTTACATTTTAGTATTGAATATCTTTGAAACCTTATTGGTTACCACTGTATATACTTGTTATATTTTATATTTATTATTAAATTAATTACAATATCTCGCACATGCTAGACCAAAGCGAGACATGAGCACATTATTTGTATTTATAACACCTGTATACCATGTTTGACACAAATAAATCTTTGAATCTTTGAATCTTCGAAGATTATTACAGATTTAAAATGGAGGGACAGCAGTTGCGGCGGTACCGGCCGCGAGCCGATTCTGTAGTATATTTAGAATCAGTATTGCACCCGTGCAAAGCCAGGGCGGGTCACTAGTAAAAGTATACATTTGAGCCTAAATTCTTTAAAGTGTAAGTCACGTACGTCATTTTCTACAACACCCTCCAGTTGCTACCTTCATTGCGAATTAAACTCATTCGCAGCATAGTTTACAAGCACCGGCCAAAGCATACTTTGCTTTTGAGTCACTTTCTAGCGCTGTATTAGCGATGCTGGAAATTGATTATCAGTTTTAAAGGGTTTTTATCTACCGCTTGACTATTTTTATATATTCAGGCCAATGCCCAGCTTTGGGAATCGCTTAGACTTAGCTGATAATCTGTCATTGTATTTGCGGGTAGAACGAAGATTCATTCCTTAGCTGATCGAGAAACTGTCTCGCGTCATATAATTATTCTAAATGTATAGTTGTTATTTAAAAACTAGTTCTTTCACATGAATATAAAGTAATTAGCTTGATCTAATTTATATTATTTGGAAATCCCTGAAAGTAACTAGGTGTTGACTTGGATGGAGTAATTATTTAATAGCAGGAATGCTTCTATGTTTTTTCTGTTCACTGCGTAGGTGTGTTGTATGGAAGTAAATGGGAAGTGGCGCTACTTTTTCTTATTGTAAACCCTTATGCTAGTGAATACACGAGGATTACGGTTTAACAGGTTGAAGGGAACCACGATTTTCATCGCACTATTATGTCGACCTCTCTGGCGCATTGAGCGCTCCTGTGACGTTAGACGTTGCAAGTTCGATTCCCGCCGACTTACAAATATTAATGATCTGCCTACACTTATTCGAATATGTGTTTAATAAAACATTTTTCACTTCTCTTGCTCAAAAAGTGTATTATAATAGTGTAGCTTAGCGGGCCTAAAACTCGAATTTAATACCTAGGGCTAAAAAGTATATTTTCTTTTTAATTTTTGCATAAAATCATCAGCCCGTACAAAGCATTCGTTCTCTTACATAAAAACTCGACTTCTTGGTGCTCCGGCAATCTTTTTTTTTGAAAATAGAACCTTTTTGGTGATGTTTTATGAAGGTTGATTCTTCCCTTCACGGTAGAATGCGAACTATTTCCTTGTGGGTTAGAAGATTAACAAAATTTTTGAAAATTGTTTAATTTTGAATTGTTTTATTTTCTCGCAATCGAGGTGAAAAGTAGAGTGTTTTAATCGGGCCAAAACCACCCATTATAACTCGGTCTTGTCATCCTCCCTCGCTACGCTCGGAAGTATAACAACCTCGTATATAATAGGATGGTTTAGTCCCTTGTAAAACAATCTACTATTAATTATTGTATACCTTCTTTGTCCGTGTTTATTGTTTTACGCGCGTGTCACAGCTGCTACTGCTGCGCCCTCTAGGTGTCGCATACAAGCAGCGCACAGTAGCGCCAACGTTACTGTGCATCATGCTGAGCGACAACCTTTTTTGATGTCACGGTTGTAACTTTTATTTGTTTGTACCAACTTTACTTGTAATTTTTGTGACACAGAATAAATACTTTTTACTTTTATTTTACTTTTTTACTTTTTGCGTATCTTCGTAAATATCCAACGCACTGGCTAGTCTCCGTTGAAACTGGCCACCGTGGTCGAAATTCGGCTAAGGAGACATCATCATAATCATTTTGTAAATTTCAAACATAAACTAAATTAAATTTTGTATAGCTCTCTCGTACCCATCTCGTAGCTCTTTGGTGGCCAACTCGTAGCCATCCCGTAGCCCACGTGTAGCCATATCGTAGCCCACGTGTAGGCATATCGTAGCCATCCCGTAGCCCACGTGTAGCCATATCGTAGCCCACGTAGGCATATCGTAGCTCTTTTGTGACTCACTCGTAGCCCTCTCGTAACTCTTTCGTGACTCATTCGTAGCCATCTCGTAGCCCACGTGTAGCCCTCTCGTAGCTCTTTCAAAGCCCCCCTCGTAGCCCTCTCGTAGCCATCTTGTAGACGTATCGTAGCTATTCGTTGCACCTTCGTAGCCCTCTCGTAGCCATATCGTAACCCAAGTGTAGCCATCTCGTAGCCTTTTCATAGCCATCTTGTAGCCATCTCGTAGCTCTTTCGTGGCCCCTTAATAGTCATCTCGTAGTCCACGTGTAGTCATCTCGTAGCCCACTTGTAACCATATCGTATCTCTTTCGTAGCTATCTCGTAGCTCTTTCGTGGCCCCCTAGTACTTTCGTGGCCCCCTAGTAGTCATCTCGTAGCCCACGTGTACTACGTGTAGTCATCTCTTAGCCCACTTGTAACCATATCGTAGCTCTTTCGTAGCCATCTCGTAGCTCTTTCGTGGCCCCCTAGTACTTTCGTGGCCCCACGTAGTCATCTCGAAGCCCACGTGTAGTCATCTTGTAGCCACCCGTAGCTCTTTCGTAGCCATCTCGTAGGTCTCTACGTCAAATTTTCTCACTCTGGACTACACAAAACTTGTTCCGGTCAGTAAAGGGTGGCCAATGGGTGGCATGAAACGAAGATGAAAGAGTTCCTTCGGAATATTCATCATCAACATCAGCCTATATAAGTCCACTGCTGGACATAGGCCTCCCCTGATGAGCGCCATAGCACTCTTCAGCGTCGACGAGGCATCTTCAGTTTGCTGCATCTAGCATCTACCTGCAGTCTTTCACGGATCTTCATCCCACCTTGCCGGAGGGCGTCCTACACTACTTTTTCCGAGTCGCGGTCTCAACTCAAAAACACGTTTTCGAGATTCGTCAACAAGAATAAGCAATCAATAACAAACCTTAATTGCACTTTACTCTATTTAAAACACTTAAAAACATTAGCAGAGCTCGCCAATGTCCATTGCCAACAACCACTTTTGTCACATGTCTTGATTATCAGCCAGTTTCTGGCCGAATGTGACGTAAACCATTTATGGCCACTTACCCACTAGTCAAAATGTGCTAGCTTTTCATGTGCGCTCAGTTATTGGTTACTTGGTCAGCGATCAGTTAATATTTGTGATAAAAATGTAAGGCACAAAACAATTCATTTGAAATGTTTACGAATCCCATTTGAATTCAGCGGTTGTCGGTTCTTCACGATAGTGCCAGTCCACTGCCATTAGTCATTCATGGCCAGTCCATTGCCAGCTTGCTAATTCTTTGAACTATGACGAAAAGTTCTCTTTCGGATGCATTCGTTACTTCGGAATATTACAGTAAAGAAATTGCCAAATAACGATTTGAGACAAAGTATTTTTAATTTTTGCAGGTCACTTCCTATTTTTGTTTGTGCCTATGTAATATAAATAAATAAATAATGCTGGACAATCCACACAGCACCATCTAACCCCAAAGTAAGCTACTGAAAGCGTATGTTATGGGTACTAGATTTTTTATAATGTTTGACAATTCACACAGCATTATCTAGACCCAAGCTAAGCAAAGCTTGTGTTATGGGTACTAGATAACTGATATACTTAAGACAATACACTACATACATAGATATTTTTTATTATACATAGAAAACACCCAGACCAACGGAACAAATTTCTGCAGATCGTATACAAATTTGTTCCGAGGCGGGAATCGAACCCGCAACCTCCTGTGTCGCAGGCGGACTCTCGCCCGCTGCACCACTGAGGTCGTCGGCTTAATATGTTTCAAAATAAACACTTTTTACGTTTACTTCGGTATTTCATAACAATGTTATCGCTAGTAACTACAGTTATTCCGTAAAAGGCGCATGTTACTGAGCCGAAATATTGGAAAACTCCAAATACACAAAAACACGGTAAATATTCCGTTATTAATGGCTTCAGTGTATGAACATTTGAGTCATATTGTATATTGTTATTTTGTATTCTTTTTATGTATTATTTCTTAGTTAAGCAACGTTTCATTTAATTTATGTTTTAGTCACAAATAAACGTTTTTGATTTTGATTTGATTTGATTAATAACGGGATATTGGTTATTAAACCATGATGAAAGTTTTAACAAGGAAATAAAGAAAATAACTCTTTCTATAAGGACACATTGGCTTATTTTGTATACTACTAAAAATGTGTACTTGGTATGCGTGCAAATAAGCTCTCCAATACCGCTACCACACTGCAAAATCGTGCATATAAATTTGGGCTTGAACTCGTTATCTTTAGATACATTTTCAACCGACGAAAAACGGAGGTGGTTTTCAAGTCGACGCGTATATATTATATTCTTTTATGTATGACAACGCATAACTTTTTACAGAGTAGTCCGATTTCGATAATTCTTTTTTTATTGGAAAGGTTTAACCCCGAAGATATTGTATCCATTTAAATTTGAAAAGAAATCCAGTCCTAAGGGTAGGAAAACATGGGAAGATTGATTGTTCACTCACTGATTGTAATGTTTGACCACGCATAACTTTTTACAGAGTAGTCCGATTTAGATAATTATTTTTTTTAGGATAGGGTATACCTCGATGTGTCATCAAACTAAATTAGACTCGAATTTAAACTAGATGTCGCCACTAGAAGAATTTGAAGTCGGTTTATCGTTTTTTTAAAACACGCCAAATTATAACAATTATAAAATGGCTTCCCACTGGCATCAAACTGTGGTCTACAAGCTGTCTGTCATTGAAGCCATCAAAATATAATTTTTTTATGATGAAATTTGCTGTAAATGTACTACCTAATTTTTATTTGGGAATAAAGGTTTATAGTCATTATTAATGAAAACCAAAATATAAACAATGAAATAACTCTAACTGCTTTTTCAATCCTTTATGTAAGTTGATTCTTTTAAAGTAGGTCTTAAAGTTTTAATTTTATTGGTCGATTAGAGGGAAAAAATATTACCATATTTTTTAGGACTTAGAGAACAGCAAAACTTTATTTTAAAACTTTACCTTTCGTAAACAGGCGAAAACGACGTCATACGGGTCGAAAACTAACAATTGAAATTATAAAACGTTTATCACTGTAAAAATATAGACAGACTACATAGCAAATCACTCGTACTTTAAATGATCTGACATGAAATTTGCTTAAAAACCTGTGACGTCATAACATGGCTGCCAGCGTTTTCAGAGTTCAAAATCAAAAATTTGAAAAACACCGACGGATGAATTTCTTATACAAACGTAATACCAAAATTATTTGTAATTTGAGCATATTTTCACCATGGTCTGCTATTATTTGTATTAAAATAGTATTTATCTAGGTTCCTGCCGCAATTTTTTTTTTCAAAATACCTTTTTGAAATGAAATTAAACCGAATCGCATTTTTACATTATGTAATGAATGTTTTCTTAGTATTTGTGGAGATAAGTATTTTGAAAAAAGCTTGTGGCAGGAACCTAAATAAATACTATTCTAATACAAATAATAGCAAACCATGGTGAAAATATTCTCAAATAACAAATCGTTTTGGTACCACGTTTATATGGGAAATTCATCCGTCGCCGGACCCTTAAATTGAAAATATGTAAGTCATCTTACACTTTTAATATCTGAAATCTATTGGTTTCTTATGTCAAATACTACAGAAAATATTTATTTATTTCGCCAAATTTGATATGAGTAAGGTATCATATCAAATTCACAAAGTCACCTTATTTACCTTACCTTTTTATTTCTAACCTTCACACCAGTGTCACCGACAGTGTTAAGGTTAATCGTTCGTCCTAATAGTTACGAGTTAAAGCTTATATTTGAATGCAACTTTTATGCTGTGCTGCAGCGGTGATTTCCAGGTGTGTGACAAGCATATACCACAACCTCAACAGCCAGTATTGATCTACTACTGGACGCAGGCCTCCCCCTGATAAGCGCTTTATTGGCTTTTATCACATGGGGGTAATGCCCATAATCCCATGCTGGGCATGCGGGTTGGGGATCGCAGTTTGGTGGTAGAATTGTTCTGCAGGGGGCACTGCTGCCCTCCCCCGGTGGATATACCTTGGTCGCCGACGACACCTGCGGGAAGAGTTGGGGTGGTGCAAATTCTAAGCCACACAGCTATATACAGGGGCGATAAATGTGTCGCATTTCATATGTGGCGCTACAGTAGTTGTAATCCAAGTGTATGGTCCTAAACAGATCTTATTTAAATCTGGAAATTTGGAATTTGTATTCCATGAGACTTTTTTAATCCAGGTGTTTACGCCTGACGTGAAAAGAAGAGCAATCTCCAAGATAGTTTGCTTTCTCGCAGGCATTTGTTTATAGATTTTGACAGATACCACTCGAGATTCATTCCCGAGGCTAAACGCTTGTTCCCTCGCTAACCTTTTATCCCTAAAACACTGTAAACTTATTAAGTCCAGGTTAGGCATCTTAGGCAACATCCGACCTGATCCCATCTTCCATAGAACCAGCAGACGCACAGAAAAATACCACCCGTTCCTTGTCGACATACCACAGCGTCTCAAAAAATTCCGTTCTTCTTTCATATTAAGGTAGTCCTGCAGCAGTAGGCATAAGGGAAAATGCGCGCCTGCCAAGCCGTGTTTTTTGTAGTTATTTAAACATGGTGATTAAGAAAATCATTTTATCAAGTCAAACTCTGCGAATTTGTTTAGAAATATTAAGTGTCCTTAGTTGAGTATAAAAAAAGTATGATATCAGTAGTTCGCTAGACATAGTATTGAAAAAACGTTAGAAAAAGGGGTAACTTTGAGATTTTTTTCTATCGAGTGAAGTTCATTAGATCTTGTAACTGAATGCGACTTTGACTAGACTAGATCCTTAAGTAATATATATATATTTTTCAGAATATTAAACACTATTTTCTAAGTCTCAGATGGTTTTAAAAATCATAAAAATCGACCTCTGCTGGCCTACCAAGCCTTAATACAAGATATCTTTGCATTTCGGGAGTTTCATTTGGGTACTGTTGTGCCAGGAAAAGTGCGAGCCGAAGGGAGAATCAAGTCTCAATATAAGTGCTTTTAGTAACAAAGCAGCATTCATAATCTGTGCTGCTATTACCCCAACAAGCCTTGTTTACAGAAATCTTTACTTACAAAGGCATAGAGCTCGGGAAAGAATGTCCGACTACATTTTTTACCTTCCTCTCCTTTATACAATCCGATTTATTGTACGTCAGACGAGAATCGTGGTCACTACACTAATGCTGGTGGTGTTAACCAAAAGATAATCAATCGGACAATGAGGCAGCTTTGTTGGTTGTGTCGAAAACGTCAGAACAAATGTTTGAAATTTAATCACCTGTTGGTGAACTCGGGTTTAAGAAGTATAATCGTGTTTACCTGTCTTAACTCGCTGCGCTGGCGTGTAATGTTGCACTTGCGAGATATTGTAATTTATTTAATAATAAATATACAGGGTGTAACAAAAATAAGTAACCAAACTTTCAGGTGGGGTGTAGAATCGAACACTGAATTCAGGAAAAATATTAAAAAAAAATCCCGCCCTTTAGTTTTTGAAAAATAAAATAAATACGGAATTTTCACTACATTACGCAAACGACTGATGCACGTGTTTATTTGACATTAAAATATGATTAAAAGGTCTACGTACCTAGTGTACACCTTTTTAGCAGATAAACATCTTTTTACGGGGGGCACCCACGACCGGACACGCGATATCGCAGCAGCGCGCGCGGCGGCGGGCTGCACGTGTTGTAGTTATGTAGGAAGCTAGCCAATGCATTCCAACTTTCCCATTTCAATTTTCATCTCGTGGTATTCAATATCTGAATAACGCATACGGGCCATTTTTACGCACAAAAAACCGTTAAAGCGCCGCCGCGACCTTCACCTTGCGCTTGCAATGATGCAACTAAACGGCCATTGACCCTATGATAACATTTCTGTGGTGTGACAGTTTGACAAAACTAACAATAAGCCTAGCATTGGGGGAACATTCGGATGAACTAAGTTCGTATACCTATCTCGCTCTCGCGCGCTAAAAGTTTGTGCCTTTTCTTGTCTCAATCCGGTGCTTCGGAAATGCAAATTGTAACAACCTTTTATGGGGTTCATTGTAAGTTACTCACCGTGTTTTTAAAGGTCAATGTGAAGGTAGGTACTTAGGTAGTCAACGATATGAAAAAATAAAAGCTAGTAGTGAATATCTTTTAGTAGGAAGGTGCATGCTTAATGAATGTACCTACTAACTATGCATTTTCGCGATAGAACGTGTGTAAAGACTTAAAATAATTTATTTATTTTTTAATTCCTAGAGGAAAATTGGAATGTATTTGTTGTACGTAGTCTCCATATCTAAGCACGCCGTGCAGCCTGTTCGCTTCCGCTGCAATGATGTCGCGGGTCGATGACCGCGGTGGCCGCTCATTAGGGCACCGTTTAGGTGTTATGGGCTTATAAAAGAGATGAATACAGGTACGCAGGCCATTTTTTTTTATTCCAAATAGACACATGTATTATAGTCTATTCCCTAATGTTGTGAAAATTTCGTACCTATTTATTAAATTTTTCGAAAACTAAAGGGCGGGATTTTTTTCAATATTTTTCCTGAATTCAGTGTTCGATTCCACACCCCACCTGAAAGTTTGGTTACTTATTTTTGTTACACCCTGTATAATATAACAAGTATATGTAGTGGTAAGCAATAAGGTTTCAAAGATATTCAATACTAAAATGTAACAGGCCTGATTTCCTGCTTGTTTCCCCCGCTAAAATTCAAATATTAGGACAAATCAGTTTCATTAAATGACTAAGCTATTTGCGAGATATTGTTATTATAGATAACTTTATATTATATAACTTAAAGATATAACAAGTAAATATAGTGGTTAACAATAAGGTTTCAAAGATATTCAATACTTAAATGTAACAGGCCTGATTTCCTACTTGTTTCCCCCGCTAAAATTCAAATATTAGGACAAATCAGTTTCATTAAATGAATAAGCTAATTGCGAGATATTGTTATTTATTTAATAATAAACTATATGATATAACTAGTAAATATAGTGGTTAACAATAAGGTTTCAAAGATATTCAATACTAAAATGTAACAGGCCTGACTTCCTACTCGTTTTCCCCGCTCAAATTCAAATTCTAGTACAAATCAGATTCATTTAATGATCAAGCTATTTCGTATTGCATTATATTGGATGTACTAAGTATCTTAATTGTTAATTTGTATTTAAAAATATTTGTCATGGATATTTTATCATATTAGAAGATATTTCAATGTATTTAGTTGTGAAATGTTATGACGAAACGCCCTAGCCGATTATTGGCGGTATCAATCGAAATGTAACGGCGGAATTGTTGTAATAGACGGTGAGCTGGCTCTGCCACTCTTGATGAACCTGTAAGCATCTCTTAATATGGTAGGATGTTTTACATTGTAGAACCTTTTTCTAGATGTGTCCTAGTTTGTTTTAGCACTATAGTACATTTTACACCTAGGCGAGAAAGTGGTCGATTCCTACCGAGTGTGTCGTTTTGGGCCCGAGGCGCAGCCGAGGGCCTTAAAACACACGAGGTAGGAATCGCACTTTCTGCCGAGTGATAAATAGTGCTTTATACTACACCTTCGAGGAAAATAAAAAGCAGAATTAATTATTAATTGAAATTTAGAAGAACTTACCGCGCCCAATGATGTTGGTAAAACCTCATTGACCGCACCAGCCTTTGGGTTCTTTTTTCAAAATATTGTTCGGAAATCGGAGCAGGCCTAATGGACTTGGAGTAAAAACTTTTTGTCGTTTGACCGAACGAAAATAACCATAGCTACCGGCCGATCTTTTAGGAAATTAAAAAAAAATAACACGTTAGAAATGGATTTCCATACAGTTTTTCCTCCCGCTAAAACACGTGAGAAATGAAATTCCATAGAGTTTTTCCTCCCGGTTTCCTATAGGCCTGCAAAGACATACTTTCTATTCTATTAATAGAAAAGGAATAGGCAACTTTCCGAGCAGGTGTAGTATAAAAATTATTGAAGGTCACGATTAAATTATTAGGTTATCTATTCTTTTAGAATGTTTCTATTTGTATGTTTTATTGCTTTTATTTTATAAGGAACATTGTAAGTATTAGACACTTATGTGATTATATAAATGTGCTGGTGGTTTTTTTTTCACTTCTTCCACTAGTGGACAAAAGATTGAAGTGAAGAGAATTTCAATACCACTTTATTTCTTATTTGATAGTAATTGATGGGTATACTTGTCTATGTGTTTATCTTGTGAGCCTAAAAAAATAAAGGTATTGACTTCTGACTTCTGATTTCATTAATTCCAATTCCCAAAATGTGAGGTAGGTAATTCCATGATTCTATCGAAATAAGACCATTTTATAGGTAGGTAAAGCCCAAAATTCTATCACACTCCTAGATTTTCATTACCAACAAAGAAAATTACAATTAATAAAATTAGAACTAGCATTTACAATTGTAAGGGCAATGTATACGCTTCTACAACAAAACTCCTAGTGAGTTGCAAAAATTATCAGTAAATAAATTCAAACAAATTGTCAAAACCTTGCTGTGCAAAAAGGCTTACTATAAAATATCAGATTATCTAGAAGATAAATAGCTTGGAACGGGTTTTGCTCCAACTCGAAAAATAACAACTAACAGGCTAAAGGTTTCTTCGTCGCTTCTTTACTTTGGTCTACATACCGAAGCGACAGAAATAAAAAATATCACTTTATTTCCGTGTCAGTGTATAGTTTTATAATTTGACCTTTTCTAAGTGTACATTTATTGTATATATGGAAATAAAGAGTTTTTGATTTTGATTTTTAACAGTTGAGCTAACTGCAGACTGTTGCAAACAAATCAGAAGTAGCTTAACTGATCCTTATCAATACCAATCTAAAGCGTCCCCGCTCCGCTAGCTGCATTGCCCCTTTTTGTCCTACAAAAGATGTCACATATAGATGTTCTTATGAACAAATTATTCGTGTTAATACCTAAAAATAAAAAGTCCAAGATAATGGAATAGAGAGGAATGATCTATCTCTGTTTCTGTGATCTCTAATAAACAACGAGAACAGGAATGTAAAACCTACTATTTTTTGTTGATCTACAGGCTATCAAATCGAACATAAAACAAATGAAGTTTCGTTTAGGCATTATACTTTAGTAGTAAAAGTCGTGTCGTCATCATCTAAAAAGGGCGGTGTACACGTCATGTGCGACTAGTAAAATAAAGCAGCCATCTTGTCGTGTCGTCATCGTGTCGTCATCTTGTTAAACCTCGCACAGGTATCCCACGCAAACCTCCCCAGGGAAATAAAGGCGTTTCAATTGAATTACTAGTTTATATTTCTTGGTTTGCGAACAATTTCATGCATTTTGCAGTTACTTTTTACCGTAACAGCAAATATCTGCTACTACTAACTAAACTAAACGTCCCGTGCAACTCGTAAAATAATAACGGCCATCATGTCGTATCGTCATCTTGAAACAAGATCCGTCAAGTACGAGTGTAACTCGCGCGCCGAGGGTTTCGAACTTTAGTCAAATAAACAAAAAATATGTAGATAAAATACCTGTTAGAGACTTCACACTTCAATGAATACCTAAAAATAGTAGGTACCAACCTAAATTTCAGATGCATCTCTCTGCATACTTCGGTGATAAAACCTAAAAGCCTGAATGAATCGTGATGAAAGTTTGTATGGATGTAGGTAGATATAATAAGTTCAAACTTAGGATAGTTACGTAAGACAAAAGGCTATATGGTTCCTCTATGGTTCTCTCTGGTTATTCCGAGAAAATACAAGCAACGAGTTAGTCAAATACATGTACTTAAATATATAAATAGCCAAATGCATTTAAGTGTTAGTATGAATGTAGGTAATTCGATTAGAAAGATTAAATTTTTATACAATTTTAATTAGTATAAAAAATGCAATAATGTTATTTCATTCTAAATTATTTTGTAATGCTATTCAATTTATTATTATTTTATTATATTGAATGTTATATTTTATTAATAATTCTAACCAATTTATTACGCTTAGGTACATTTTAAAATCAAAATATATGTTGGAACAATAGATTAGGTAAACATAGCAAAATATGTGTACAGTTTATGACGTGTAATAATTATTACCAATAAAGACTATTATGACTATTATAAAAGCTGGTCGTGTCGTCATCGTGCCGCATCTTGTAAAAGCTCACACAAGCGTCCCACGCAAACATCCCCGGGGAAAGAAAAGGCGTTGTAATTAAATAGCTTCGGCTACCCTCTCTGTTGATATATCTCTGCTTTTTGTAAAATTTCACTTTTACGCGGTTTTTGAGGTTTTTATAGGACCTGCCCACGTTTTACGGGAAATGGAAAATATTTTTATGTCCAACAAGATTTCTTGGACTTTTTAAAGGTTTTTCTGTACTATTTATATGACAATAATTTTCTGCTTAGGGTTAATTATTGCTTTTAGTTAGTTAATTTATTTCGGGTATGAAAGGATAATTGAATTGAAATTTACTAAAATCTGAATTACGTATTACAGAATTACGTAGAACCTATTACAAAGTTACAAACTTAGTGCACATTTTCATGGTAATTCAATTCACAATGGCGCGAAATATTTACACAAAAATATTGTACGAAACTCAAATCGTTCTACAATACAATAAAGGGTTAAATAGGGGACCCATGCGTCCCCCTATTTAACCCATTGAATACCAAAACCTCGTAATGGACTAACACAACCCTTCATTGAATACGGCATATATGTTAACCCTAAAAAGCTCTCAGATGATACACGCTAATTAGAATATGCCATAGCATTTTTATGCGAGTGCGGTGGTTTGACCCAGAAACGGATTCAAGTGGGGGCTCGTTTGAATGGGCGAGTAGAGAGGCTACTTGGAAGTGGATGTTATGTTTTGTTTTTGGCGAAGAATAACAGAGGAAGGCGTACGTTGCCCATGTAAAATGAAATCAAAATGATATAAGTTACTTTATTCACAAAGAAAATTACAATCAAATAATAGAATTAAATTACGACTAGTATTTACAATTGAAACAATTGAGCTAACTACAGACTGTGGGGAAACAATCTACAGGTAGCTCAACTGATCTATATCAATACTAGTCGGAAGCGTCCCCAAGACGCGCTGGCTATATGAAGTAAAATTTATTTTATCTTTTTAACCTGTAAAGTGAATCAGTAAAATAAGTATGAGTATAAAATCAATCATTGTCCACCAACAAAAAATAAATTACAGAAAGACAAAGATATAAGTACAATGGGCGGCCTTATCACTTACAAGCAATCTCTCACAGGCAACTATTCAAAACATAAGTGTTTTTTTCAGTCAATGATTCGATGAGAAGGTGTAAGATTTTTAAAGTTTTATACGCACGGAAAATTGACTTTTTAAATTTTTACTGTATTTGTGAAATGGTTGGGTGAAGAGACAAGTCCAAAACTACTAAAAGTAACGAGCTGAATATTTTTCTTTTCTCATAGGTGTAAAACCACCAGCTCCACCAGGTTCTAGATCTGGATTAACATATATAGACTACTTGGATCCTGACAAAATGCGATGAAGTCGTTTGTAGAACTTTAGTCTTACATAAATACATTTCCAACTATCCCGTTCAAACAAAGCACAGTCAACAAGCTAGGTACTTTCAGCTAAAACGTCAAAGCTCTCAGCCACTAACGGTCGCGCGTGTCAGCAAGGCATAAAACGCTGGCTGCACTAAACATTGCACTTCACTATACCTATCTAAGCTCTGCTGTTCTGTTAGGTTTTATAACGATTTTGTTGCAGAATAAAATGTTAGTTACTTATAAATTGTATATTTTTGTGCTTTTGCCTATGTATTTGGATTTCAGATTAAATAACAAAGATGTAAGCGGGTTAGCTACGAATCTTATTTGTGTTGGAAGAACATCACACGCCCGCACTAGTGGTACCTAACCCTCTTACATTGGTAATGAATTCGTCAAGCTACGATAGTTTTTATAGTAAAATAATAAACATTATTTAAAGATCTATGTAATAAATATATTCGATTATTTATGATGCACATGCACGTCTGCGCTTTCTTAAAACGGCATGCTCCTTTGGATCGTTCTGGAGGCTTGGCAGTGAATTCATTAAGCGTTCACACAGTATAGTAAAAATATCTTATTGACTTTGCCTAATGAATGACGCTTATACTAACCCAAACCATAATTATATTTGCACTAGTTAGATAGACTTATCGATTTCTTAGAGCAACCAACTTCTGTGGCGCAGCAGGCCAAGGTCCACCTACCACACAGGAGGTTGCGGGTTCGATTCACGCCTCGATACAAATGTTTGTATGTTCTGCAGATATATTTTCCGGGTGTTTACATTAAGTACATCAGTTAACTAGCACCTGCGCTTAACAAATGCTCTGCTTAGCTTGGGGCTAGATGATGCTGTGTGTATTGTCCGGCATTATTTATTTATTCCGTACACTGCCACAAAATGTGGCTGTCACGGCCAACCGTGCGGTGGAACCAACAGACGTACAGGTTTTTAGTGCACTATCCCGTGTTAGTCACTAGCGCCAACGATCTTTCTAGTATACTGTCCCATCTAAACGCACCACAAGCCAAGGTTATTATAGCGGCCAGTAATTTGCCTACATCAGATGTCACAACCCCCTATCTCAGGATTTCACGAATTTCAGTCAATTATTTTTGGGGTTTTCCGTTTGCGGGAAATAGTCCGACTAATCTGTGCTTTATTGAAATAACACTGGGTTCAAAATACATTTCATCTTTGCACCCGAAAAAATACACTCTAAAGTTAACTTTAATGCCATGAAATAAGGTTCGAAATGTACTGTGTAAGCGTAATTAGGACATTTCTATAAAAATGTTACTGTCTGTAGTTTTCGATTCATTCGAATTGGATTATACCAGAATGAAATAGAGTTGATAATAGCTTGAGAAGTTAAAAGCAGATTCAAGAATAGCCATGGTGTCAATTCAGATGTCGCGAAAACTAAACTAAACTAATTTGACACCACTAAAATGATGATATCCATTTTGTTTCGAATCGTTCCTTTCACGCCAATTCCCCCCACGTCGATTCCCTTAGCGACGCGATCTTTAAGATAAGGACAGCACCATTTTCCGTACTAGATCATGGTTCATAGTTCTTTATTAATAACTAAAACCCGTTACAGGTCACTTAGTAATGAATTATGTAAATAACACTTACATTATTAAATTAAAATTAAAATAAATCAATTTGAAATTAAATAACATCATAATCAAATCACACTCATTTTAAAATCATAAACTCATTAACATGATAATTAAACACGTTTTCAACTTAACTTTAAAAGTCTGAGTGGATTGTGCGCTGGTGATAGAAGGTGGAATGCGGTTGTAAACAACTTAGAGTCTGAAGGCGCGCTCCCAATCAGAGGTGTGTTATGGGTACTAGACAACTGATATACTTAATACAATACACTACATAGATAGTTTTTTTTATTATAAGTAGAAAACGTCCAGAACACCCTGAACAAATATCTGCAGATCGTACAAACATTTGCTCCAAAACGGGAATTGAACCCGCACCCTGCTGCGTTGCAGGCAGACCTTCTCCCGCTGCGCGACAGAGGTCGTCGATAAATAGTTTGTCTATGTGCGCCTCCCACGTGAGACTCTTGTCATATAGTGAACCCTAGAAAAGTAGCCATGTGGACCTGGTTGACTCAATCGCCTACTGACAATTTAGTTTAGTTAGTTTTGGTGACATCTGAATTGACACCCATGGCTACATATAGCTTTTATTTTGTTATTATCCAAATCAAACATCCTTCTTCAATATATCTTACACAAGCTTTCACCCGCGGGTTCGCACGTTTTTTTCCGGGATGAAAAGTACTATGTCCTTCCTCAGAATACATTCTGACCTGGCAGTTGTGGAATAGAATATGATTTTTTGTAAAAAGAAAAATTCACTCTAGCAGGCCGTAGTAAGAAAGTACGTCAAGCTGTTGGTCCTGCGCCTGACCACTCCCCGGTCGTGTCGGTCTGCTGTCCCATGGAAATAATGAGCACATTACTGCGCACATTAATACAATACCTACCGTTACCGCAGAACACAAAAATATGCATTCAAATATGGGCTTCAACTCGTTATCGATACATTTTACAGTGACAAAATGGCGTGATGCCGTCTATATAAAATGCATCTAAATGTGACGAGTAAAACCCATAATTGTATGATCATTTTTTTGTTGTGCGGTAGCGGTGTGGCGCTGATCTGCGACAACCAACAGTCAATACTAGAGTGGTGTAAATGGCCGTTGACCTTAAGCCAACAAGGTCACAGTTTTTAGCTTCAACTGTAATTCTAAAAGCTACAAGCTGTAGGTGCTTATCGTATGTGACCGTAAAAAGGTTGCAAATGAGAAATAGCGATTTTTGGGTAGAGTTAATATTATTATAAATAAACAGGGACATAATATATTACATTTTATCTTCAGATACGTTGCGAAAGACGAATCATAATGCTGACTAATATACTGAGAGTTTTATTTCAAGGAAAAAGTTGTGATGTAATTTATAAATCTAGTTTTTAGGAAACATAAAAAATAAAAATTCACATTGGTACCTAGATAATGTTTGTATGTTTAAGGAGGAGTACCTAATTTTTTATTTTCGTTATGTAATTCTACAATAGGTTAATATATGATTTTTCCTTTGCTCTAAGTCATACAATTAATAAAGTGATGATCCCAGAAAGAAAAAGTATCTAACTTGTATTACTTAAAAATTTTAATTTGAGAACGCATCCGAAAAAACAAGTTAACAAAACAAAACTCATAATGCCAAACAAGTTGAGGCATAAACGATATTACAAAAGCGAGTTGCGGAGTTGAAACCGCGACGTTAGAGTAATAAACACTTATACACATAACGGGGCAAAATATTGTTTTAATAACTGGATAATAACAAAAATTGCACGAACCGACAACTGACTTTCATTAGCTCCCATCGAAAGGAAAGAGATATTTTTTTTTTAATTTGTCTGATTTTAATGAAGAGACCTTTACGAAAAAATCGCAAGTCAATTGGCTAAATTAATGTATAAAAGCTACAAAAAATATTTTTTTACAAGCAACAAGCAATAATTACACAAAAATCTAAAGGCAGCCCAATTTTACAGATTCTTTTTTTTAAGAATGTTTTTACAAGAACGGCTTCACAAACAATTTTTTTTTGTTTTTATTTATTCGGTTTAACAAAGAATTACACTCTTAGCCTCATTAAATAGACACTAATTCTAAGTAATGGCTAAGAAAACTTGATTTAGTTACCATCAAGCAAAAAACACGTATTAAAATACATTCATCCGTCTGACCCCTACGATGCGACAGGCACACAATGTTAACTTACATACGCTTTTTTTTTGTCGGGGCTTAAAAGCCAACTTGATATTTTAGCGCTCTTAAATTCGCTCTACAGCACTTACTGCTTTTTTCTACTCTCCGCTTCAAATGCTACGCTTTAAAAGCCGATTTTCAGAGTTCTGTACGGTTATTTGATTTCATAAAAAACTAGCTGTCCCTTTTTGCATTCAATTTCCTTTATGCGTTTCTGTTTTTCTTTTCATATTCTTCGCAATCATGGTGAGTCTGCTTTCTTAGTTTTCTCTTTAAAAGATCTCCCTATCGTCTGAAAATTATTCTTTTTAACTCTCTCTCTCGTTTTCAAAAGAAAGTTGAAAAGAATACTCTATGAATACAAATGAACTCAGTCAGTCGATATGTCTTACTCGGTAAAAAAATGCACGCTGAATTTCTATAATTCGTTTTCTTTGAGTCCCTTCGGTTAGGAACAAGAGTTTTAAGTACAGAACCCTGTTTAAAAATTGATCGTCACTTGGCGGCTTTGTTTGATTCATTGTAAAAACTTCGTAGCACTGATGCCGCCATTGCTTTGTAAATTATTTGCAAAGTCGAATGTTTGAATTGAATGGACCTATTTTACTTAAGAAGGTATTTTATTCGAAGTTTCAAGTTATTTTGAAAGTAACTAAAGCATAATACTTGATACAGACGTAGAAAAGAGTAAAGCTTTTTTGGTTTAATTTTTCGTGCCTACAGAACCAAATTATTTCACACTAATATTATAAAGACGAAAAATTATATCATTTTTACTCCTTCGTACTCAAACGTTTGAACATATTTCGATGAAATTTGATACCAGGATATATCCTGTGTAACATTAAGCTATTTTTGATCCCGGAAAAGGGCAGTGTTCCCGTGGAAATATCAAATAATTCAAATATGAATGCGGGTAACACCGCAGGGCGCAGCTAGTAAATAATATATTGGTTCAGTAATTTAAAATAATGTTCAAAAATAACTTCGCTTACATTTTAAAGTCTGTTTTTCCTTTTAAAAACTTATTGTTTATCCACTGTAAATTCTAACATAACAACGTTATGAACAATAACTTACGCTACAAAAACCTTTGAAAATAGCTAGCCAACTGACCTAAAACCGCTAAAACGCTCCATTTCTCATTTACGCCCTTATTCCTTCATCCCTACGACATAAATAGGAGGTTCTACGATGTTCCCCTCAGTCGAGACTCTACCATCGCCGAGAGAGCACGCGTTTTCTCTTGCACGCGATCGAACGGTTTTATTTTCTTTTTTTACGTATATGGTTTGATTTCTGAGTGGTTTTTAGTGAGTGGAGTCGTTTCGATTTTGCGGGTTTTAAGGTAAGAATTTTAGTTTTAGATATAAATAGAAACTTTGGTAAGATTATGTTAGAAGATTTTGGCTTATTAAATTCGTCAGCTGAATTTACAGGTATTTTTTGGGGTGTGAATATATTTTCAGCGTTACACAATTTGCTTAGAATTTACATTATGTAAATATTATGTTAATAAATATAAAAACTCTGCCTACGTTAAGTAAATATTGAAGAAACCTGGGTTTTTTTAGGACAGAACTGTCAACTTGGTTCGTTTATTCCCAATAGCTCTATACTGGTAGTTCTGTACACAGAACTAGTGAGACTTTGCTTACCACCGCCATCATTTTTAACCCCAGACGCAAAAAGAGAGAGGTGTTGTAAGTTTAACGTGTATGTCTGTGTATCTGTGTATCTGTCTGTGGTATCGTAGCTCCCAAACGGATGAACCGATTTTCGTGTAATTTTTTTTTTGTCATAGATAATTTTATCCCGAGTGTTCTTTGCCATGTTTCATGAAAATCTGTCGGGGGGTTTTTGAAATTTTAAATTTTGTTCTTGTTTCTTTTTCAACCGATGAAAAACAAAATCAGGCGGTTATCTACTCGGCTGTAAGTTTTTTTTAATGTGTGTATGTTAGTCGATATCTTGGCCATTTGATGCCCGATTATGATGATTCTTTAGCTTTTGTATAGACAATGATTTCGAAGAGGTTCCATAATAATTTTATTCCTGAGGAATTACTTATTATGCCGTAAAACAAAAAAAAAAACAGAACAGTACAAATATTCAGAAATTTTAAGTCAATTCTTAGTTTTTTAAGAAACAAGAAATTGTTATAAAAGTAAATTAATAAATACAAACGGCTTCTCTAATAACAAAAAGGAACAATTTGTTTTTAGTGGTTAGTCTCCGGAACTGTTAGACCGATTCTAATAATTCTTTTACTGATTGATAGCTGCATTATCTCGTATTTTTATCTAGGTGGATACATAACTCTTCGTACATATAAATAGATAGATAGATAATACTTTAATTCATCACCATAAAAAACAAATTTTACATACTTAAAAATAAACAGAACCGCAATGGAACTGGCGGTCTTATCGCTTAAAGCGATTTCTTCCAGGATACATTATATAGCCACAAAAATATAAATAGGTAGTTAAAATGAGATTTTTGTTGGATATTACAGGATTACAAAAGACGGCTTTATCACTATAAGCAATATCTTCCAGGCAGGTATCTAGTGAGCACGGTCAAAAATGTGAAGATGAAATGTAAAGAGAAAATAAATATTATGTAGGTATGTGTAAAGACACGAATTATGATTAATGGCACTTATAAATTTTTCTTGTTGTTCTGTAAATTTTGTAATCTAGCACTACCTACTAAATTGTTGTCCACACAAAGGTTAGCAGGTAGAGAATGCTATCTAGCATTATGTTCGCCCATGTACAACTTTTGTGCAATAAAGTATATTCTATTCCATGTACAAGCGGCCTTATCGACCAATCTCTTCCAAGCAATCTAGGCAGGGGATCAAATGAGTAAAGCCACGGGCTGTAGTTAGTTATATTTTACAGCCAATCGCTAACTGCGATCTTTAATTACATTATTACTTCGAGTTTTCCCTTCGGATACGAACTGGAATTAAAATTATGTTTTGTTGAATTAACAAAAGTTTCTAATAACTGTTGACTCATACTTTGTTTTCAACCGACTTCGGCCAGTAAGGTCCCTATATAGCCGCTAAATTTAAGCAATTCATTGGTTTAACCTATTATTTTTATTTTTTTTTGTTTTATCACTGTAAATTCATTTTCTGACAAGGCCTCTATACAGCTGATAATCTTGATATGCAATTGTTGTTGTATATTTATTCTGTAAGTTTATTTAAATAACCTCTCCTTTAAAAGGTTTTAAAACTGTAAAGACGTTAAAACGACCAAGTGTTCCAATGTGTTTCCCTATGGTTATGGTCCTATGGTTATATCCTATTTATTATTTATTTATTTATTGTTTACTCAAACTTGACTTACAGAATACATTCCAAAACGTCAAACATTATTATAAAATCTAGCGTAGGTACGTAAAATTATATAAAATAATACATATGGAAATGTCACAATTAAAATAAAATATATATGTATTAACTAAAGGTCAAAATAATGGCCTATGGTCATAAATGAACTGAACTGGTTCCTATGGTTATATCCTACGGTCATAAATGAACTGAACTGAACTGGTTCCTACGGTTATATCCTATGGTCATAAATGAACTGAACTGAACTGGTTCCTATGGTTATATCCTATGGTCATAAATGAACTGAACTGGTTCCTATGGTTATATCCTACGGTCATAAATGAACTGAACTGAACTGGTTCCTACGGTTATATCCTATGTTCATAAATGAACTGAACTGGTTCCCATGGTTATATCCTATGGTCATAAATGAACTGAACTGAACTGGTTCCTATGGTTATATCCTATGGTCATAAATGAACTGAACTGAATTTCGAAAAAAAGATGATATTCTATGTTCGGCTGTATTTATGTTTGTTTTATGTACGAGTATGTTCGTCGATTTCACAGTCAATAATTATGCACCGATTTTGATAATTCTTTTGCTACTGCATAGAGTGTGATCCTGAGGTAGTCTCATAATTTTTTTTAATACCATATTTGTCCCGGAAAACTTATATAAATCTTTAACTAAACTTAACTTAAAAGACAGTGCAAATATTAAGGAATTTGTAATCGTTTTTTAGTTTTTTCATGCAACCAAATTATGTATCATAATTTTAAGAATTTGTCTTTTTATAAGACATCTAAAAAATTACGAAAATAAAGAATTTTAATCTCTTTACTTCGACTAAAATCAAGTAACTACTTGAACGTAACTACGTTAGATATAGTAAATACTATGCAGTTCAAATTTATTTCTATAATTTTATTGTAATTTTCTTTGTGAATAAAGGCTTCTGCCTTTTCAAAAAAAAAGTAGTTACCTATAGTTGGTTTTAGAATCTTAGTAAATCTAGGCGCGCAATCTACCAGAAATATGTTATGCACACAAAAATCTTGTGATATGTATTAGAATAATTACTATAAAATTGTATTAGACAGAGTTAAAATATATATGATGTTTGTGTTCTAAAAATAAATAAATAAATAAAATCAGTTGGATATTCACTTGACATGATTCAATTCCGGTTCAGTTTTTCTGAAGTCTGACTAAAGGTTTTACCAGTGCTCTCACACAATCTCACCGTAAAAGCCAATTGATTGAGTTTTCACAAAACGATACCCAGAATAATACTAACAGCACAGATTTTATAATATACTTATATAAATAACATTACTTTTTATCTAGGAAAAACACGGATAAAACCGCGCCAAGAATGCTAGTAATATTAATTTGCACAGGTGCTACAAAGCAAATAGCTACGCCGTAGCAAATAGCTACGCCGTAGCAAACAGCTACGTCGTAGCAGTTGGCTTCGAGCCGTAGCATTCCTTATGAGTTTTACGTAACGAAGTAGATAATATTACTCGCACAATAACAACTAACAGGCTAAAGGTTTCTACGTCGCTTCTTTATTTTAGTCTACATACAACAGAAATCAAAAATATCACTTTATTTCCGTGTCAGTGTTTAATTTTATAATTTGCCCTTTTCTAGGTGTAGGTACGTTTATTGTATTTATGGAAATGAAGAGTTATTGATTTTTATATTTGATTAAAGAAAATGGCTATCAAAGAATGCAAACAAATTAGGACAGTTCCTAATACCAGTGTATTTAGAATTGATACAAATAAAATCGCAAAATTTTCGACTTCAACGGCAGTTGAACCCGCATTGATTTCTTAGAAATTACCCAGAATATGAAGGCTTACGCACTATATTAACGAAAACCTTACATTTGAAACAGTTGAGCTAACTACAGACTGTTGCAAATAATCTGAAGGTAGCTCAACTCATCCATGTCAATACCATTCAGAAGCGCCTTTGAGACGCTGGCAGCATGTATGGTACCAAGTTTAATTTCAGACGGATTTATAATATACAGGGTTATTGGTAATTCATTGACACTATGTTCTGTCCGCCATCATGAACACGTCCGTGAAGACGCCAGGTCTCAATTCTTAAAATTGGTGGAAAGGGAATGTTATTAGTATTTACTCCCCCCCATTCAAAAATCGGGTTTTTTTCAAACTAATCCGAAAAATGGCTCTGCCCTGAATTATCAGTAGGTGTGTATGTTCTGTCTCCCAGCCAGGTTAATGCCACTTAAATCATCTTGTGCGGATGTAAAATAAGCTAATGATGATGATGTGGACTTTAATAGGTGTGGGAGATCGGTATTTAGTAATTAATTAGGTTTCGGACTATTTTGAAGTTAAGGGGATTTACAAAAAAATTAAGAATTAAGACCTGACGCTTTCACGGACGTGTTCGTGATGATGGGCAGAACCTGCAATTTACGTGGTGTCAGTGAATTACCAATAACCCTGTATACATATATATATTAGTACTAGCTGGTGGCAGCGACTTCGTCTGCGCAGGATTAGTATTTCGAGTAGCTTATATTATCTACTTTAAATACTAGGAGCGATAAAATTATCTATTTTAGTTTAGGAATCAATTTATTACTACCAAATGTGCATTTGAAATAAATGATCAATTTTTATTGTAGTTATGGTTCACTACTTTGGCTATAATGGCTTACACATAAGATATAGATATATACTGTGGCGGGCTTTTTTGAAGGACTATCTATGAAAAACATTTTGGCAGCGCACGCCAGAATAGCTCGCAGATAGAAGATTTTTTCCTACTTACTTGACACATAACGTCATATTTTGGACAATTCACATAATATCTTTATAAATTGCAGCCTATGTGTTATTCTGATGTTTTTATCAGAATAACACATAGGCTTTAATTTATAGAATCCATTTAGTAGTTTTTACGTGAAAGAGTAACAAACATCCATCCATCCATCCATACTTACAAACTTTCGCGTTTATAATAATAGTAGGATTTGTTGAATTTTGAAGAATTTTGAATTTTGAAGACTACTTTTAGATAATATAAAAACATCAATTTGATCAAATCGCAGCATTTGTACGCGTAAGAGAAGCAACAGACAGAAATATGTTTAGAAAAAATAATCTTGAAAATGCAAACTAGTTTAAAATACAATTCGATTCACCGTTTTCTCGTTTTCCCGGGGATCTCTAAGGGATATGACGTCACGTAACACGAGAGCTATTTTATTAGTCGTTTGAAATGAAACACCCTTTGTTTATTTAAAAACTCCGCAAATTCTACTGAACGGAGCGGGATGAAATTTTGCTTAGATGTAGTTTGAAATAGATGCTATGTGCTCCCGGTTTAAAATTTGCCAATTCTTCCCGCGGGTGTCGTAAGAGGCGACTAAGGGATATCCACCGGGGGCGGGCAGCAGCGCCTCCTACAGAACAATTCTACCACCGAACTGCGATGCCCAACCCGCATGCCCAGCGTGAGGATTATGGGCACTATTCCCCATGAGATAAAAGCCTAAAGCGTAGATCCATCTGGGAAAATACCTGCTTAGCCCAGACGAGCTAAGAGACTCCACCCCTAAGAAAATCCTACAGTTCCTAGCAGCTGCAAGGGTTAGTGGCGAATTATGAACGCCGCTGCTTAGAGGATGAACACATATAGTGGTGATCACAATACACCTATCATTGCCGCAGTGATACGAAAGCCATCAAATGCAAATAAACAAGAACAAAATAAATATTTACTTACTATAATATTTACTTACTTACTAGCTATTGTTAAGAATTTTCTACCGTTAATTTAAAAATGTCTAATTTTGTATTATAATCTTTAACTTAATTTAATTAGTGTTAAGGTATTGTGTGCTCTATCATTTTGATATGTGTGTAAGATTGGTGTAGCGAGTAGCGCTGCACTTATCACCCGGCACCGCTGAAAACCAGCGCTGCTATGGCCCATGTGCCATAACAGCATATAAGCTGAGCAGGTGACCTTTTTGTGTTTTGTTAACTAGTATTAGTTATAAGTTTTATATTATGTCACACAAATAAAGATTTTCTATTCTATTCTATTCTATAAAAAAAATTAAAAGATTTTCATGAAACATGGCTAAGAACACTCGGGATAAAATTATCTATGACACAAAAAAAACTAAACGAAAATCATTGCGGATGTAAGCGGGTTAACTACGAACCTTATTTGTGTTGGAAGAACACCAAAGTTTCATCCCTTAACGAGGGACATCTTCAGTGTGAGTGCGGTACTAGACGCGCGCGTTCCGAATCTCTCCGAGCACGTCGTTCGTCGAACTACTATAGTTTTTATAGTAAAATAAACGAAAATCGGTTCATCCGTTTGGGAGCTACGATACCACAGACAGATACACAGACAGACACGTTAAACTAATAAAATAACACCCCTCTCTTCTTGCGACGGGGGTAAAAAAACGTTATCATGAAACAATAGATACCTGTTCACTTGGAACAACTTTATGCCAAAAATACGTGCACAGACGCGGCTAAAAACATGTTTGAAATAGAAGTCGATTCACCGTTTTCTCGTTCTCCCGCGGATCTCCAAGGGATATCCTGATGACGTCACGTAACGCGAGAGCTATTTTATTAGTCGTTTGAAACAGAACACCTTTGTTCATTCAAAAACAATTTTATTACAGAGTAAATTTAATTCTTGAGATATTGTGGAGTTTGTATAGATTAAAGTTAATTGAGAGGTAGAAAGGCGTAGGTGTTTTTTTTTGTAAATAAAGAATATATACAGGGTTATTGGTACAATAACAAGTAACAATGGTGGACATCATCACAGGTCACTGTGAACTGAACCATCATCTTCTTAAAACTGGAGCCACAGACAGTAGTCTGTGTCGTGGCTGCTTCCAGGAAGAAGAGACTGTGGAACATGTAGTGGTACACTGCACAGCCACAGAGGACGTCAGACGGGAAACGGGACTGAAGACTCTTATAGAGGAATCAGACCCGTCCACGCCTACAGAAAAGCTGAAACGAAGCTGTCAATCGCCAAGGGTCCTGCTCCGATATTTTAAGGAGCTGGGCTGGTTAGGGCCTGGTTAGGCAGGGGGACAATGCACAATACACTCCTATGCGAGATATCAGTGCAGATCCCGGTACCCCCATTCAGAATTAGAATTAGAATTAGGGTTATTGGTAATTCACTGACACTATGTGAACTGCAGGTTCTGCCCACCATCATGAACACGTCCGTGAAGACGCTATCTTCTGCCTGCGGCTTCGCACGCGTAGTTTCTGTATAATATGTAGCCTTAATCTTAATCTTAGCCTTGTTCTTAATGCACGCCATATTATGACGATTGATGATTGGTAACAAAAATTCACATTTCACAAACTTTCGGCTTTATAATATTAGTAGAATAGGATATTTATCAACAAACAAAATAACAATCAAATATTTTTTTTATTTCATTCTATACATAAAGCTTTGTGGACGGGCGACCACATCGCCTAATTTATACATATATTCAAATTAAAATTAAAAACAGAAATAACTTAAAGTAAGGTTGTAAATAATTAAACAATAGAAATAAATTAGAACCACTACCGAAATACCATAGATTACATATCCGATTACATAAACACTATTTATTACAAAAATTACATGTCTATTACACTTTCTTTTAAAGCATTTTACATTTATCAGGTACCTACGCGGTATAGTATATCTATACTTATAATAAAACTGTAACAGGTCCAATTCTGTACATTGAAGATATTTTGAAAATTTTTTTTGGAGGGCACTCTATTATCGATACTAAAGCCAAAAATGTATTTTTTTTCATTCATGTCTGTCTGTCTGTCTGTCTGTCTGTCTGTCTGTCTGTCTGTCTGTCTGTCTGTCTGTCTGTCTGTCTGTCTGTCTGTCTGTCTGTCTGTTTCTTAAACGCGCATCACGCCGAAACTACTGAAGGTATTGAAATGAAACTCGGCACAATTTTAGGTCATACTACGAGGAAGGACATAGGATACTTTTTATCCCGGAATTCAGCCAGGTTTCCCTGGGAGAGGGGATGAAAGTAAAATTTCTTCACCGCGCATGACGCCGAAACTGCTAAATGAGTTGGAATGAAACCTAGCACGATTTGATTTCGTACTACGAAGAAAGACATGGGATACATTTCATCCCGAAATTCCGTAAGGTTCCCCTGGGAGAGAGGATGAAAGTAAAATTCTTTAACCGCGCATCACGACGGAACAACTGAATGAATTCAAATGGAACTCGGCATAATTTGAGTTCATACTACGAGGAAAGATACATTTTATCCCAGAATTTAGTAAGGTTCCCCTGGGAGAAGGGATGAAAGTAAAATTCCTTCACCGCGCATCACGCCGAAACTACTGAATGAGTTGGACTGAATTGGTACGATTTGAGTTCATACTACAAGGAAGGACATGGGATACATTTTATTCTGGAATTAAGTAAGGTTCCCTTGGGAGAGTGGATGAATTAGATTTGTATTTGTATTTGTAAAAGTGGTAACTCATTAACGCGTCGTCCGATTTCATGCATTCTTTTTGTAAACAAGATCCGTCAAGTGCGAGTGTAACTCGCGCGCCGAGGGTTTTGAACGTTTGTCAACAAATATGTACCAAAAGTACCGGTTAGAGACTTCGCAGTTTAACGAATACCTAAGAATAGTAGGTACCAACCTACATTTCAGATGGATCTCTATGCATGCTTCGGTTATGGTGGGTAATGGTAAATTTTTCGACTTTTTTCGAAATATTTCTAAAAGTATAAAAGTTACAGAAATTTTAAAAACTGTTTTGAAATGTCCAAACCAATACCTTTCATTTGATACCCAACTCGGTGGGGTAACCCCCCTTTTGAAAATTATTCCTTTTTGACCATTTTTCAAAAAGTGTTCTTTTTACAGACTTCTCTATATTTTTCCTGTAAAATATAGATCCATATCTACAAACGCTTCATACATTTTAAATGGATCGCTCGACAAACTTCGGAGATAGGGGGGGGGGGGAATGGGTATTTTTTCGACTTTTTTCAAAATATTTCAAAAAGTATGAAACCTACAGAAATTTCAAAAACTGTTTTGAAACGTACAAACCGATACCTTTTATTTGATACCCCACTCGGTGAGGTAACTCTCCCTTTTGAAAATTATTCCCCCCCTTTTTGACCATTTTTCAAAATGTGTTCTTTTTTCAAACTTCTCTAGTTTTCCTGTAAAATATAGATCAATGTCTATAAACGCTCCATACATTTTACATGGATCGCTCTGCAATCTTCGGAGATAGGGGGGGGGAATGGGTATTTTTTCGACTTTTTTCGAATTATTTTCAAAAGTATGAAACCTACAAAAATTTCAAAAAATATTTTGAAATGTATATAATATTTGAAAATGATACCTTTCATTTGATACCCCATATGACTCTGTAGGTATCTTTTAAAATATCGGCATCACAATTTGTATGGAAAATATTCATTTTCATTTTTCATTTATTTTCATTTATTTTTCTCTAAATCTGTACAGGCGCACGAAATGTATTATTATTTTAAATTTCAAGTTGATAGCTGCAGTAGTTTTTGAGTTATTAAGGAGGGAAAAAAGGACAGACAAAGCGAGACCATAAGGGTTTTGAAACCGATCTTCGATCATCAAAACCCTAAAAACAGTGTTGCAAGATCGAATTTGACTAAATCAGTAGAAAGTTGAGTAGAAAATCAGTAGATTGATGAAATAATCTGTAGAAAAAAATAGTAGATAAAGGGTAGGTAAGTTCCTATCTATTTATTTTTCCAAGACGCACCCATTAGTTAGGTTCCTACCTTAGTAGGGGGTACTAAGGGATGTGTCTTGGAAAAATAAGTTAGGTTCCTACCTTACATGATATTATGGTGGTTTAGCTGGTCCAGTTAACTGTACTACCGTAGTTTGGTTTGAGTAAGTGGTCCAATTAAACTAACTGGACCACAGAAAAATATTTTTTACTGTGGTACACAGCTAACTGTACCGTACCTACCTATTAACGAAAAAAAAAATTACGGTGGTCCAGTCTAATGGATCAGGAGCCCAATTCTGCAAAACAATTGCTTCAGTATGACAATGGAATCGTCGCAGAATCATCACGTAGAATCCTTAGATAAATAAAACTCCACATAGTGCGTGCGAGATAAATTACCTAATAGTTTGTCCAGCATTATTTATTTATTTATTTATTTATTTACGCGCGTCTCTCCATCTGCATTCATCATAATTTCTTTCATCTAAAGTGGAATACCAAAACGTGTCATTCTGTGTCCCCTGTCATAGTGAAGCGATTAGTATAGCAGAATAGGGCCCCAGCTGAACGGAACCATGAGTATGACACTTCGTAACACTGACGCTGGCCGAGTCGTAGCTAAAAGTCGTGTGGATAAAGAATGGGATTGAAGATGACAACATGCTATCCCCCGTAGACCCTACACGATTTTTTGCACGGCGGCGTTTCATATTATGAGAGACTGTGGTTAAATGTGAACTTAATTAGTCGGCAGGTAAGGCAATCGCGAACGAAGTCGCGGGTACAGCTAGTCCATAATAATCTGTTAAAATTAATTAAGGACACAGCTTAAAAATCTCTATTAACAACGAAATATTACAATCGAATAATAGAAATAAATTAGAACTAGTATTTACAACTGAAACAATTGTGCTAACTGAAGACTGTTGCAAATAATCTACAGGTAGCTCAACTGATCCATATCAATACCAGTCGTCGCGTCCCCGCTACGCTGGCTGCATTGTCCCGCTGTATGGCAATGCTGATGCGCTGCGCCAGATACTCACCAGCTCTCGGGTCACGCGTCGCTTCGACCAGACGCTTAGATAATTTTTTAAAACCCGAAGAGCCTCGGTACCCCATGGATTGGATAGATGTTTGTTACCTCTTCACACCATAACGACTGAATCGATCTAGCGGAAATTTTGCATAGATGTAGATCTAAGCCTGGAATCATAGGCTGCATATGCAGAATATCATATTCAGGGAAGGATGGGGTTCCAAGTCTAAAATTTTTGCGATATTATTTGATTTCTTAGAAATCATTTTCAGTTCCTATAGGATAGAAATTACTTTAAACATTTCCATAGAAACAACGCATGCGAAGCTGTGGGCAGAAAGTTGTTAAAATATCATTTTTTTCTCTGTTTCTTCCTTCTTTCTTTCAAATCGCACCACGAAGGCCGGGCAGTGAAAGCCTTAAAAGCCTTTGTTACGATTCGAACACCGACCCTCAGCACGGAAGCCATAAGAACCTACTCCACAAGGTCATAACAGCTAAAAATAACTTTTCCAAAGAGCCAAGTTTTCACCATTTCTGAGGTTATAAAATGAATCTGTCAAGGTATTTATGAGACCATAATGTTGTCGTAAAGATTGCAGACAGTTATTATAAGGTGGAAAGATGCGTATATGTAAAATTCTGAAGATATGTTACGTTCTCCCAGCGTTAACTCTACAAATGGCCTGTGTTTTGTTACAACTAAACGCAGAGACGCTATTTTCAATCTTTTGCAATGCAGTGTGTTAGGATGAAGAATCTTATCCTTGAAACCATAGGTTAAGGCCAGGTAGTTCTGCAGCAGTAGCCGTAAGGGAAAATGCGCGCTTGCCAAAGCACCGCGCTCGTGTTTTTTGTAGTTATTTAAACATGGTGATTAAGAAAATCATTTTATCAAGTCAAACTCTGCGAATTTGTTTAGAAATATTAAGTGTTCTTAGTTGAGTACAAAAAAAAAGTGTGATATCAGTAGTTCGCTAGTCATAGTATTGAAAAAACGTTAGAAAAAGAGGTAACTTTGGGATAATTTTCTATCGAGTGAAGTTCATTAGATCTTGTAATTCAATGCGACTTTGACTAGACTAGCTCCTTAGGAAATATATATCTATTTTTCAGAACTTTAAACACTATTTTCTAAGTGTCAGATGGTTTTAAAAATCATAAAAATGCGGCCTCTGCTGGCCTACCCAGCCTTAAGTAAAAAGTCCATAACCTTATTATTAAAAATATTAGTTACGATGGATTTTCATAACTCATTTCTTCGCTATCGTATGTGATTTCATGGTCACCCTCGCAGAAGCCCGCCGGTCGCCGCAAGACAAACTACATGATTCCAAGTTTGTTTACGCTGCGGTTCGTAGCAAATGGCTTACAATATGCGCAAAACTTCTTATCTGGTAACTTAATTACTTGTAGAACATAGAAAATAGTAAAAATACAATGTTTTTAGGGTTTCGTACCTTAAAAGGAAAAAAGGAACCCTATATAGGATCACTTTGTTGTCTGTCGGACTGTCTGTTTGTCCGTCTGTCTACCCCCAAGTTGAAATTACCATCAAATACTCAAGTCCGTAACCTCTTGGAGCCTCGAGATAAATAAAACTTCTTATTTAACGCAATCAAAAGTTACGGCCGTTTATTTCCGAATATTTTGACTTTGCCAACGGAATTAACTGCACATAAAACCTATTTCCCGTAGAGCTAGAATTATGAAATGTGGCAAGAAGCAAGATGCACAAGCAAGAAGCACAAGTAAAGGAAAAATAATCCGAAAACTATAAATTTGTAGTTTTTGATTCTCGCCATGGACTAAACCTACTTCCCGTAGATCTAGAATCATGATTTTTGGCAAGACACAAGATTTTACAATTATATAGTAGTTAATTATATAGTAGTTACCCTTAGTGCGCGAGTCCGACTCGCACTTGACGTTTTATTTTTCAAAAAATGCGTGCGAAACCGCGAGAATTAACTAGTAATTTAATATATTATTCGTAACATACCCTTTTCTGTGTCATCTGTAAAAAATAAACTCTCTTTTCTAAAGCCTCGACAAATACCCTTCATAAGTTCAAATTAATAAGCCCTCTGAGAGGGGGAACTGTGGGGGTACCCACCCCCTTTCATTTTCCGTGCAACACGTGTGCGTAATACGTGTTAGATGGTTTTATTTAGTGTGTTGTTCGGAACTTTGGTGACGTAGTGGGTAGATGGGTCGTCGGGAGGAAGGGAGTTTGAATCTTAACGTGTAAGTTTTTGTTACATTGGTTATATGGGTTAGTTCAAACTTGGTTAGTTTATGGTCTTGACGTAAGCTTGAAACTGTCATGAAACCCACTGTCACTGTCAAAAGTTGACTCTCTGTATCCTAATTTCGACGAAATAAAAGAAGCCGAAAATCGGCCATATTATGGCCTCTTGCCACGTCAGCGGTTGTGCTGCAGTGTCGAATAAATCTTTTTCATCCCCTCATCACGGAAAGAGTATTTTTGCTCTTCGATATCTGAGTGCAAAATACGTTTTATCCGCTAGAGGATAAAGTAAAATTGATTTTAGAACATCGTGTGCACTACGTTTGTGATTCAAAACCTATTTATTTCAACCTCCATGGTGTCGAATATAATACATCCTTTTTTAATTTGTTAAAAACTCAGACGCGGAACCTTCTTGGTCTACTTTTTATTTTTACTTTGCGCGCTCTATTTTCTTTTTTTGCATTAAGTCATTTCCTCGCTAAAGTGGGATGAAAAGTTACGTGTTGCACTCGAGTGCAAAGATGTTTTACCTCGTGCTCTTTAGATTCCCTCGCTAACGCTCAGGATTCTAATTTTTATCACTCGCTACGCCCGTGTTTCAATTTTAGAATCCTTCGCTCAAAATTGAGCACGCGTTTAAAAAGCAATTTTGCACTCTTGTATAACAAATAACTATTATCTATAAATCTATGTATCTAGCTAGTAGGTAACCTTATAATTATCTTTGTTCGTTTTTATATCCTTTACCGTAGCGCCGAAATAACTCACCCGATTTTGATGAATGAGATTTCGATCGATTCGTTATTATTATACCTACTGGGTGGAATTAACGATACCTCTCAAGACAGCGATTTTTCCTAAAAAGAGATATTCCATTCCGTTTGCAGGTCGATGATTGCTACTGGTGAATGTTGGTGCTAGAAGTAATGATAAATGAATGAACGATATCAGATTTTATTAGATATTATTCTAACTACAGATAGTATAAAAGTATACCAGATATTATGTACGAATAACTATAAAACATAAAGATAAAGATATGTATTTGCATTTTTTTTTGTTAATAATCAAAGCCTAATCATCTTCCAACATTTTTAACAATTCTTCATCCGTCATCTTCATCTATTTTCTTTACTACTACTTGACTACTTGATCTGGATTAAATGGGTGTATTAGCATGTGTACAAAAAAGGTAATACATATTTAGGTAGAAACAACATGCTAGACCGTTTACGGTATGCAAAAATAATTAGAGACATTACAACTTTAACTTAATATAACTAATTACAACATTAATGCAGAAAAGTGTTGTTAGTATTGCTCCTAAAATATAACAATTTACCTAAACTGTACAGAAACCTGAATGTTCAAACCTTTATACAGAAAATTTAAATATTATTAATATCAAAATGTTACTATAGCCTAGCCGAATTTTTTTTTTATGATAAATTGTAAATAGTTTTTAATGTTGCATTTGTCATTAAAAAAAAATAATGTTGATAACAAAGTTTACTAACCCCGTGCAAATAAATGTTTTTTTTCAAGATCCTAGATCGTTTTATAAAATATTTTTGTATAAGTCTTTTTTCCATACATTTGACTATACACTGTTTTTTTTTTGGGCTTGTAATATGTCGGAGAACGGCTAACGGTGCGACGAAAAAGTGTACTTTCTACGGTGTCGCTGTTTGGGTAGCGTCTTAATATGACAAAGTGAATATTTTGAATTAGAGCATTGATATGTCAATGATGTGCCTATTTTTTGTTTTAAACAAATTCGATATGTTGCAGCTACCATGCATTCTTGTTTGTATTGAATGAGATATTTATCATTCCAACTATTTTGACGCCAACTAAGATAAAATGCGTCTTAGTTGTACTTTATTTTTTTCAGTGTAAGTTCGTATCTCTGAGTGTCTTGAAAGAGAGTTTTCTATTACCCCGCCCTCGTGAGGGTAGCTTTTGTTTTATAATTACACGGACTGATTGGCGGACAATACGTCCAACGTCCTACACTTTGTTTGTGGTTATACTGAACCGACCTAATTTTGTTTATACAGGGTTATTGGTAATTCACTGACACGGCGTGAACTGCAGGGTTCTCGTCACGAACATGTGACGCACATGACGGTTGTGCAGACGTTTGTTTTCCACAAAAATCAAAATCAAAAACTCTTTATTTCCATAAATACAATAAATGTTCACTTAGAAAAGGGAATTTAAAACTAAACACTGACACGGAAATAAAGTGATATTTTTGATTTCTGTAGCTTCGGTATGTAGACTAATGTAAAGAAGCGACGAGGAAACCTTTAGCCTGTTAGTTGTTATTTTTTGAGTTTGAGTAAAACCCGTCCCAAGCTTTTTTATCCTCTAGATAATCTGATATTTTATAGTAAGGCTTTTTGCACAGTAAGGTTTTGACAATTTGTTTGAATTTATTTACTGATAATTTTTGCAACTCACTAGGAGTTTTGTTGTAGAAGCGTATACATTGCCCTTTAAAAGATACATTAATTTTGTGTAGCCTAGTTGTGGGCGAGAAAGGTCAGCAGAGCATAACACAAGCTCTGCTGACTTTGGGGCTAATGAAGCTGTGTAAAATGTCCAAATTATTTATTTACCTTCCTCATCAGAACATTATGTCCACTGCTGAATAGCCTCCTCAGAATAATGATTTTGTATTTACTATAAAATATGTCTTTATACACATAATGTTGTATTTCTATATGGGTTGGTTGTAAGTAAAAGAGTTTGTTTACTATACTGAGTCTATTGATAACACTGTTAACACAAGTATATGAAATACATTTATGTTAATCTATAACCCTTAAATTAGGATATGTCTGTACTAGGGAGAGGTTTGGAGAGTGACAGCTCAAGGCAAGGGTTGGTAGAGTGTCTGGTCGCGATCGGCTTAGCCATTAAAAATGCCGAATCTTCGAAACGCGTTTGCGCCGCGTACTTTAAGCTAAGCTGTGTTACTACAGTGGTGTTGCCATAATCACCACACTTGGCAGGCGCATTGGTGATCAAAGTGGATGTGTTAAAAATACGGAGACTTAGGCTTCAAAAAAAGCTTATAATATGTACAAACTGGCTGACGTAATTTTTTTTTTAAACTTTATAATTAGATAAAATAGGTGGCGGCGCTAGTGTGAAGGGAGGCAGCGCCTTCATAGGCTCTTCCCTAATTGACTCTTGTTTAAAGTAGGTTTTAAATTATTAGTTATAGCCGAAATAAAGAGATAAAAATATTACCATATTTTTAAGGACCAAGAAAACCGCAAAACTTTATTTTAAATGTCTACTTTTCGTAAACAGGCAAAAACGCTGTAGCCATATTTATCTGCGTCATACGTCTCGAAAAGTAACAATTGAAATTAGCAAAAGTTCATCATTTTAAAAATATAGACAGACTACATAGCAATATTTATAAGATCCTATCATAAAGTTTGCTTCGAGTCCTATGACGTCACAATATGGCCGACAACGTTTTCAGACTTCAAAATTTAAAATTAACAAAATCAATTTTAAAATTGAAATATGTAGTCATCTTACACTTTTAATGACAGAAATATATAAATATTGGTTTATTATACGATTCGGCGTTCTCGGCGACGCCAAAGGGCATGGTCAATGTTCACTTGTCGAGCATTATTTATTTACCTAGCTGTACATACTAAAACAGAGGTCGCCATTTATTATTAGCACATGTTCCATCAAACAACCAAAATCACTCAACTATTCGGCAACTCTAGCCGAAAGCCGAAATTCGGCAAACTTTTCGAATTGTCTAATGGTAAGTAATTTAACTTGGGCGTAGAGGGCTCACATTTCACGGGTAGGGTTCGCAAAAAAAGCGTAATGACGCGAGGTTACGTAAAGAAGTTCACTGAGGGTTATTTAATTTGGTTCACAAACCATTAGAGGTCATCTCATCAGTTCATGAAAGATTTTCTGCAAACTTAGTACAGGTTATGGCCATGATTATGCGTGGTTATTACCTACAGGTAAACACGTCATATAGAGAATCACCTTTTCTTACTGAGGTAAAGAAGAACAGTATATATTATATTTAATACTATTAGCTGCATTCTTACTACCCGTTGTCCTATTACCCGTTATCCCGTAGGAATGAAGCATTTTACCGCTGTAAAAAGTAGCCTATGTTCATCAAGAATATTGTGGGCATTAAGTGGTAAAATAATTTTCAAATCGGTCCTGTAGTTTTGGAGCCTATTCAATACAAACAAACAATCTAATCTTTCCTCTTTATAATATTAGTATAGACTATAATTTTTGACTTAATAAGTGGACTTAATTCATAATACGTGACATGTAATTTTTAAAGATTTCCATCACATTCTTCAGATGTTACCTAAATTATCTTGTTGCATGTATTTTTCTATTAGTTTTCGCGTGAATCGTCGTTATTTTGAATTTCATCGTCTACTTTGTTTTTTTTATTGCATATTACAAATTTTGTAAAAAGGGTTTGAATAAAACTTCCATTTCGTTTGTAGCTTTTAAAAACTTTCATACTCATACTCGTTTATTCGCCGTAGGAGCACAAGGCACACTTGGAAATGTCAGTTTACATTATACAAAAGCCATAAAACAGACAAGACAGAAAATAAACAAGAAACTTAGGAATATATACATACAAAAATTAGTAAATTGATAAATAGATCAGCTGTAAATGGGCATCGTTAGAGTAGGTTCTTACCACTCCAGCAACAACAAAAACCGCTTTTATTATCAGAAATATTTATTTTTATATCCACCCAGCTCAATATCAGCCATTTCATCTCCGCTCAAAAAACCGGCATTTTATTCGTCCTTTATTTACCTTTTTTATTTGTTTTTCTATCGGTACTAAACCCTGGTGCTTTGTGTACCTGTCAGTACTGTTCAAATTCGGCTGAATTTTGCGACCGCTTTTATAAATGTTCGTTTTTTGCATGAAAATATTGGATGAGAGATGCCAGACGGATAGATATGCTATCTTTGACACCGAAAAGTGGGTAATTTTTAAACGATTTTAAAAAGAAGGAGTTTCTTAATTCGTCTGTATGTTTTTATTTTTATCTTTATGAATATATGTTACTCACAATGGGCCTCCCCAACTCCCATGGGACTAGTGTCATACCGTCGTCGGGCCTTTTACCATCGTCACGTAACAGACCATTCGGTTCGAGAATAGCTGGTACGTTAGCGGTGACAAAGGCCCGCCGGATGATGTCGTTAAGGCTGGCGTGGCGAGATATCCGACCGGCGGCCCTAGTACACGATAATCCGTGATGACCAAGCTTTTCGACAGCAGTACCGCACTGGCATTGATGAGGCGCGCAACACCTTGCACCCAACCGAAGACATGTTGCGAAACGGAAAGTTACGGGATCCAATAAAGTACCATATATGTTACTTGATATCTCCGCCTGTGGCTAACCGATTTTTCTGATTATTTCACTAATGCATAGAGAATGATCCCGAATTGTTCCCATAAAAACGTTATTCCCATTCCCCTATTTTTGATTTTAGAAGGCTACTTACTGTAATTAGTGGGCAGCCCACTAATTACAGTAGCAAATGGCAATGGGGAACGCAAAAATGGGGACCATTTTGGCAGCCTTAGCGCTGTCCAAATTTCTTGAAACTTAAAAGGAAGAATATTTAAGCCAAAAAGTTTTCCCTTTTCAAGTTTTATAAGATTCAGAAACCATTAAGGCTGCCAAAATGATCCCCATTGTTGTTTTTCTCATTGCCATTTGCTACTGTAATTGGTGGGCAGGTCTGGTTAATTCTTCAAACTTTTTCTTGTAAGCTTCACTATTATAAATATAATTTTTCGGTATTGATGAATTATGTAAAAAAATTACGCCAAATGGCAGATCACGGTGCTCTTAATTATATGTCTGAACATCCACAAAAGATGTTTACGTACGAAGGTGCACAGTACTACAATAAAATACCCTTCATTGTAAAAAATGTAAACTCATTCAATGCATTTAAAACAAAACTAGCTGAATATGTGGCCGATAATTATTTTTAGATGCATTGGATGGGTAAGTACCTATTATAATGTACGAAAACGACCTACCTACTCAATTTATACCTACTTTAGAAGAAAATTACGGCAACATAATAAAACAATTACTACCAATATATACACTCAATCAGTTTCTTAAAAATCTAAGCCGTTACCAGAAGGTAGAGTGCCCAGACTGCTGGCAGCATTGCCACGTTGAATGGCAATGCTAATTCGTTGACCGAAATAGAAGTAAGCATTCCGATCACCTGTGGACTCTATAAGAAGTTTTGTAAGATCTTTATAAATTGCGTGTGCCCCAGGACCCCAAGGACCAAGGGTTTCTACCCCAAACGGCTCAAATAGGTAACCTCGGTCAAGGTTAGCGTATTTTCGCCGTTCCGCTGATGTTGCTGCAGAACCGACCCTTACCGATGTCCCTGCAAGATGTGAAGGCGCTAGGGTATCTATACATGATTATAGACATCTCTAGTAGATGGATCTACTGAGATTCATCCGACTATAAAGCAAAGTGATTCATTCCCGTCTCCAGTGATTGTGTTTACCGGCAGTGTATCGAACCCGTCAATATTGGCTTAGCCGCTTAATTCGATGCAAAGGGGTCAGCGATTGGCTGTGACCTTAAGCAATGACGAACGCTGTGGTTTAGTGGGATTTAGGCTTAATAGGTCACACTCAATAGTGTGTTTCTACCTTTATTATGCTTTTGACACAATTGTCAAAAGCATCACTATGGCTAACTAGTTTATGCCCGCGGCTTCGCACGCGTTGTTATAGAACATAAGATGATTTCTATCCCATGGGAACTGATTTATGGGATAAAAAGTAGCGTATGTTTGATTCCAGGATTAGAATTACCTGTATGAAAAATTTCAGCCCGATCCGTTCAGTAGTTTTGGCGTGAAAAGATAACAAACATCCATCCATACATAAGTTTGACGACCTCCGTGGAGCGGCGGGTGAAGGTCCGTCTGCGACGCAAGAGGTTGCGGGTTCGATTCCTGAAGCTAGGCTCAAGCGGCCGGTGACAAGGGCTGCAGAGAGAGGCAAATTATAATGAAAACTCTTCTTAAGGGCTCTGTTAATACTTATAATGTAAACCAAACTCCATCTAGTTCATGTATAAACTTGAAATTACACCTTTTGTCGACTGTAAAAGGTCAACAGTTTCAATCTAAGATTGAAAACGTGTTCCATTCAGTCTTTAGAATTCTACTCGTACAATGAATGGATGGATCGTGAATGCAGGGGTTCAGTTCTCGTTTTCTTTACAAATTGCGGATTAATTGTCATTTGTATTTTTATCTTAATAGCTGTTGTAATTATAGATGGATTAGCTTCTTCCCGCGGCTTCACACGCGTATTTTCGGTATAATAAGTAGCCTATTATCTAAGTTAGGCTTTGCTCTTTTTATGAAGTCAAAGAAAGCTCTACAAACTATTATAGTTTTATTAAATAATTATTTAATACTATCACTCAGTATTTAAAGAGGTATTTTCGCTACCAAGTCTGGAGACCGAATGCCCGACCTCTCGTGTTTTTCCCACCAAAACCGCTTCTGCTCAATATGACGTCGACAAACCACAGACAAGACAGCGCTGCTTAATTCAAAGACAACGCGTCAAAGTCAAAATAGAAGAAAACACGAGAAGTCGTTAACTGTCTACAAGCAAAGCGAATAAATAAATAAATAAATAATGCTGGACAATTCACACAGCATTATCTAGCCCCAAGCTAAGCAGAACTTGTGCTATGGGTACTAGATAACTGTTATACTTAATACAATAAATTACATAGATAGATATTTTATTATACATAGAAAACACCCAGACCAACGGAACAAATTTCTGCAGATCGTACACAAATTTGTTTCGAGGCGGGGATCGAACCCGCTACCTCCTGCGTCGCAGGCGGACCTTCGCCCGCTGCGCCATGGAGGTCGTCTAACATAACATAATAAATAGATTTAAATTAGTCTTAAATTACTGTAATGGTTATTATTATTTTATAATAAATATTAGGCCAAAAGGACCTGGATTTAGAATTTTATTCGAATCAAACACCGAAATCATTACACTCTAAACGTACCTACGCCAAATATCATCTTGATCTGTTCAGTAGTTTTGGAGATCCTAGGTAACAAACATTTTAAATTTCTCAACCTTTCGGCTTTATAACATTAGTAAGAAGTAGAAAAGGATAGAAAAGTAGGACTAGAGGAAAAACACGCTGCTGTAACAGCAGAGGTATAGTGTCATTCAATAATATTCTTTTCAACACACTTGCTCATAAAGTGGCTCTATGGTCACCGCAATTAGGCACAGAATGACACCCATAATCAAACTGTGCCTTTTTCATTGCTATAACTCACTAGTTAGTTATAGATTTTTTTTAAATTTTATTGGTTGAGTTGCTTTGTTCATAAAAAAGTTTTTATTCAAAAAAAGATCGTGTTCAATAGAACCAATTAATTAATGTTCCTATTGCTTGCTCATTTCATGCAACTTCTTATTTAAATAGATAATTTTAACTCGTACGTGTTTAATAAATAAAACTTTCACTCAAATATAACTTTTGTTTTCTCTGTAATAAAATGAGATTTATTGTTATTTTATTCACAAGTGTGTTGAAAAACGTCGTATGAAAAGTGATATTGATGTGTTTTGTAAGTTAAATAAATAAATAAATAGAAAGTCTGTTGCATTGCTAAATTTCATTATTAGTTAAACAAAACAGATGGACAGAAAAACCTATCTACTTCGTGATCACAAGGGCGTAGGTTACTTTAAATTTAAAACCAAACGCGAAGTTCCTCTGGCCTTAATGATTCATGCAAGGATGGTTGCCCACGGAACATTTTACTTACATAGATCATTAACTTCCCCCCTATGCCCCCTATACCCCCTTCCGGTGGAAGAAGGAAAATGGTACTGTTAGTGACTTCTCACACGACGATATTCAACAAAAATAAATTAAATTCAATATACAGTATAGTAGCGACGCGTGACCCGAGAGCTGGTCAGTATCTGGCACAACGCATCGGCTTTGCCATACAGCGGGGCAATGCAGCCAGCGTAGCGGGGACGCGACGACTGGTATTGATATGGATCAGTTGAGCTACCTGTAGATTGTTTGCAACTGTCTGCAGTTAGCTCAATTGCTTCAATTGTAAATACTAATAATATTATATTTTCTTTGTGAATAAAGGCTTCTGCCTGTAATAAAAAAGTATAATAATAAGCAATACAATAAATAATAATAAGTTATTTAACAATCATTCATGTCAAAATAAATATGACATCACATTTTTTTGTCAACACAGACACAAAACATACACACACACACACACGCAGACATACGAACACATTCTTGGTTTAACGTAAAAAGTTGAGCAAGAAATAAAAAGCCCGCATAAAAAAACCTAAAAAGCCCGCAAAAAAACCGCAAAAAACCTAAAATAGCCGACGATCACCGGTCGTGTAGGGGTAAACTGAAAAACAGCGCCGAACATGTTATCTGAGCTTGTTGGCATTATGCTGAGCTTACTCCAATCGCCTGAAAATGAATTTAGTTATTTGTTAATTTATATTTCATCATTTCTAATAGTATACAGGGTTATTGGTAATTTACTGACACTGCATAAACTGCAGGTTATGCCCATCACCATGAAAACGTTTGTGAAGACGCCAGGTCTTAATACTTATATTTTTCGAACCCGCAACCTCCTGCATCACAGGCAGAGCTTTGCCCGATGCGCCACGGAGGTCGTCAATGACATTGACAATCTTGTAGGTATTTCCAACAGAGGAAAACTGGTCTAAGATTCAGTTGCAAGATTTGTCGCACACATATTATTAAAGCAAGTTATATAAAAGCTTGTACAAACCTTCGTGTGAGATATAACTTAGTGGCTTCAATGAAACACGGCTTTGGCTTTTTGATTAATGAATGTAAGAAGATTCTTGCATATGCAAATTGGCGCTCGGAAGTTTTGAACTGAATTTATGTAATGCTTTTTGTTTTTTTATGGTGATTAGGTAATTACCCACACTTAGGGAAAATCCTGCTTAGGACGTACATTTTTGGAATATTAACTTGTAGGGGGTCTTATAGTTAAAAGTTAACATATACATATATTAACATAGATATACATAAGTTAAATTCTGTACTTAAGCGAGTCTAAGGGTTAACAAATGGCCTGTATTGTGTTACAAATAAACGCAAAGACACGCTATTTCCAATCTTTTGCAATACACCTGCCTAATGAACAACAAAGACGGAAAGACTTACCTAGACCGTAGTGCGACCGAGACAACAATAGGCACGTGAAACACGAACGCCGGCGGTGTCGGTCAGACTATGACTGAGGTGGGTGGACCTAATTTGAAACAACAAAGACGGAAAGACTTACCTAGACCGTAGTGCGACCGAGACAACAATAGGCACGTGAAACACGAACGCCGGCGGCGCCGGTCAGACTATAACTGAGGTGGGTGGACCTAATTTGAGCGTTCCACTTTCGAGAAGCAAGTATCCAATCTCCCAAATTTTACTTATATCGATGGTTAATGTAAAGGAAAGTTTTTAACATTCTTTAGTAATTGTACATTAATATATAGGTAAGTAAATTGATGCAAATGTTCTCTTGAACAAAACCAAGCGTAAAGTAAAAGTGGATTAGGCACCTGTTTTCATGACACTGTTGTATTTATGTATTTACTAGCGACCCGCCCCGGCTTCGCACGGGTGCAAATGCTGATACTAAATATACTACAGAATCGGCCCCCCGGCATCATACATCATCCATACGTCCATTACATAGCTGTCATTTGCGTTTTGTTTTTCCAAGTCTGATTCTTTTTTGTTATACCACGTTTTATAGTGTCTGACGTTTTATGTCAAGTCACACGGGAACGCTGTCGAACGGGATAAGCAGTATCCTATGTCCGTCTCCTGGCTCTAAGCTACCTACCCACCAATTTTCAGCCATATCGGTACAGCCGTTCTTGACTTATAAATAGTGTAACTAACACGACTTTCTTTTATATATATAGATTAAATTATACACAAAGAAAATTACAATACAATAATATAAATAAATTAGAACTAGTATTTACAATTAAGTAATTGAGCTAACTGCAGACTGTTGCAAACAATCTACAGGTAGCTCAACTGATCCATATCAATACCAGTTGGAAGCGTCCCCGCTACGCTGGCTGCATTGCCCCGCTGTCTGAAAATGCTGATGCGCTGCGCCAGATACTCACCAGCTCTCGGGTCACGCGTCGCTTCGACCAGACGCTCAGATAATTTAAAAAAACCCGAAGAGCCTCGGTACCCCACGGACCTAGGGTCTCGACTCCAAGAGGAGAAGTTTGCTGTAAGAGAACTCTTTTTAGTGTGAAGGTCGCCTTTACCATTCCTTCTCTAGTTTCATTTCTTAAAATGTATGTTTTATATAGTACAATAACAAACTAACACCTGGCGTCTTTATAAACGTGTTCGTGATGGGTAGAACCTGCAATTCACGCAGCGTCAGTGAATTACCAATAACCCTGTATTTGACAGAATACCAATATTATGTAATGGTGTCAATTCAGATGTCGCGAAAACTAAACTATTTATTCAGTGCCACCGTCTATTTTGTTCTTTCATTTCGAGTCCATCCCAAGGTTGCCTGGAAGAGATCGCTCTCAGCGATAAGGCCGCCCTTTATACTTCCTATTTTTCTAAGCATTTTCTCTGTTTTGTTTCCTGTATTTGTGTTGTATAATAAAATGTTAATTATCTATCTATATTCTGTAATTCTTTATATTACACAATAAATACAAAGCATGAATTTATATAATAGGCACCTAGGAGGACAAAGGCAAGCTTAACCCTGAAAAAGAGTTTTCTTCCAGTAAACCTTAGAGTTATAATAGGAGAGGCGATGGAATAGGTAAAGGAAGTGTACAAATAATGAATCTACAATATATGTAAATATATATGTATGTAGTCTTAATAATCATATATATATTAAAATAATAATGACTTAATAAACCTAACAAAGAAAATTAAAATCAAATAATACAAATAAATTAGAACTAGTATTTACATTTGAATTTGAGCTAACTGCAGACTGTTACAAACAATCTACAGGTAGCTCAACTGATCCATATCCATAAATACCTTTAATAGAATTTATAAATATGTTAAATAATATACTATACTTATCTGACAGCTCTATAAATGTAGCGGTCCCTTTCATAACGATCGAAATAAAAAGGATGGCATCATTTTTAGTGCTTTCAAATTAAATTAGTTTAGTTTTGGTGACATCTGAATTGACCCCAATGTCAGGTTATGTAAGTGCCTAGCTAGTTTACCAACTATAATATTTACGGGTATCTAACGTTCATTTACTCCACTTGTACTCCGGTGTTTTATCTCATGGGCCTTATTGGCCATAATCTCCACGTTGAGCATCAATGACCACGATATTGTGTAAAGCTGTTGAAACGTCGGTTATTGAAAAAATGGTGCATAAACGCTATAAATACCCGTGAACATTTAATAAAACGTGTTATTTTCGTTTGAGCTTAAGAAAACTTTAGTAAATTTCTTTTTCTTTACAGGTAATGCAATACAGACGCAGATTTTTTCAGTACCTAGGTTAGTACCGGCCACGTTGATCTGAAGGTAGGTGTAAAATAGAGTACAATAATTTCTTATTTTACAACAACAAAAAAACTTAAGGTACAAAAGACATCACCTACTTAAGACAAAAGTACAATGGGCGGATTTATCGCTTAGAAGCGATCTCTTCCAGGCACCTAGAGTGTACCTAGAATTTATAGGATGTAGGTACGTTAGCTTACGGCTTAGAGTAACATTTTGTTTAGAAGAGACGTAATAATAAAAACAAAGGATATTGAAAACCAGCCCAGGTTTCTTTTTAAACACCTGCATAAGCTGAATGGAGTCGTGGACCTTTGAGAATAAGCCGTTTGAACTGCAGGCTCTGTCCGTCATCACAAACACGTTTGTGAAGACGCCAGGTCTTTTCTTAAACTTTGAATTACTAGTACGTATTTTCCATAATCGTTCAGTAGACGGGCTTTATTTGAAACTAAACCTAATTACGGTTCCGCCCTGAATTAACAGTAGGTGTAGTGGGAGATCGGTCCTAAGTAATTCATTTTGGTTATGGATAAACGTGTTACATATTCTAAGAAACCAAATAATATCGCAAAAATTTTCGACTTCGTCGGGATTTGAACCCGCATCCTTCCGTCGGTACTGGAATGTGCTAACCAACTACACCACGAGGTCAAGTGACGTGGGAGTCGAAAATCTCTGCGACTTCTTACGGACTCTAGCGCCATACAATTTTTACATATTGTTCCCAAACAATATGTAAAAATTGTAATTGTAATTGCTGATTTACAAAACATTTTAGGAATGCAAACCTGGTGTCTTTACGAACGTGTTCGTGATAATGAGTGTCAGTAAATTACCGATAACCCTGTATAGCCACTAACACAACTTTTATTTCCTCTAAAACTGTACCTTTGATCGTAAACAAAACCAAAATTAAAAAAATTAAAAACACCCCGACAGATTTTCATGAAACATGACTAAGAACACTCGGGATAAAATTATCTATGACACAAAAAAAATTCAACGAAAATAGATTCATCCGTTTGGGAGCTACGATACCACAGACAGATACACAGACAGACACGTTAAACTTATAATACCCCTCTCTTTTCGCGTCAGAATTAAAAAGGACAACAGCATAAAGCAAAAAATCGCCTTTTTTAATTGCCTAACGAGATTTCTTCAGCGTTCTTTAACTCTGCTTCGTTAAACGGTCTGTGGTCCTTTGTTATAAGATTAGCGGTTTGTTAGCTGCCTTATTTATTTAGGAAAGAAAAATATTGCTTTAACATTCTGTCTTTTACTTTTCTGCAAACTGAAGATATCTAACCTTTTGTACGTAAATTTGTTTTGCTGGATTAGATGAACATAGAACAGAAATCAGATATCTTTTTTTCCAGTTTCTAAAATTTATTATACGAGCATTTTTTATCTTGCCTACTTGGTATTTACTTTATTTACTTACACTAAAATTATACTCTATTATTATTAGTATTTATTAACAAGGAATTACGAAAACAGAATAAATTAAGTGAAATTTAATCAATAAGTTTATAATTTATTTATCTTACAATTACAACAACAAAACTCATAATGAGTTGCAAAAATTATCAGTAAATATATTCAAACAAATAGTCAAAACCTTGCTGCGCAAAGAGGCTTACTATAAAATATCAGATTATCTAGACGATAAAAAAGCTTGGCACTTATTTTGTTCCAACTCTAAAAATAACAACTAACAGGCTAAAGGTTTCTTCGTCACTTCTTTACTTTAGTCTATATACCGAAGCGACAGAAATCAAAAATATCACTTTATTTCCGTGTCACTGTTTAGTTTTACAAATTGACCTTTTCTAAGTGTACATTTATTGTATTTATGGAAATAAAGAGTTTTTGATTTCGATTTTGACTTCGCCCGCTGCGCCACGGAGGTCGTCACTTTAACACATTCACTGCGATACGCAATGAGAGTGTTAAACCATCTGCGTGTTATAAAAATAGTCAAGCGGTAGATAAAAACTCCTTAAAACTGTCAATCGATTTTCAGCATCACTAATACTATGTCCAGCGGTGGACTAATATAGGCTGATGATGATGATGAATTTTGTGTAGCCTAGGAGTGGGCACAGCGTGTATACTTGGGTCTTCAAGTAGATACCTATATCAGACGGTTATCTAACACAATTACAAGGCTTTCAACGGGGCCCGGTGTCGATAACTGAGTTATAGAGAATACGGGCCGCCTCATAGCTTCACAATATATGGAAGAACTAGCTTAAGCCCGTGGTTTCGCACGCATATTTTCGATATAATAGGTAGCCTATTATCTAAGTTAGGCTTTGCTCTAAACGTACGCAAAATTTCATGTTGATCTGTTCAGTAGTTCTGGAGATCCTAGGTAACAAAAAATTCACATTTCACAAACTTTTGCATATATAATATTATTAGCTTCTGTCCGCGGCTTCGCACGCAAATTTTCGGTATAATAGGTAGCCTATTATCTAAGTTAGGCTTTGCTCTAAACGTACGCAAAATTTCATGTTGATCTGTTCAGTAGTTCTGGAGATCTTAGGTAAAAATTTCACAAACCTTCGCATAAAATTATAATACTAGTTTAAGCCCGCGGCTTCTACAGAAACGTTTAAAGGTGATTTCTATCCCATGGGAACTGATTTATGGGATAAAAAGTAGCCTATGTTTGATTCCAGGATTAGAATTAACTGTTTGCAAAATTTCAACCCGATCCGTTAAGTAGTTTTGGCGTGGTAACTAACATCCATCCATCCATCCATCCAAACTTTTGCGTACATAATATTAGTGTGATAGTAGGATAGTAGTATCTCCTACCATTTATAAAGTTCCTAGAAACGAGATTTTTTTAAGTATTCTCTTAGTAGAATCTGTCTGTCTGTTAACTTTTCACGCCTATACATCAAACAGATCTTAATGAAATTTGGCATGAAAGTAAAGAGTATCCCAGAGGTGGACATGGGCTAATTGAGAAGCGCGAATGAAGCCGGGGCCAGCGGCTAGTCCCTAATAAGGAAAAATTATGTTGAATTCCCCAGCGACAAGAAGCCCCGAAAATTCATTAGTCCGACAGGTAAAGTCCAGGTCGACATACCACAGTGTTGAACCAACAAATTCCGCTCTTCTATACTAATATTATAAAGAAGAAAGATTTGATTCTTTGTTTGTTTGTTTGTATTGAATAGTCTCCGAAACTACTGAACCGATTTGAAATATTCTTTTACCATTAGAAGCCCACATTATTCCTGATGAACATAGGCTACTTTTTACCGCGGGAAAATGCTTCATCCCTACAGGAAAACGGGTAATAGGACAACGGGTAGTAAGAATACAGCTAGTTCTTAATAAGCACGGTCAAAGAGTGTTGCCAGACTGTCGGTGTTCTAAAAATACCACTTTGGTGATTGTGCGCAGGTATTGCACGACCTTATCCCATCTTCTCCCTTCCACCATAGGACCAGAAGACGCACAGAAAAATACCAACCGTACCTAGTCGACGACTGTCCTACGGAATACCGGAAGTCAAAATACCGGATAACGGTATATCGAAGTACACGAAACCGCAGATCGAAATACCGAAAGAACATGAGGCCGCATCACGGAATACCGAAAGCAAACAACACCGAAAAATCTATCGATATATATCACATAGCACGGTGTCGTATCAAAAATTCAGCTGTTCTTTCATAATAAGCACGGCCAAAGAGTGGAATGAGCTTCCTACGTCTATCTTCTCGTTCGAGTATAATCTTGGAGTCCTCAAGTCCAGAGTAAATTAGTTCTTTCTGGGAAAGCGTGCTCCATTTTAGGCCACATCTTCACTTACTTAAGTGAGATGGTGGTCAAACGCTTGACCAATATGAATAAAAAGGTTATGATTAATTATGTTGGACAATTTACACAGAATCATCTAGCCCCAAGCTAAGCAGAGCTTGTGTTCTGAGCACTAGTTAACTGATAATTATACTGAATACAGTACATAGTTATGTTATGATATCTAAGAAAAAAACATTCAAAATGAGAGTTAAAACAAAAAATAAAAAGGCAATTTTAAAATTAAAACATTTATCTATAAGCCAAAATTTTAGTTTATTTTAAGTAAATTATATGATAAAGCTTTTGAGCCCTCAGTCGCCTCTTACGACATTCGCAGAAAGAGTTGGGGTGGTGCAAATTCTAAGCCGGCACCCAGCAGTTTCGTAACTTCAATAATCTATCAAATTATGATTCCTCATTTTTGAAGCCTATTCATCGAAAAGCAATCAACCGACAGGTGCGACCGGTCGATACATAAATAAAAATTTTATGGACGTTGTCCGTTAACCTAATTAGTGATAGTGAACTGTACGGTTACAAGTAATTATTTAGAATACTTTACCCTACTTTCAGTAGATTACAGTCGGGAAAAAAGCGAAACAAACAAGACGAAGAGTTTTGTTTTAGAAATATCGTAAGCTGGTTTTACAAAAAAACCAACGACGTCAATTTTCTTGAACCTTTTTTTGTGTCTATTTTCTTGAACCTTTTTCTTGAAACAATTTTCGTGACATTTTTGTAGGTTATCTTATTTATATATAAACCTTTATTTCATTTAAAAACCATTAACTTTACTTGCTAACCCTACTTTATGCAAAAATTTTGTAAGCTGAGAGATTGGGACAAATTTACAATAACTACACATATTTTTTAACGCATGTGACGAATTTACTTTGTGGCACAACAACGTCAACAACCCAACATAATGGAACGGCTGCACTGATTTTCGTGAAACATACTGTCAATGTATTTTTACGGTCGGAATTTACTTTCTCAAAATTCCATCCGGTTCAGAATGCGCGTGAATTGTAAATAATATAACACACGTCGACTTTTCCATCTCTTTTAACCGACTTCGTAATAAGTAGGAGGTTTTATTTTCGGCTCTACGTATGCTTTTTATGTATGTTCCGATTCCTCCGTCAAATGTGGGACAAATTCGATGATTCTTATCAGGGCATAAAAAATGATCAAGGGATGTTCCCATAAAAATTAAATTCCCGTGGACTTACTTTTTGTCTCGCAAAACTGGTAACTGGTGATGGTAAATTTTGCGACTTTTTTCAAAATATTTCAAAATGTATGAAACCTACAGAAATTTCAAAAATTTTTTTGAAATGTACAAACCGATAACTTTCATTTGATACCCCAAATGACGCTGTAGGTCTCTTTTAAAATTTTGACATCACAATTTGTAGGTAGGCACCGAAATATTTTCATTAATTTTTCTTTAAATTAGTACAGGCACGAAATGAATTTTTTTCATTTTTCAGTTAATCATCATCATCATCATCAGCCTATATTTGTCCACTGTTGGACATAGGCCTCCCCTAATGAGCGCCATAGCGCCCTGTCTTCAGCTTGCCGCATCCAGCATCTGCCTGCAGTCAGTTAATAGCTGTGGTAATTGCTGAGGTATTACAGACAGAAAAAAGAACAGACAAAGCGAGACCAAAAGGTTTCGAAACCGATGTCGTAATTCTTAAAACAGTGGAAATTTATGGGAGTTCGAAATTGGCTTTTAGTTTTTTTCAAAAACAATCACTTTTTATCGTGTGCTGTGTTTGTTTTATTCTAATGGCAGGTTGGTTAGGCGTCTTCTAGACGTTCGTTATAGATACATCCTCGGCCCTCACCTATATTGGTCCACTGCTGGACGCAGGCCTCCCCATGATAAGCGCCTTATGGGCTTTTATCTCATGGGGGGTAATGCCCATAATCCCCACGCAGGGAATGCGGGTTAGGGATCTCAGTTCGGTGGTAGAATTGTTCTGCTGGAGGCGCTGCTGCCCGCCCCCGGTGGATATCCCTTAGTCGCCTCTTACGAAAACCGCGGGAAGAGTTGGGGTGGTGCTAATTCTAAGCTGACACTGCAGCAGCATTCTCGGCCACATTGTCACTTTCGTTGTGGTGAGATTGTGGTCAAACGTAGGTTTATTGAGCATAAATAAAACCACAAGTGTGAGTCGACTCGCAGACGAAGGGTTCTGTACCGTATCACCGTACAAATATTTAACATGCTAGCGACATCTATGTATAAAATCAGGCAACTTTTTCAAGGATCATTAAATTTTCACTTGTTCGGAGACCCCTTTAAATTTTCGACTACTATATTTTTATAATTTTTTGGTAATACAGTTGAAGTGTTACTTATTTACAGAAGGTATCATTATGTCTACCTATTGTCGTTCAAGAAATGCAAGCATTGACAAACAAAGACCAAAAAAAGCAAAAAAAAAAGTTTTTTGTATATCCAGGGGGTGTCCCCCTTGGATTGAATTTGGATATTTATTTTATTTTTATTATATGCTGTAATAGCGGCAAGAGAAATACACCATTCTTTGACAGACAGACGGACGGACAGCAGATCTACTGTCCGTCCGCTTTTTGCCCTTAAGCTGCAAAAAGCAAAACTGTGCCGTCGAACGCTTTTATACAACACGCCACGCTGTCGCCGCTAAAACCTTAATAAGTCGTTTATCCATCTTTTTAGTGATATATAAGCTTAGATTATTGGACTACTTTTTCACCCTTCGAGTACGGAACCCTAAAAAAATACTTCTCTTTTACCTTTCCGTTGAACAATGGCTATCTACCACAGTTCGATAACTCATGAATAACCTATTGACTGTAATAATGTCCTCGCTGCCTGTTTGTCCAATCGATATGTAGATTAGATAGTAGCTAGGTATTCGGTATAGATATTACCTGCCTAACATGGGCCGAATTCTGCTAAGCAATCGCTTCACGACAATTTGCGTAATTAACAAATTGTTGTAATGTTTTCATCTTTTGTAAAGTTTTTGTCTGTTTTTATTGTAAAACTACCTTATTTGTTTAAAGTATAGATGGTTTTTATAAGATGGCATAAAAAAGTATTTCTATTTCTAAGTATTTCTACAATGGTATCAAGTTTTCTTAAATGATTCCTTACTTTCTTTTATTTTTGCTATAGATTCACAATATTAACTTTTTATATATTTGACTTCATTAAACCTATTGTTAACTTGTATATATACTTTTATTGTATATACAGGGTGATTGGTAATTTACTGTTACTGAGTAAACTGCAGGTTCTTCCCCTCATCACAAACACGTTAGTGAAGACGCCAGGTCTTAAATCTTTTTTTTTTTTTGTAAATCGCCTCACATACAAAATAATGTCCGAAACCTTATTAATAACTTAATACCGATCTCCCACTCCTATTTAAATCCACATAATCATCATTGGCTTATTTTACATCTACGCAAGATGATCTAAGTGGCATTAGCCTGGCTGGGAGACAGCCGAACACACACACACCCACTGATAATTCAGGGCAGAGCCGTTTTTAGGTTTAATTAAAAAAAAACCCTATAATGAACGAGTTTTGAATGAAGAGGGGTGCATACCTACTAATATCATTCCCTTTCCACCAATTTTAGGAATTGAGACCTGGCGTCTTCACGGACGTGTTCATGATGGTGGGCAGGACCTGCAGTTAACATAGTGTCAGTGAATTACCAATAACCCTGTATATGTACCTACACTTTCTTGGAACTCGTGAACCTCTAATCCCAGGGGTGGCGTTGCGATCTGCTACATAGTATTTTACTTCTGCAGGTCACATCGCTGCCTATTTCTGTTATTAAAAACAAGATCCGTCAAGTGCGAGTGTAACTCGCACGCCGAGGGTTTTCAACGTTTGTCGATTACCGCTCACGTGGCAAAAGGCCATATTATGGCCTGTCAAAAATTTCGACTCTTTTCGAAATATTTCAAAAAGTATGAAACCTACAGAAATTTCTAAAACTGTTTTGAAATGTAAAAACCGATACCTTTCATTTGATACCCCACTTGGCGAGGCTCTTTTGAAAATTATTAAAACTTCTCTATATTTTTCCTATAAAATATAGATCCATATCTACAAACGCTACATACATTTCACATGGATCGCTCTGAAATCTTCGGAGATAGAAAATGAAATGGGTATTTTTTCGACTTTTTATTACATAATCATCGTATGTACACCAATTGACCGAAACGAAACACGAAATTTCGTGTTGGAGAAATAGTAGAGGCTTCCACCTCCATCTATTGACTCCCCGCAGCCGCTACAATGTCGTACCAATACAAGTCTTGTCGATCTGCCGCCCCATCGGATTATGAGTTAACAGAGAGTGCACCTGTGTTTGCACGCACTTGTGCACTACAATATGTCCTGTGCACCTGGCTAGTCTTCATTGAACTGGCCGCCGTGGTCGAGTTTCGGCTAGGGGGGCATCAGATCACATCACAAGTAGTGTGTATATATTACCTAATAAGTCGAGACCCTAGGTCCGTGGGATACCGAGGCTCATAGGGTTGTCAAAAATTATCTGAGCGTCTGGTCGAAGCGACGCGTGACCCGAGAGCTGGTCAGTATCTGGCGCAGCGCATCAGCATTGCCATACAGCGGGGCAATGCAGCCAGCGTAGCGGGGACGCGACGACTGGTATTGATATACTCGTAGTTTAGTTGAGCTACCTGTAGATTGTTTGTAAGTCTACAGTTAGCTCAATTATACTAGTTCTAATTTAATTCAATTATTTTATTGTAATTTCGTTCGTTAGTAAATGCTTTCTCTTCAAAGAAATAAACACTTACTACAAAATTTTGCACATCTAAATAGGTAGGTTGTAAATGGGTATATTTAAATTTGGAATCCTTGTACATAGGTATGTGCATTCTGACAAATATATTATTTTGATTTTGTCTTAAAACCTCGTAATCTAGACATTTTCTAAAATAAAATAAAATCACGTCGCTTTTGCTCAACCCTACACACAAACGAGAGACCATTTTTAATTCATGATTCGGGTTCCCTCCTTCATTATCGTTGAATAAAAAATACATCTGCTAAAATGTGTCGAGCCATGCTTTGTAGGTTCACTGAAAAGCAGCTTGCGGGTTCGATACCCTCCGCAGGACACAAAAAAAATAATAATGCTGGATAATCCACCATTTAAAGTTAGTAAGTTATTCACCATTTATTAGGTACTTTCATGCCCAGTTTCTGAAGATCTAACATAAACTCTCACTAGCTATTGATATTATTCAATAAAGATATCCATAGGATATGCTACAGTTAACCTTCACCGTGTTTCTGAGCATGCAACGAGCCTTTAGTTACTTATGGAACCGATAACTAGTTCCTTAACTGGTCACTAGTCCAAAATTCGAGCAAAAAACTCATTTTATTGCTATAATTCGTCATTCTAACTATGTAGTTTTATTAAAAACATTTGTTGCTTTGGGAGTGAAATGGGTCGTTTTAAATTATTTTATGTATAAAAAGTGATAATTTTATAAAGTTTTCTATTAGCTAGATTTTCCCTACGTCCAAGTTAGCTGGTTTGAAATTTGTCTTTGCCAAAATCATAAAAAGTTTTCTTATCGAAGCGATATCTCATTTTAAATTCTTCATCGGTAAACATTTCCAAAGCGTTTCTTCTGAATCTTAAATTTCGAGGCACTGATTAGAAATGAATGCTCGTCGGATTGTGCTACTTGTATCCATTCTACCTACTATAATTAGGTACCTGCTTATGTTATAATGTTAGTTAAGTTTGTAATCTTCACCTATTTACCTAAAAATTTAAAGAGGGAAAATTCACTCAAAATAATAACAACCTAAAAATGCTCGGAAAAAGAAATTGAAGAGACGTCAAATAGAGTTATGGAACCGATAACCTGGGCAGATTGGTCAGATAAGTTAAACTTAGTTTAAACGAAGTTTATCTGTCACTCCGTTGCTCGGAAACGCTTTTACACAGTTAACGAACCAATAGCGCTAACGAATAGATAAACCACCGACAAATGGACCTCAGAAACCGGGCAAGAGGCTAGTTTAAATATTGTTAACCAAGATTAATTTGTTCTTATGTATCTCATTTTAAGTAAACCCTGTGTTTGTATGAGAAATAAAGTTCTTTAAACCTTTGTTAGAATAAAAAAGCTACTGCAAATTAATAAGATAAGCTAAGCCTATGATCTCTTACAAAAGCACAATTCTGTGTAAACAGGATAAGTATCACAGCTCAAATTACAAGTAGGTACCTTCTTAGGGGGGGGCGGGGGCGGGCGGGGGCAGGCGGGGGCGATCAAACAAAGTCTGTTGCCTCGGGCAATGCACAGTAAATGAGGTACCTACAGTGTAGGTTTCTCTGGATCTGAGGGTTGTATAAATGTTAAATTCAAATTCAAATTATTTATTTGACCATGGAGATATAACAATGACAGGAACTTAGCCTATACCGAAAACTAAACAAAAGTCGGCTCATCGGTTTGGGAGCACCGATACCACAGACAGATACACAGATACACAGACAGACACGTTAAAATTATAACACCCCTCTCTTTTTGCGTCGGGGGTTAAAAATTACACGGCAGAACACTATTCATTCATATAAGATGGGAAACACAATATAATATTTTTTTATTCATAAAGAAAATTATAATCAAATAATAGAAATAAGTTAGAACTAGTATTTTATTATTACAATTGAAACAATTGAGCTAACTGCAGACTGTTACAAACAATCTACAGGTACCTAGCTCAACTAATCCATATCAATACCAGTCGTCGCGTCGTCGCTACGCTGGCTGCATCACCCCGCTGTATGGCAATGTTGATTTTTTTACTATTCATTAAAACACCAAAATACCCGGAATAAAATATCAAACATTTGTCCCGAGGCGGAAACCGAACCCGCAAACCGCACCTCTTGCGTCGCATTCAGCCTTTCGCCCGCTGCGCCACAGATCGACACAAATCTAGACTATCTACCTATTTTTATTCCTTATGAGTTCGTAATCGCGGGCACTGATTGTTATGAACGAAATCAAACAGTTGAGATCGGATAATAGTATACATTGTACACCTAGGCGAGAAAGTGGCCAATTGCTATCGAGTGCGTCATTTGAGAGCCTTAAAAAACACGAGGTAGGAATCGCACTTTCTCCCGAGTGATACATACTGCTTTATACTACACCTTCGAGGAAAAACATCGTTTTAGAATCTTCTATATCAGTCGAGCAAATTCGAGTTGTAAATTCAAATGTAGCATTAAATACGTGCACGTGCGATTTACACATAGTTATTTGTTTTATTATTGTTCCGAATACCTACGGAAGAGGCCGATATCATAAATGGCGGATTCGGAGTAAGAACTCTTTGTCGTTTGAACTATTAGGTATGACAATTACCATAGCTACCGACTGATATTTCAGAAAATTAAAAACAAATAACACGTTAGAAATGGATTTGAATACACTTTTCTCTCCCGCTTTACGCGTGATAAATGAAATTACATAGAGTTTTCCCGCGTTTCAGTGCGCCTGCAATGACGTACTTTCTACCTTATGTTTAGAAAGGAACAAGCAATTTTCTGAGCAGGTGTGGTATAATAGTGCATTTTACACCAAGGCGAGAAAGTGATCAATTCCTACCTAGTGTGTCGTTTTGGGCCCGAGGCGCAGCCGAGGGCCTTAAAACACACGAGGTAGGAATCGCACTTTCTGCCGAGTGATAAATAGTGCTTTATACTACACCTTCGAGGAAAATAAAAAGCAGAATTAATTATTAATTGAAATTTAGAAGAACTTACCACGCCCAATGATGTTGGTAAAACCTCATTGACCGCGCCAGCCTTTGGGTTCTTTTTTCAAAATATTGTTCGGAAATCGGAGGAGGCCTAATGGACTTGGAATAAAAACTTTATGTCGTTTGACCGAACGAAAATAACCATAGCTACCGGCCGATCTTTTAGGAAATTAAAAAAATAACACGTTAGAAATGGATTTCCATACACTTTTTCCTCCCGCTAAAACACGTGAGAAATGAAATTCCATAGAGTTTTTCCTCCCGGTTTCCTGTAGGCCTGCAAAGACATACTTTCTCTTCTATAAATGGAAAAGGAATAGGCAACTTTCCGAGCAGGTGTAGTATAAAGTTTATTGTACCATTTGTTGTCATTATCATACCGTCGTACACAGAACGGCCATTAAAGAGCTAGAGAGAGAGCCTATCCAGAGCGAGACAAGAATAGACTAGGCTACTAGGCTAATGTCACTGACATGTGATAGTTCTCAAACTGACTTTGACATTGACTTATCGTTAATAGCTTTTTAATCTTTATTTGGTTGTTTATGTTTGCTTTTCTAAACAATGAACTTGATTGAGATTAAAATTATCCTCTTCTTATTTTGTACAAACTCAACCTCCATAAATTTTATCTTATTCGTTCATAAATATGAATTGCAATGCGAAAACTGACATTTGCAGAATTTTGTCAAACATCATGGTTTGACAAAATTCTGCCAATGTCAGTCAGCAGAGTCAAAAACAAAAGAAGAAGAAGACTTATAGTTAATGTTTACCCAAAGATATTGTATGAACGTACCTAGACATAGGATCTTTGTCAAGGAACATTAAACTTGATCTTTGTGCATACCATTCCAACAGGCACATGCAAAAAAACACAATGCAGGAAAAGCTTACGGACTTAATCATATTACCACAGAGAAAAGATGAAAATTCAAATAATAATTCATCTCGTAATAAATTCAATAGAAATTCACAAAAAGAATTCAATGATGCGTACTCCATTGTGGAGAGCTGAATCATAACTGAACGGCTCCGTAATGAATTAAAAGTATATTCTGTATGTTTTTAGGGTTCTCTGCGATGGAACGGAACCTTTCTAATATAAACTAGTTTCTGCACGGGTTGTTTCTGGGATCTGGGATAAAAATTTGCCTATAGAAACTTTATTCCAAGTCAACAAATAATGACTTTTATACTACACCTGCTCGGAAAGTTACCTATTCCTTTTCCATTAATAGAATAGAAAGTATGTCTTTGCAGGCCTATATACGAAACCGGGAGGAAAAACTCAATGGAATTTCATTTCTCACGTGTTTTAGCGGGAGGAAAAAGTGTATGGAAATCCATTTCTAACGTGTTATTTTTTTTTAATTTCCCAAAAGATCGGCCGGTAGCTATAGTTATTTTCGTTCGGTCAAACGACAAAAAGTTTTTACTCCAAGTCCATTAGGCCTTCTCCGATTTCCGAACAATATTTTGAAAAAAGAACCCAAAGGCTGGCGCGGTCAATGAGGTTTTACCTACATCATTATTGGGCGCTGTAAGTTCTTCTAAATTTCAATTAATAATTAATTCTGCTTTTTATTTTCCTCAAAGGTGTAGTATAAAGCACTATTTATCACTCGGCAGAAAGTGCGATTCCTACCTCGTGTGTTTTAAGGCCCTCGGCTGCGCCTCGGGCCCAAAACGACACACTCGGTAGGAATCGATCACTTTCTCGCCTAGGTGTAAAATGTACTATTCTATGGTAGCTTGTCTATTTATTTTTTTCCCGTCGGAACTGATTAGTATGACACTATTGGGTCACTGTCATACTACGAAAAGCACTTCCTATCAGTACCTACTAGGTTATGTATGACGCTTAACGTATGGAAGGAAATGTGAACTTTTATAGTTTTCGTAAACTATTCAAAACTCCTCGGAACCCATTATTCCTAATCTTACTCACACATGTCCAATTACATTATACCGCTTACACGGCCAGCCGCCTCAGAATACAGCATAGTACCACTAAGTTGAATATTGTATGTGACCTCTTCTGTGACAAACTTATTACGAATTTATGATTAAAAGTGGCCAAGTTAGAGTATAGTTTTTCCTTGACCTCGACAGCCTATATTGGTCCACTGCTGGACGCAGGCCTCACCCTGATAAGCGCCTTATTGACTTTTATCTCATATTTTTTGATTTCTGGAAGAAATCTCTGCAAGGGATAAGACCGCCAATTGCAGGATACGATAGTTAGTATTTAAGAACTTCCTGTACCTACCTTATAGTAATCTTTCCTGCAATAAAGCTTTTATTATTATTATTATTATTATTTTGGCTATAATGCCCATAATGCCCACGCTGGTCACGCGGGTTGGGGATCGCAGTTCAGTTCAGTTCATTTATTTTATAATGGAATAAGTACATTACAGTTCAAAAATTGTATAAGCATTACCTATCATAATTATCTTAAATTACTTAGTTATACATAAAAATATATCAGTTCGGTGGTAGAATTGATCTGTAGGGGGCGCTGCTGCCCGCGACTTCGTCTGCGCAGGTTTAGTATTTCGAGTAGCTTATATTATCTATTTTAAATACCAGAAGCGATAAAAGTATCTATGGATTTTCATTTAGGAATCAATTTATTACTACCAAATCTGCATTTGAAATAAATGATCAATTTTTATTTTAGTTATGGTTCACTATTTTGGCTATAATGGCTTACACATAAGATATAGATATATACTGTGGCGGGCTTTTTTGTAGGACTAATTCTAATTCTAGTTCTGATTGGGGGAACGAGATCTGCACGGACATCTCGCATGGGAGTGTATTGTGCATTATCCCCCTGCCTAAACAGGCCCTAACCAGCCCAGCTCCTTGAAGTACCGGAGCAGGACTTTTGGTGACTGACAGCTACGTTTCAGTTTTTTCGTGGGTGTGGATGGGGTTGATTCCTCAATGAGACTCTTCAGCCCCGTCTTGTGTCTGACCCCGACTTGCCTCACGTCCTTTGTAGGACTATTTAAGACAAACATTTCCATCATACATTACCTACAATATGTAACTCTAGCGGTTTTGGCAGCGCATGCCAGAATAGCTCGCAGATGGTAGATTTTTCCTACTTACTTGAAACCTATTGTCATATTTTGGACAATTCACACAATATCTTTATAAATTGCAGCATATGTGTTATTCTGATGTATAAGCTATATTATTGTAAAATTGCATTAATATCAATTCAGTAGTTTTTATGTGAAAGAGTAACAAACATCCATCCATCCAGTAGGTTAATACACTGTATAGATTTTAATCCTATTAAATTCAGATGTATTTTAGAGGTTTTTAATCCAGCTGTAAAGAAGTATTATGTTACTAAGGTCCAGCAGGCCATGGGATCCGTCCAGTCATTTATTTTCTTTGATTAAATGAAAGATCAATTCTTCATACACACTTAATCACTCAGCTCGATAAATTTTCTTTGTTTCTTTATTTTTTCTTTTTCATTTATTTATCCGGTATACCGTACGGTTCTTGGAATGAGCGGTAGTTGGCTTACAAACATTCTACATTAAGTTAGTCCAATAAATAATAGTTCAACTTTTTCCCCAAACTATAAGTTTGAGAACCACCGCCATATCCGTCGATGACGTAAAAAGTGTCACCCACATGACCGTGATGTCTCAGAGAATGCTATAGGTACCTGGCGAAGTAGGTAATCATATCATGAGTACACATCGACTTTGTCTAATGAATATTAGATTCTACTTTTCCTCCAACTAAAAAGTTTGAGAACCGCCGCCATATCCGTCGATGACGTTAAAAGTTCACCCACGTGATTGTGTTTTCTCGGAATGCTTATACCTGGCGAAGCATGTTATCATACCATGGTTTTGACAAGGCTTTACAAATCTACGGCACTAGCCGTACTGCCAATCGCTGAAATCCTGAAATTTTTCGGTTTTAGCCACTACAGTCCACGAACGTGGTAATTTCTAGTTAAGGCTTGGAGCGTTGCGATCTCAGTTTTCAGTCACAAAGGGAGATGTAGCCCCGAGGCGGTAAGAAAGCCGTTACGACCTACATATAACATTTCGTAATGAAATAAAGTCAAGGACGCGACTTTTGGTCGCTTACAGCCTTTGCTCGTCCAAGTCGTGCCGAGAAAACTGGTTAAGCCTCAAAAAATGCCAAAGGTATCAATGTGTATTCCCAACGTGTCGCTCGAGACGTGCTTATGCCCAGCGTCTTACGAAAAGTATTCCCCACGTCTCCCGTGAGACGTTGCCCATGCTCAGTCTCATGAAAACATTCACGTGAGGCCGAAAGCATCGTCAATACAATCTAAAACGACTTAACAAAAAAGAAAAACTAAAACATTTATTTACAGCAAAACACAACAAACACATGAAACAAACAATAATCTTATTTCTAACTTAGCCGACATGTTATTTGGGATACATTAAATGACGCTGCATAAAATTGTCCAGTGTTTATTTATTAATTTACATTGTCTTATACGACGACGGTTACATTAAATCAAGTTAAATTTTTATCCAGGTCGGCCAGGAATACTCATAAATTGATTAAAAAACGTGCCTGCGCGCGCAGTACGCGAAACAAGTTACGGAAAAAAAATGCTAGCTTGCTGATAGGCCCCACGTAATAAATTAATTTCAGTTATGCTCAATTTAACCAATTTTGGAAAACTCGATTCTGCATTATAAATAATGTAAAAAAAAATACTATTGCATTTCGATATTGGATTTTATCTCAGTTTAAAAAACTAATCTTGCGACTAAAAGTCGCGTCGTCAACTTTTCTGCGGGTTTCAGAAGCTTGACTTATTATTACATTTAGTTAGTCCTAGTTGAAGGAATTATTTAGTGTACAGATGTCTTATAACTACCGACACGACATACGATTCTATATAGTCGTCGCCATACACACGACCTCTGCGGCGCAGCGGGAGAAGGTCCACCTGCGACGCAGGAGGTTGCGGGTTCGATTCCCGCCTCGGGATAAATGTTTGTACGATCTGCTCTGCATATTTTCCGGTGTGAACTGCAATGTCTTTAATGACAAAAAATATTTTTTTCAATCCTTTTTAACAAAAAAATTACAACTAAATAATACAAATAAAATAATACTAGTATTTACAATTTAAGCAATTGAGCTAACTGCAGACTGTTGCAAACAATCTACAGGTAGCTCTTCCATATCAATACCAGTCGTCGCGTCGCTGGCTGCATTGCCCCGCTGTATGGCAATGCTAATGCGCTGCGCCAGATACTGACCAGCTCTCGGGTCACGCGTCGCTTCGACCAGATGCTCTGATTTATTTTTAAACCCTGAGAGCTACGGTACCTAACGGACCTAGGGTCTCGACTCCAAATAAAGCTGAAATTACCTACACCTCAAAACAGAACAAATTTCGTATTTCTATGATCAAACAAACAAAACATCGAACACCATAAGGAAGTGTCAATTCTGATGTTGCCAAACCTAAACTAAACTAATCAATTAAATAAATATTATTAAAGGATAACATCATTTATAGTTCTGTCAAATTAGTTTAGTATAGATTTGGCGACAACAGAATTGACACCGCTATCTCCTTAATCACTTAAAATCGAGATAAAAGCGTAACACTAATTATTAAATCACGTTTAAATCAAGTCCCAAAGCAATAATCCTGACTGGAATTGGCGGTTTTGTGGTAAAACGTAAGCTGAAAACTGATTAAATAAATTGAGTTATTCCGAGCAGGTGGTCGGCTATTTTGTCAATCGTTTAATGGACGATTCGATAACTTTCAATCAGAAATTCGAAGCTTTATATTTTAATATAACATTGCCAATCAGAATAACGAATCTTGACAGATTGGATTCTGTTGTTATTAAGTAACAGTTATTTTTATAAACAAAGATTTTGTATAGTAAATCTTTATTGAATAAATAACACTCAAATAATAGAAACAAATTACAATAAGTAAGTAGGTACCTAATAGTAATTTTTAAATATTATAGTAAGTTGTTTTTTGTAACGAATGCCGATTTTTTTATGAGTGGTAGAAAAAATTTTGGAATATTTTGGCGTCCCTTTCTCTTACATATTGTTCTGTACCATCGTAAAAAATTATTTCGAAAAAGAAACAAATGAAAACCATAAGCCTTTTTGATGGATCGAAAAAAAGCCAACATGACCCGGTCACCCATCCAAGTAATGCCCGCGCCCGATGTTGCTTACTGTTTTGCCCCCTTTACAAAATAAAAACTGGAATTAATTTTTTAAGTCCTTTTTTCCCCTTTACGAAAACTTTTTCAAGGGGAGAACTGTTTTTTTTTTAATTCCAGTTTTCCGCCTCAACGATTTGTCGTGTTCCTGTTTTCCCCCTGAGAGATTTAAACCAAAGAGAAGCAATAAAAAGTACAGTACTTAACAGTAAAATGTCCACTTACCTACGCACCTATCTCTTTCTTTAATTGATCAAGGTAAGTAAGACGTGACAGAATGGCGGCGTAATAAATAAATAAATAAATAATGCTGGACAATTCACACAGCATTATCTAGTCCCAAGCTAAGCAGAGCTTGTGTTATGGGTACTAGATAACTGATATAGGTACATAATACAATACACTACATAGATAGATATTTTTTATTATACATAGAAAAACATCCAGAACACCCTGAACGAATATCTGCAGATCGTGCAAACATTTGTCCCGAGGCGGGAATCGAACCCAAAACTGCTTGCGTCGCAGGCGGACCTTCGTCCGCTGCGCCACAGAGGTCGCCAAATATAAAGACGCCGTAATAAAGAGGGGGTCTACACCCAGCAGTTGGCTCTCACGGGCTGAGAAGATACATAGAAGTAAGGGGTGAACGAAGCCGCGAGCAAAAACTAGTTGCAAGAAAATAAAGGTAAAATAATAGCACAGAATTTTTTCGTCACAAAAGAAAACATAATGCTTGAACGAGTGACCGTCAAAGAGCAAATTCCTAAACAAACAAGTTCCATATTTTCTTTACTTCTAAAGCGTTCTATGCGCAATGTGAAAGATAAATCGAACTTCCTTGGGGTGCTCGATTAACGGAAGTTAAGTTATAGCGCATATTTTGTTGTTAAAGTCGAGTTTTTGAAGATAGCGGTCGTGATTTGACGGACAGCGTAAAATAGATGGATAATTTACTTATTGTTTCAGTTGTTACAATTTAACGTTAATAACGTCTTAAATCCTAACAAAGGTTTATCTAGATACTAGAGTTCTCTTGAAAATACTTAATAATAATTTATACAGGGTGACTGGAACTCAACCCGCCATAGCGAATTCGCAAATAGAGGAGGTCATTTGCTAATTAATGGACCTTACTTTCCCTATCTAAAGTTTTATAGTTTTGGTGATATGTCTATTTTATCGACCTCCTCTATTTGCGAATTCGCTATGGCCGGTTCAGTTCGTGTCACCCTGTATGAGCTAGCATCGGAAATTAATGCACGCACACAAGCACAGTGACATCGCTGTTCGCTGTATGGCTCGGCCGCCAATTGCCATTGCACAATGCCCATTTACAGCAGATACCTATAGGTATTAATTTCTTTGTTTTGTGTGACTATAATTATTTATTTTTTAATTATTTATTTTATGTGTTCTTATAACCTACTTCAGGCATCAGTCTTCACAAAATAGGGTTTGACAATGTTTACCTGGTAAAATCCCTAGCTTAGTCAATCTTTTGCTAAATTGTCAACCACCTTTGTGAAGAAAATAAATAACATTTTATTAATATTATTATTTTATTGTCCTTTTAGTTATTTCTATTATAATGTGAAATGTAAACTGACTTAACCAAGTGTGCCTTATGCTCCTACGGCGAATAAATATATGAGTATGAGCCGCACACAGGCGATCCACCAATCACGCACGAGCAGCGATTCCAATGCGCTTGAGTTCAGCTACAGGATGCTCCTTTGTTTTGATAGGGACAGGGATAGCCGTGACGGTCGCGGCGTAAGAATTGACCCTATCTACCTACATCACAAAAGTAAATACACCGTTTATCTTACCAGGGGTTCACGTTGTGATCAAACTATATCTTAGACTCGATGTACACATCAAAGAAGTGAATAAATGATTACAACTATTACCATAAACAAAAAACATAAACATTTGTCCCGAGGCGGGAATCGAAACTGCAACCGTCGCAGTAAATAATATAGCGGCCGATAATAGACGTTCACCGTATTTCACTAACCCTTGGCTTTATGTAAATGGAATGTTTGCTTGGCTTACCTACATCACCATTATCTAAGGAAATTGCTTATATTTTTCTTAGTTTAGCCATAAAGTTTTCTTCCAGGTTGATTTTCTTAATGTTTTGTAGTAAAGGGGAGATGTGTAAAATTCAGCCTAGGATCTCAAGAGGCGCAAACATGCAGGTCTCGACAGAGCCTTCACATTTGCTCCTCTTGGAGTCGAGACCCTAGGTCCGTGGGGTACCGAGGCTCTTAGAGTTTTTTTTAATTATCTGAGCGTCTGGTTGAAGCGACGCGTGACCCGAGAGCTGGTGAGTATCTGGCGCAGCGCATCAGCATTGTCATACAGCGGGGCAATGCAGCCAGCGTAGCGGGGACGCGATGGCTGGTATTGCCATATCAATAGCAGTCGTCGCGTCCCCACTACGCTTCATGAGCTACCTGAAGATTGTTTACAACAGTCTGCAGTTAGCTCAATTGTTTCAATTGTAAATACTAGTTATAAATTATTTCCATTTCTAAAATGCAATCAAAATAGATTGCTTTTTTGTATTTTCTAGTGTGTTTTGAACCAATAAAAATTATTTTATCTTATCTTCTCTTAACTAAAACCTTGACCCTAACCGCACATCCGTCGAGGTGAACCTTATAAGGGCGCATTGCGCGCCATTCTGTGAAAAGGATAATCAAAGGCTTTCGCGCTCATAGAACGGGACAGAACATACGTTTTTGGAATGACGTAAGCACTAAAATGATGTGTTTTCTTATATACAAAAAACTACACAGCTTATGAAGAAGTGAAAAAAGAAGAGAAAAGTGTCTCAATTAGATTCTATGGTGCTAATGAACCAATAAAAAATTCTCAATTTTTTTATTAAATCGTTAATTGCCATAAAAATGCATTTTAATTTTGCATTTTAAAATTTCGCGCGTAATTTGACAAAAACGCTGGATGTAGTTGACTGTGTAAACAAATGCAGTGATATTTTGTATGTTATAGGTACGCTGATAGTTGACAGTTGACACTTCTTAGTTTACATAGCCGTATGACGTAATAACATGGCCACTACTATTTAATGGTGTTATGAAACAGATTAAAAAAGCTGAAAACTTTAAATTCTATTTAAAATTTAGTTTGCTACTTTATGAACTAAAACTAACGTTTCTCGACTGCTTTTTGCCTAAGCTATCTCAAAAATATATTTTTAGATTTTTTCTCATAAAAATACCCTATTAGTAATAAAATAACCTACGAATCAAAACAAAAATATTTTCTATAAATAAATAATATTTCATGATTTTTTATCGTAATTTGTTTCACAGTCGTGTTTTCCAATTAAGGAACCGAAGAAAAAATATTGAATTTCATGTAATAGGCCTAGTTTGACAACCAAACCCGCTAGGTTACGGGTTAAAGCCTATATCAGACAGCAATTTTTTTTTTGTGTTGCGGGTTGTGTTGCGGGTCTACGATAACCTTGACCCTGACCGCACACCCGTCGAGGTGAACCTTAAAGCCCAAGCCTATGTCAATTTGAACAACTAGTTATCACATAATTGAGTTGGTCGGTTAATCTGGACCCAACTTGTGATCCAGTTAGTTGTGGTTTCGCCAATAAAACTCGACAAGGGTAAGTAGGGTTTGTTTCCAAGAGTTCCGTCACTTTGACTTCATCAGACCTAAATAGGAATGCTTTTTTAAAAAATTAGGCGCACTCGAATGAAAAGTTTCTGTGTTAATCTACAATCTATCTATATATCTATATATATAAAAGAAAGTCGTGTTAGTTACACCATTTATAACTCAAGAACGGCTGAACCGATTTGGCTGAAAATTGGTGGGGAGGCAGCTTAGAACCAGGAGACGGACATAGGCTATGTTTTATCCCGGAATTACCACGGGAACGGGAACTACGCAGGCGAAGCCGCGGGCAGCAGCTAGTTATATATAAAAGAAAGTCGTGTTAGTTACACTATTTATAACTCAAGAACGGCTGAACCGATTTGGCTGAAAATTGGTGGGGAGGCAGCTTAGAACCAGGAGACGGACATAGGCTATATGTTTTATCCCGGAATTACCACGGGAACGGGAACTACGCAAGCGAAGCCGCGGGCAGCAGCTAGTCATATTATAAAGAGGAAAAATTTGATTGTTTGTACTGAATAGGCTCCGAAACTACTGGACCGATTTGAAAAATTCTTTTACTATTAGAAGCCCATATTATTCCTGATGAACATAGGCTACTTTACTGCGGGAAAATGCTTCATTCCTACGGGAAAACGGGTAATAGGACAACGGGTAGTAAGAATGCAGCAAGTCTCATATTAATTGAATAAATTCATAAAAACTACAGAGTTGTAAAAATAGGTAGATTAGTAGGTACTCTATTATAAATACTATTATCGATACAGTTTAAAATATTAACCCCAATTGTCTCAATTCACGTTTACACACGTTCCAATAATTTCCAATTATAAATTGTTCGAGGGAACAGAGGACTGAGTTACGGACAGTATTTTCCATCTTGAAATAAAGGAAAAGTTCGAGGGTATTGGGATTTTTACACAGGGATGGAGTCAGGTACGGGGGGAGGTAACGGGGGCACTTTGGACCTGTCGCGGGATAGCATTGAGGCACGGAGATAGGAAATCGTCGTCGTTGGCTTTAGACTAGTTCTAAATTGATTATAATTACTAAACTGTAATTTTTCTTCTTAATAAAGTCACGAAGAAGAAGGAAGAAGAAAATTTATTTGTGGTTTACTAAACTACAGCTGCATAGCTAGCAACTATACACAATATACACAAGAATCTTAGTACAAATAAAATTACCTATTTCTAATTTATACATATACAACCAGTGTAGCTGTGTGGTGCCGGCTTAGAATTTGCACCACCCCAACTCTTCCCGCGGTTGTCGTAAGAGGCGACTAAGGGCCACCGGGGGCGGGCAGCAGCGCTCCCTGCAGAACAATTGTACCACCGAACTGCGATCTCCAACCCGCATGCCCAGCGTGGGGATTATGGGCATTACCCCGATGAGATAAAACCCAACAAGGCACTTATCAGGGGGAGGCCTGCGTCTAGCAGTGGACCAAGACAGGTTGTTGAGGTTGAGGTTGAGGTGTATAAGCAAGCAGCGAATTAATGTGTCGCATCTCTGGATAATGTTGCTCCCGTCAATGTAAGATTTGGGAGATTCTCGAAAGTGGAGGGCTCAAATAAGTCCATCCACCTCATTCATAGTTGGACTGGTGGCGTTGCCGGCGTGCGTGTTTCGCGTGCGCACTTCGGTCTAGGCACGACTTTCCATCTTTGTTGTTCATTAGGTAGGTATATTGTAAAAGATTGGAAATAGCGTATCTTTGCGTTTATTTGTAACACAACTCAGGCCATTTGTTGAATTAGCGCTAGGAGAACGTACCATATCTACAGAATATAACATCACTTGTATCTAAAGTTGCTCCACAAAAACTTTAGAAACACAATCACTATAAAAAAACCTTTTCGTACGTTATCATCATCATTGGCCTGTTAAAATCTACGAAAGATGATATAAGTGGCATCAGTTTGGTTCGAAATCAGCCGCCAACTTTCGTTGTTATAACACCCCCAAATGTTTCCCTGACTCCGTCCCTGTCTTCTCCATTCCAGCTGAATTAGTATTCTAGTACATCCTTTCGGAACTTCCTTTGAAAGGCTATAGGAAAGTTGTCGGTCCTTCAGAGGGTGTTGGGCCGTCATAGGTACATACGAGAGAATATGGGCCGTCATAGGTACGAGAAAAAGGGCCTATAAAGTGCAAAGCTAAGCAGAGCTTGTGTTATAGGTACTAGTTAACTGATATACTTAATACAATACAACACATAGATAGATATTTTTTTATTATACATAGAAAACATCCAGAACACCCTGAACAAATATCTGCAGATCGTACAAACATTTGTCCAGGGTTTTCATTAATTATTTAATGTCTTTCTGACTGGCTCATGCCCGCAGCTTCGCACGCGTCCTTTGTATGGAAACACACAGGATATTTCTTTTTTTTTTTTTTTTCGAATGGACTAAAATGCTGTTGACCGCAGATGGCCATGACAGCGTTACCGGACTTTTGGCGGGCGCAGAAGGCGCCTCGCCGGTTAAAAGTTAGGTTGGGGCAACACGCACAAGGGCCACCACTTAGGTGCGAGCCTCGGCTTGGGCTGTTGCCAGATGCTACGAGAGGGAAGGGAGGTTGCGCCTATAGGTGCACGAGTGCACCTATGGGCGGAAACGGGGAATTCTTCGACCCCGCTTCCGGCGGGGTCGGTTTTTGGTCGGTTGTGTAGTGTGCGGAAGCGAATCGGTTGCCGTCACCTCCGGGTTAGCGGCGGTGATTGGGTCAACGGGGTCACCGAGAACGTGTCTCGGTCTACGGAGGAGAGAACTCGTGGGAGGATCGTCAATGGGATAATCGGGTATTGTGGATATCAGGGGATTGTAGTGTTCCGAGGCCGTTTCATAATGACGCTGTGAAGCGGTCTTTATGAAGTGGGCGATCGATTCAAGATTAAGATCTCGATGGAGATCTTTGTTGCGCATGTACCACGGACAGCCCGTGGCTTTGCGCAGGAATCGATTTTGGACAACCTGAAGGGGACGGATGTTGACCGAGTGGCCAAACACTACAGAGGAGTACGTCATGACTGGACGTATGACCGATTTGTAAAGTGTCACCTTATTTCTAAGGGACATTTTACTCTTCGCTCTAAGGAGACTGTTCAACCGGCTGAGTATGAACTTAGCGCGATTGGTTACAGTGCGAATGTGGGGTTTAAAATTAAGGCGGTGATCTAGAATCACCCCTAAGTATTTGGCTGACTTAACCCAGGGAATGGGTTCGCCAAAGAGGGAGAGGGTTTTGGGCTTAGAGAAATTCCGCGAAAAGTACACTGCTGCACTTTTCGTAGGATTCACTTCTATGCGCCACTGTCTAAACCAGGCACCTAGTGTGTCTAGTGCGGCTTGCAGTCTTATACTCACCCGACTTGCGTTCGAGTCGGATGCGTACAAAGCTGTGTCGTCCGCGAAAAGGGCAAGTTCGACTTGCGGGTGGCGGGGGATGTCGCTGGTATACAGCGTAAAGAGGAGTGGGGCGAGAACGGATCCCTGGGGGACACCAGCTCGGACGGGTCGGGGGTCGGAGAGAGTGCCCTCCACGCGGTAGCGAAAACTGCGATTCGACAAGTAGTCTCGCAGGATGAGTACGAGTCTGTCTGGCACACCGAGAGTGGAAAGCTTGTAGATCAAGCCATTGTGCCAGACTTTGTCGAAGGCTTTCGCTACGTCGAGGAAGACAGCTCCCGTACTGGCTGGCCAAGTGTGATGCCACATGGTCAGGATGTGCTCCGTGATGCGGAGCACCTGTTGGGGACAAGAGTGATGAGCTCGAAAGCCGAACTGCTCATCGGGTAAGAGCTTGTGCTCATTGACGTGGGACCAGAGGCGACTCAGAAGGAGTCGCTCGTAGATCTTCCCCAGTGAGCTGAGGAGGCTGATAGGGCGGTAGGAGGAGGGTTCGTTCGCCTTTTTGCCCGGTTTGTGGATGCCAATGACATTGGCTTCCTTCCAGACATCAGGGAACGAACAGGTGGACATGGCTGCATTGAAGATGCTTACGAGGAGGTAAATGAGGGCAACAGGGAACCGTTTAAGGAGCCTGTTGCTGATGCCGTCCGAGCCAGGGGACTTTTTCGGTCGGAGATCTTTAATGATCGCTGCGACCTCCGCCGCCCTGACGTGGTCAAGGGTGGCGGAAGGGGGTAGGGACGCTAAACGTTCGACTTCCCTATTCACCGTATCGAGGTGAACAGGGTCGACGGGCTCAAGACTGGGGGAGCACTGGGCTTCCAGGCTTTCGGCCAGAGCGTCGGCTTTGTCTTTATCTTCAAACGCCGGCGTTTGATGATTCGGACGTATAAGCGGGGGCATAATAGAGAGTCCGTCTGCTTTCATTGATCGCGCCAGGTTCCAGTAGGCCTGGTGACCAGGTTTGATCTTTGAGAGCAGTTCGTCCCAAGAAGAGTTACGGTGCTCTTGAATGGCTCTCTTCACCTTACGGCGAAGCAAGTTCATTCTAAAGCGATTGAGATAGGTGGGATAGGAACTATAGCGACGAGTCGCCGCGTTCTTCTCAGTGATCAGCCGTCTGATATCATCTGGCAGGTCCCAGCGACGATCGTTCGCCGCTGGCACCTGTTTCGATGATTCGCTGATGGCGGATTGGACGTGGCTAGTCAAAGAGTCGACCGCGATCGCGATGTCGTCTAAGGAGCTAATATCATCGGGGATTTTTTCCAAGGCGGGTGAATGTATATTCTTGAGAGCGTTCTCAAGCTTATGCCATTGCACCACTGTCTTGGTGGGGGGACTGTCATTGGGAGGGGGGCCAAGCCGCATTATGACGGGACGATGATCCGAGTCGAGTTCCTGCATCACCGATATGGATTGCATCCGGAGGGATACATTCCGTAGCAGTGCCAGGTCCAAGTACTCGTTAGCGTAACCGGGGATGGGAGAGTACCGCGTGGGGCACATGGGAACGATCAGGTCTAAATCAAGGGATTCGAGACATTGGGTAAGGATGCGGCCGTTTCGATTACGAAGGCGGCAGTTCCACATCGGATCTTTGGAATTGAAGTCACCGGCCAGAATGACCGAGCTTCCGAGACTGAGTACTGATTCTAGGTCGCTTTGAAGAAGCGTCTTGTTAGGGCTAAGATAACAGGATGCAATGATGACCGATTGATGACCGGTCATCGCCAGCCTGCAGACAGAGACTTCTAAGTCTTGTAGGGGGGGGGGATCTAGGGGTATGCAGTGCAGGGACCTCTTGAAGTAAATGGCAGTACCGCCTTTGGGGACGTTCGTTCTGTCATTTCGGACAATTTGGTAGTTAGCAATCCTAGGACTGCTAGTGCCCTGTTTCAAGAAGGTCTCCTGCACAAGGAAAATATCGATTTGATGATTAACTAGGAAATGATGGACGAGTTCTCTCTGGGATTTAAGCCCGTTAGCGTTGAAAAACGCTAACGAGATGGAGCGGGGTTTTAATCTCTCAGGTTGTACAACCATTATTGAGATTTAAAGGAGAGGGAGTCTAAGGACGCCATGATATCTTGATGATCCGAAAGAATCATCAATTTTTCAATGGCCGTTTGAGCTTGGCTCAGTTTGCGCAGGAGCGCAGTGACTTTGCCAAAGTCAACCGATGGGGAGGGACCCGGCAAGCTAGCCGTCGCAGCAGCGGGTGCTGGTTGGCTGGGCTTAGAGGGGCGAGGTAGGGGTAGGGGGGGGGCAGGGGCGCGCGTTTGCTCCTGTGAGCGGGGGAGGGGAGGGGGGCAAGCTTTCGCCCGAGGGGCTAGGCTTGTGTAGGCCAAAGGTTTGGCCCACGCCGATGTGGCAGGGGGGCGGGGGGGAGAGGGCACCGTAGACACCTTACCGGATGTCTTGGTGTATTGGGGGGCGGGGGCGGGGGGAGCGAAGCGCTCCGGGGCCCTTGAGCGAGCCTTGTTGCTTGCTTTTGGCGCCTTGGGGCAGCCGCGATAGTTCGCGGTGTGCCCCTCAGCGTTGCAGAGCACGCAACTGGGAGGTGTCGGGTCATCGCGGGTGCGCTTGCAGTCAGCGGTGCCGTGGTCGCCCAGGCACTTGACGCAGCGCGGACGCGCGTTGCAGTTGCGCGCAGAGTGGCCATGAAGCTGGCATCTGTGGCACTGACCGGGGGGACCTTGACGGAAGGGAGCCTCTACAGATAGGCCAGAGAGGCGACATACAGTCTTGAGACCGAATATCGCCTTCCCTTCGGGCGATAAATCTAGGATAACTAGGACTAAGTCAAACGGGCGTTTGTCCCGACCGCTGTACATGCGGTGGACTTCCCTGACGGGGAAGCCCTGGGACACGAGGTCGGCCTGAACTGTGGCCGGGTCGAATTCTGCGGGAACGCCACGGATCACGACCCGGAGGGATTTCTCGCTCTCTAGAGCATAGGTATGGAAACCTATGTTCTCAGAGCGGAGAAGGGCGGTGAGACGTCGGTGATCGTCCGACGTCTGTAATTGGAGCTTGATAGACTCCTTAACGGATTGGGCCTTCAGGAAGTGAATGCCCTTAAGGGAGAGAAGTTTCTCCACGTTAGCCCATTTGGCTTTTTCGCGGAGAAAGATCGGAGGGGGCGGTCTCTCCTTGCGGGGAGAGGGCTGGGGCGCGGGGGACGCGGGGGTCGCGGCTTTCGCGGGAGCCGCGGGGGTCGCGGCTCTCGCGGGGGCCGCGGGGGAGGAGGGGCGGGAAGCCTTGGCGGGGGCAGCGGATTTCGCCTTCTTCAACCTCCTCTTACGGTTAACAGGTAACTGGAAACCGTCATCAGAGGAAGATTCGGGCGGGGTAGGGAGGTCGGACTCTGACTCAGAGCCCGACGATGCGTCAGAGGGCGGGATCGCGTCCCTCATCTCTACCTCATCGGGAGAGGCAGGGCGAGAGGGAGCGAGCGGGGAGGACGTCGGCGATTCCGGGGAGTCCGGAATGGCCGGGGTAGGGGCGGGGGCGGGGGCTCGAAGGGACGTAATAACGTCCTCGAGAAGAGCGGGGTGCTGCGTGAAGATTGCACGGAGCAATCCACGCAAGCTCTCAGTAGAGAGGCTAGAGATGTCCATATTGGACATCTGCGCTTTAGGAGCGGGGGGAAATTTCCCTATTCCCGGGGGGAACACCCGGGAGGTGTGCTTGATCCCTCCCTGTCGGGTTAGACAGGGGGGGGGTGTGTACCTGCGTGTCCTGCCTAAATGTGTGTCCCTTATGCCACTCTTACGGGGCTAAAGGGGTGCGTAGCTACCTAGCGCTACCTGGGGTCGGCGAGGGTTCTCCCCCAAGGCCGGTGGTTCCAGGCCCAGCCGGATTCTACTTTACTTTGAAGAAGTAAAGTAGGCGCTCCGGGTCAACGCCCAACCAAGTTCGTTGGCACGGTTACGTATCCCTTGGTTGACCACTGAAGGCGTGGATTTACTGTGAGATAAGTCGAAGAAACAAGATAGAGGAGCCGCTTTGAAAAAAGCGCGAACCTCGCGAAAAGCGTCGCTCTGAAAAGAGCGGGACGCTAACGTCTGCTTATTAAAAAGTCGCTAAGATGTTCAGTTCTAAAAAGAACTGAACTCTTATAGAAACAGATAGAAAAGTTCTGAAAAGAACTGATTTTTATTGTTTCGACAGAGCAAAACAATAGAGCGAGCGAGAGCGCAAGTACAGGGCAATCGAAAGAGCTACGGGAGCGCAAGCGATCGGACGTGCAACTCGCGCGAGCGCGAGCGACGACAGGATATTTCTATCCCATGGATTTATGATATATATCAACTGATTTATGGGATAAAAAGTACCTATGATTGATTCCAGGATTAGACTTACCTGTACGCAAAATTTCAGTCTGATCCGTCCAGTAGTTTTTGCGTGAGGAGGTAACAAACATCCATCCATCCATCCATACAAACTTTCGCATTTATAATATTAGTCTGATGTGATGACAATTTACTATTTTGAATTGCCTCGCAATCTTCGCAATAAATTGCAAAAAATAAAATATTTTTTCGTACCCGCCTCGAAAAGTACTGAAAAGGTTGGATACTTTTTATCCGAATTCAAAAGTCGTTCATTGTCTCGCAAAACCCTTTGAAAAACGACGGAGATCGAAGGTACGTTTTTATAGCCTGTAAACTGAGCGGTTAGTATGGGTTTGCACAATACGAAAACGTAAACCATTTTCGGGTTTGAAGATTTTGGCCCAAATATCGGTCTTTGGAAAATGTCTCATTGGTAAAGATAGCATCACTATTTGCTACATTTCAGCAGTACATTTTTGACAGGTCAGCGGTAGTAAACGAAAAGGGGTTTGAATATTTTTGTATGTATGGTGGCTCTTAAATTTGTATCTTTTTTTCAAAGTTACCGCACACAATAATAGTTATATATACGAATAGAAGACACTGAAACAAATAAAAAATGTCTCTAAATAATGTCGTCAAACGTCAGATTTCTGAGAAATTCAAATTGAAAATGAATATTTTCCATACAAATTGTGATGCCGAAATTTTAAAAGATACCTACAGAGTCATATGGGGTATCAAATAAAAGGTATCGGTTTGGACATTTCAAAACAGTTTTTCAAATTTCTGTAGGTTTCATATTTTTTGAAATATTTTGAAAAAAGTCGAAAAAAAAAACCATTCCCCCCCCCCCCCCCCTATCTGCGAAGTTTGCTGAGCGATCCATTTAAAATGTATGAAGCGTTTGTAGATATGGATTTATATTTTACAGGAAAAATATAGAGAAGTTTGTAAAAAGAATACTTTTTGAAAAATGGTCAAAAAGGAATAATTTTCAAAACCCTTTCGATACCCCATTCGGCGGGGGCTACCCCGCCGAATGGGGTATCAAATAAAAGGTATTGGTTTGGACATTTCAAACCAGTTATTCAAATTTCTGTAACTTTCATACTTTGGAAATATTTCGAAAAAAGTCGAAAAATTTACCATTACCCACCTTAACCGAACCACCAATATAACCGAAGCATGCAGAGAGATCCATCTAAAATGTAGGTTGGTACCTACTATTCTTAGGTATTCGTTAAATTGCGAAGTCTCTAACCAGTACTTTTGGTACAGATTTGTTGACAAACGTTCAAAACCCTCGGCGCGCGAGTTACACTCGCACTTGACGGATCTTGTTTTTTTTTGCATTATGTGAATATCTCAGCAACCTACACGAATAAATTTTTTATTGTGCGCTGTGACTTGAAAAAAAAATCTAATTTTAGGGCCACCATCCATACAAAAACAAAACAAGTTTTCGTTTTCTACCGCTCTGGCCTGTCAAAGTTGTACTGCTGAAATGCATCGAATAGTGATTCGATGCTATCGTCAGAAAAGAGGCATTTCCTTAAAAAAAAAACAGAATTATCGACTTTGGGTCTGGACGCTATGACTTTGGGTCTGTTATTATGCCAAGTTCATACTTGATTTAACGAAATGATCATTAAGTAGACCATGGAGAGCATGTAGACATTTCTTCCCTGGATACAGAGAGAGCGTGTAATAAGTTCTTTACATAGATGGGGGAGGGAGGGGGGGGCAAGTTTATTGCTCCATGTGGTAGAGCTCATTCTTCTGATGTCTTCGAGACCCACCAACATGGGTCTGCCTCAAGTGGTTTTGGAGTTATGACGGTTTCAAATTCCCTGGGATCCACGATGTAGATCTCCATCTGCTGATCACGTAGAAACCTCACACGATGGGCAAATGTTCTGGATACGGAGTTATGGCGTGAACCCCTCACTATTTTCTGGCTTATTATATTATTTTTCTTTTCAAGCTTTGGTGTCCGAAACCCAGAAAAAGTGTGTAGGAAAGTTTTTTCACAACACCATGCTCGATATAATCTCGTATCTAAGCGGTTTTTAACATTAGCTGAACGTCAACATTCACGCGATTGTCGTGAAATTCTCAACGTCGTAGTTGTTAACGATTTTTAACGATAGATAGTTTATTTAACGGTTATCGTTGCCCATTAGATAGTTTCGTGAAGTGAATGAAAATTCTGTTAACGGCACACTCCTAAAACCTATACTAAGGGCTCTGAACTCAAGCGAGTTCCATAAAAAGGGTAAAGCGTTGCTAAAAGCGAAATAAGTTAAAAAGTTCTAAATAAGATTGAAACGCTTTAGGGTTGTTCGTTTCGTGTTGGCGTGAGATTCAAATTATTTGTGATTTTTAATTTTTTTCTGCGTTCTACAAGGAATAAAAGTAACGGAAAAGTAATTTACCGCAACTCTTAAGCCATTTTCTGTGTGCTCATGATAAAACCTATTTCGATTCAATTGTATTTCTAGAGCATTTCTGAATATGTTGATCTGATTTTAACCCGAAATCTCTCTTTGTAAAACCAGTACCTAATTAAATCGAAGTTAGTTAGAACTTTTATTAGAAAGTTAGTAAAAAGATTAGTAGAAGCCAGCGTCTTGGGAACGCTTCCGACTGGTATTGGTTCAGAAGAGCTACCTATAGATTGTTTGTAAGAGTCTGCAGTTAGCTCAATTATTTCAATTGTAAATACGAGTCCTAATTTGTTTCTATTATTTGATTGTAATTTTCTTTGTAAATAAATAAATACTTTCAGCTATAAAACTTTTTAAATATTGTGAAGCTCAAAACTCAAATCATGGTAAATAGCCCGTTATAAGTCACTTTACTTTCAGCTAGTTTTATTCCTTTGAAAACGCAGAAAAATTTAAGCACAAAAAAAAATTAATCTTCTGCCAACACGAATCGAACAACCATTAGCTTTGTATTGATTCTTCTGCGCCCCGAGAAGGCTCTTTACTCTCTAATCGCATCAATTACGTACAGGGTGAGTTCACACGAATTTTTTACTATCGCTAGCTGAGCATTTTAGTCGATTCCCTTGAGTGGGGTAGGGAAAAGAAATGGAATATATCTCTCTATTTACTCTATTTTAGTATGACTATTTTACTTATATTTGCACCATTGTATGTTTTGCCTAGTTAAATATTTACATTTATGTCTGTCCACCTCTTTGTTTTTATCCTTACTTATTTCTACCCCTATATTTTGTTGCTTTGTTACTTTTCATCTGTGGACCGTTACTCGTGACGCGACGTCACCCAATTTTAGGTCCAGATTGAAAACCAGCGTCGTTATCGACCTCGCTGGTTAACGACATTATGCTGAGACTGGACCTGATTAGCCGCGTACATAGTTAGGGAAAGACCAATTATTTTTTGACGACCTCCGTGGCGCAGCGGGCGAAGGTCCGCCTGCGACGCAGGAGGTTGCGGGTTCGATCCCCGCCTCGGAACAAATTTGTGTACGATCTGCAGAAATTTGTTATATGTATAATAAAAATATCTATCTATGTAATGTATTGTATTAAGTATATCAGTTATCTAGTACCCATAACACAAGCTCTGCTTAGCTTGGGGCTAGATAATGTTGTGTGAATTGTCCAGCATTATTTATTATTATTATTTATTATTAGTATTTATTATTTATTTTCACCCCTGGGACTCCAATCTTATCGCTGCTGCTTATAATATGTTTTAAACTGAGATCCAAAGGTTTATGTTTTTCATTATTACATATATTTTTGTTTCCCTTTTTATATAAGTTGTGTGTGGCTATGAATAAATTCTTGTATTCTTGAATAGATAGTAACCTACATGATTTTTTAACATTTGATTTTTGCACTGATTACTTACTTTGATAAATAAGAAAATTGCAATTGAAGAATACAAACAAATTAGAACTAGTAGGTTAGGTGTTTACAATTGAAACAGTTGAGGTAACTTCGGACTGTTGCAAACAATCTACAGGTAGCTCAACTGATTCATATCAATACCAGTCGTCGCATCCTCACTACGATCTAACGATGACCTAACTATGATTGTTTTGTTTTTTTGTTTATTTTTAGTATTTGTTGTTATACCTCAACCTCAACCTCAACTGTATTGGTCCACTGCTGGACGCAGGCCTACCCTTGATAAGCGCCTTATTGGCCTTCATCTCATGGTAATGCCCATAATCCACACGCTGGGCATGCGGGTTGGGATCGCAGTTTTGTGGTAGAATTGTTCTGCAGGGGGCGCTGCTGTCCGCCCCCGGTGAATATCCCTAAGTCGACTCTTACGACAGCTTCGGGAAGAGTTGGGGTGGTGCAAATTAGAAGCATTTTTACCAAATCTATATTCATACATATTTTTTAGGGTTTCGAGATCGAAGATCGGTCTCGCTTTGTCTGTCCTTTTTTCCCTCAGCAACTACTGCAGCTATCAACTTGAAATTTAAAATAATAATACATTTCGTGTGCCTTTACTGATTTAAAGAAAAATAAATTAAAATAAATGAAAATGAATATTTTCCATACAACTTGTAAAGTCGAAATTTTAACAGACACCTACAGGGTCATGTGGGGTATCAAATGAAAGTTATCAGTATTTAAAATGTATGGAGCGTTTAAAGATATGAATCTATATTTTACAGGAAAAATATAGAGAAGTTTGTAAAAAGAACACTTTTTTAAAATGGTCAAAAGGGGGGGAATTTTTTTCAAAAAGGGGAGCTAAAAGATATCGGTTCGGACATTTCAAAAAAGTTTTTCAAATTTCTGTAGGTTTCATACTTTTTGAAATGTTTTGATAAAAGTCGAAAACGTACCTATTCTCTCCATTCTATCTCCGAAGTTTGCAGAGAGATCCATTTGAAATGTATAGAACGTTAGTAGATATGGATCTATATAAGTGGGGTGTCCAATGAAATGTATCGGTTTGGATATTTCAATACAGTTTTTCAAATTTCTGTAGGTTTCATACTTTTTGATATTTCAAAAAAGGCGAAAAAAATACCATTACCCACTTTAACCGAAGCATGCAGAGAGATCCATCTGAAATGTAGGTTGGTACCTACTATTTTTAGATATTCGTTAAATTGCGAAGTATCTAACGGTACTTTTGGTACATATTTGTAGACAAACGTTCGAAACCCTCGGCGCGCGAGTTACACTCGCACTTGACGGATCTTGCGATCTATTCATGCTACATAGTAATAACTTATTTTATCTACAGCTAACATCAACCGTAGTTCAGTTTGTCTGTTGGTCACAGTCTCTATATTAAGGTATAGTTTATTTAAATAGTAGTATTTACCTACAGATCCGAAAAAACCCCTCGTGTACCCCCGCCCTTGCATCCGGTAATATTATCAATTACCTAAAAATCTACTTTATCCATCGGAGTGGTATTATTGAATATTCTGCTGCAAAAATTGAGTTTCGATACGGTAAGAGTTTTTTGGATCATCCTATAAATGAATTGATATTTTATTTCGTAATACTTCTTGCATAATATTATATGTTATTTGAGAGGAAGATAAATGACTTTATTAACAAATAAAATTACAATCAAAGAATTGTATTCTTCTACAAATGAGAACTATTATTTACAATTGAAACAATTGAGCTAACTGCAGACAGTTGCAAACAATCTACAGGTAGCTCAACTGATCCATATCAATACCAGTCGTCGCGTCCCCGCTACGCTGGCTGCATTGCCCCGCTGTATGGCAATGCTGATGCGCTGCGCCAGATACTCACCAGCTCTCGGGTCACGCGTCGCTTCGAACAGACAGATTTTTTTAAAAAACCCGAAGAGCCTCAAGGCAAGTCAAATAAAAGCAAAATAAATCTTTCAATAGTTTTAATTTCAGCTTTAAAAACCATCTAAAATTCCATTCCATTTTAAAATCTTATACACCTTACATTTTAAAATACAAAATATCCCAACTCCACCCACCTTCAACTCCGTACGAGCTACATCCGGTCTAGATCCGGACCGGATTTCAGCCGTATCCGGTCATCCGGGCCGGACATGAACTTATTGGATAACATGAGATGGGTATGAAACTAGGACCCTAATTCCACTAAATGGATCGCTTCACCACAACAAGATATTGACGACCTCTGTAGCACGGGCGAAGTTCACGGTACGCGAAGTTTGCGGGTTCGGTTCCGGCCTCGAGAAATATGTTTGTACGATCTGCAAATATTTGTTCCGAGTGTTTTGGGTATTTTCTAGGTATATTAAAAAAGCTATCGATGTAATGTATTGTATTAAGTTTATCAGTCATCTCGCACCCATAACACAAGCTCTGCTTAGCTTGGGGCTAGATGATGCTGTCTGAATTTTCCAGCTTTATGTTTTATAATATTAAAAAAAAACACTCGCTGTGCTCGCAACTAGGCTACACAAAATTAATGTATCTTTAAAAGAGCAATGTAAAAGCTTCTACAACAAAACTCCTAGTGAGTTGCAAAAATTATCAGTAAATAAATACCAACGAATTGTCAAAACCTTCCTGTGCCAAAAGGCTTAACATAAATATCAGTATCTAGAGGATAAAACGCTTTTAGTTACTCTCCATAGTCTCCATACCGAAGCGTCAGAAATAAAAAATATCACTTCATTTCCGTGTCAGTGTTTAATTTTAGGAATTTGACAATTTCTAAGTGAACATTAAACCCTTAATGTTAAATACACATTTATATAGAACAACTAGCGGTACCCACGACTTCGTTCGCGATTGACATACCTGCCGACTAATTAAGTTCACATTTAACTACTATTTCTCTCATATAGACGCCGTGCAAAAAAAACTTCGACGCGCAGAATTGTATCTGTTACACTTTTAATATAAATACCTATCTATATATTTAGGTACCTAGTTAAATTGTGAATAAATCGTGTAGGGTCTACGGGGGATAGCATTGGCATTTTACCTTTGATGAATGAAACTACAAACTACGGACGCGAGTCAAAAGAATCAAGGTTCAAACCATTCTATGAATCACTCCGTGAAAATAGCATCGCACGCATTACTAAGTTAGTTATCTTAGAGTTTCATTCATCTATGGATGATTCTTCGACGATACCATTGCCATAGTAAAGAAATTAGTTACCAGAATTCGACCCCACGTACCTAGGTTTATTCATAAAGGTCATTATTTCGTGCGAAGGCGTTCTGATAACTATTTCAGTTGGGTTGGCTTGGTATTTTCATTATTAATTAAGACTTTTTAAATCAGATTAATTTTGGATAGTCACATTAATATTATAATTGCCAAAGTTTGGATGTTTATGTGATACTTTTTATTCCAAAAACGACGACCTCCGTGGCGCAGCGGGCGAAGGTCCGCCTGCGACGCAGGCGGTTGTGGGTTAGATTCCCGCCTCGGAACAAATTTGTGTACTATCCGCAGAATTTTTTTCCCTTGGTCTGGATGTTATCTATGTATAATAAGAAATATATATCTATGTAGTGTATTGTAATAAGTATATCAGTTATCTAGTACCCATTACACAAGCTCTGCTTAGCTTGGGGCTAGATAATGCTGTGTGAATTGTCCAGCATTATTTTTTTATTTATAAAAACGCGTGCGAAGCCGCGGAAAGCTAGTGTCTTCTCAGTCTCGATTAATTTAAAGGCTTAAAGATATTCTCGTTTACATAAGTTTTTTTTGCCGTGAAAATCTACGGTCGATTCGCCGTGAAAATTTACGGTTAATTCGCTGTGTGAAGGCATGATGGATGGGACAAGTAAGGCAATTGATGAACTCCTCAAGTCCTCTCATCCCTGCCGCATTCGATCATGCATCACCTTCGCCTCCACCGCGTGGTTTCTGTTGCCCAGACTCTAACGAGACTAGTGCTTCACACACACACACCCATACAACACACACTCATATACATACACACACGCTCACTTAAATACGCGCGTCGCGAAGCCACTGAAATGAATTTTTCACTAATATTTTCTACCAGCTGTTCGTTTTCATGTTTATATTTTTCTTTTTATTTATCAGCTTCACTCACCTTTCGGTTGAACGTCTTTACTTTTTCTATGTATCCCTTTATTCGTTTTCGCCTGTTTACGAAAAGTAGACTTTTAAAATAAGTTTTGCGGTTTTCTAGGTACTACAAATGGTAAATAATATTTTTTTCCCTCTAATTGGACAATAATTCATAATTTAAGACCTACTTTATGAAAGAGTCAGCCTATTCACGGTGTAGATTTTCACGGCGAAAATAACGTGTGATCAAAAGCCCTAATAATGTTTTGGTACGCCTTGTACCGTAGTTAATTTCCAATTAAACGTAACATCACGTAATAACATCGTAACGTACACGTAAATTCCACAGAGCAATGTTTATTAATTACCGTTGTAATCCAATTGAGGCAACAGCCGACTACGGTGCACGCACGGCTACGCACGCTATGCTAAAGGTTAGGTTTATACAAAACCGATTTTCTTTTAATTTTAGCCCCATACTTTTTGATCTATTAGCTGACATTAAGCCACAGACAGAATCTTGGAATGTAGACGGATTGAAATTGTGAGAGTAACAAGTATTTGCGTTATTTTTCGACTACTTACTTAAAATTGTATTCTTATTTTTTTACACGAAAAATATAAACCACCCTTTGTTAAGTTTTCGAGTGTTTCTATGTTATTTGATACTCTTTATAACGTCTTAGCATCCAAACGGCTCAATCAATTTTGATAGATGAGGTATCTAAATACATGTCTGAACTCTTTAATGTACGGTCTTAGCTACATTTTGTTGCCATGTTCCGACGAAACAATGACTTGTCAAACTATGGTTTTTCGTAGTTAGCGACGTGTCAAATAACGATGTGTCGAAATTCAGTGGGACACTCCCTGTGTCTTTTCATTTCATTTTTATTGAAAAAGGTGAAAACGTGGACCGAGGCTGGTTATTTTACAGTTTTTAATTATATTTGAGCGTAAAGTTATGAAAGAAAATTCAATAATTCCGCGTAGATATAATGTGGCTATACATAACTCGCCATACAGTATGGATCCGACGACGACGCGTCCACGGAATGAGTATGCATGAGTAGGTACCTACTTTAAACGTATGTAGCAGTGGGTTGATAGCTTTATCCTGTCCAGGAGTTGGAGTGTCTGTGTGTCTCATCATACTAAAAGCCCTGAAATTGGCAATAGCTGTATAAAGTAGCTTTGGCAACAAGTACCTAGTTAAGGGCAGAGTTTGGGCTTTATTGACAATCAAATTAGGCTAGTTCGAACATAAGATTGCCATTACAAAACACAAAATAATATTAATATAAAAAAAGTTTTTTCAAAATTTCCAAAGTCCTTGAGAAGACGAATCCAACGAACCCAAACTCGATAGGGTTACGTCATTTCGTTTAGGAGTTCTTATGGTCACCTTCTGTCTCCATAATCAGACCAGCTCGATGGTGCCACATGACATTGCATTTTCACCGAACTGATTTTTTTTATTTATTTATTAATTGAGAGAATAACACCATTACAGGTTTTTTTATTAAGCCCTAAGGCGATGTTATAAACTTACTTAAGTATGCCAAATTTAAGCTCACTATTAGATTGGTTGAGGATAATTTTGGTCTAAGATTTAGTTGCAAGATTTGTCTCACTCATTGTACATTACCTACTAACTAACACGACAATTTCATTAAAAGCTTGTAACAAATAAAATTACAATCAAATAATAGAAATAAATTCGGGATTTTAAAAATTATCTGAGCGTCTGGTAGATTCGACGCGTGACCCGAGAGCTGGTGAGTATCTGGCACAGCGCATCAGCATTGCCATACAGCGGGGCAATGCAGCCAGCGTAGCGGGGACACGACGACTGGTTGATTGACTGGACTGACTGGATGATGAGATGATTGATATGGATCAGTTGTGCTACCTGTAGATTTTTTGCAACAGTCTGCAGTTAGCTCAATTGTTTCAATAGTAAAAACCAGTTCTAATTTATTTCTTGTAACAAATTAATATTCTTTAGCAAAAAATCTCTTAGAAAAGGGTTTGAATACTTTGGCCCTCAAATCAGTCACGATTTTTATTTTTTTGTTGCGCGCCTCGAAAAATGTATTAAGAAAAATATACTACTTATTTTCATCTGTGAATATCTCGGCAAGCTGACGCTATATGACATTATTTTATAAAACATTTTTTATTTCTTTTAGTGTCTTCTATCCAAATATATAACTTTTATTGTGATATATGCATGTAGTGTGGCCCAAACATCGGTCACAATTTCGTTATTTTTTACAAGCTTTTATATAACTTGCAATGTATGGAACTATATTTGTACGGGGAAACCTTGCAACAAAAACCGCCTTTTACCGCCCACGCAAAAAGAGAGGGTTTGTTATAAGTTAAGCGTGTCTGTCTATGTACCTGTCTGTGGTATCGTAGCTCCCAAACGGATGAACCGGTTTTCGTTGAATTTTTTTTGTGACATAGATAATTTTAACCCGAGTGTTCTTAGCAATGTTTCATGAAAATCTGTCGGGGGGTTTTTTAAATTTTAAATTTTGTTCTTGTGAAGCAGATATCTACAACCGATTAAGCTGAAATTTTGTACACATGTGAAATTTGGATGCATTAAAAGATTGTTTTTAAAAAGATTTCTTAGAATAATATAACGTATTTCAAAATTACGACGCATAATTTTCATACTCATAGAAAATGTTCACCTTGAACTTTCATTCTTGCCACTAACTTGGGCAGAAGGACGTAGACCGTAAGACGAGAATAACACAGAAAATGGGGGAGAATTATGTCAAATATGATAGAAAATCGTTCAAAGACACGTAGAGTTTGTACACATCAGACGTTTTGAAACGCGCGCTTTAGTACTAGTAAGAAGAAAGAAAGAAAGAAAAAGAAAATACATTTACTTGAACTATACATAACACAACACATTACATCATATATTATACGTACAAAGAACATAGGATTATTTATTAACACACATAGGATTATATATAACACTAAGGCCAAAAAGGATTATACCGATATTAAATAAACAATTGGGACAGCAAGGTAAGTCAGAAATGTTGAACAATGTAAATTATCTTAGAAGTATTATCTACAAAGTAATAACAATAATTATTATATAAATATATTTACTGTTTGAATATATATTTTTGCTATATTTTTATGTTATAGACAAAAGAAAAACAAAGAAAACAGATACAAATTAGATAGAGTGTTACATACGGGCCAAAAAGGTCCCTGTCTCAGCATTATGCCGCTACAAGCCGAAGCTAGTAGCGGCGCTGATTTTCAGACAGGTCCTGGTAAAAAATATCTACCTATGATAAGCATTGTATTAGGTATATAAGTTATCTGGCACCCATAACTCTGCATAGCGTAGCTAGGCTATGTGAATTTTTTGGCAATGTTTATTTATTATTTAGCGCCCTGACTGAGATGAACACGCTGAAATCTAAATAAAAAAAAAACACTAGAATCTAAAATCTTTTTCATCCCCTCATCTCGGAAAGAGTATTTTTGCTCTTCGATATCTGAGTGCAAAAGCCGTTTTTATCCGCTAGAGGATAAAGTAAAATTGAATTTAGAACATCGTGTGCACTAAGTTTGTGAATTCAAAACATCATTAAACCTATTTAGTTCTACCTCCATGGTGCCGAATTTATCATACAACCTTTTTAATTTGTTTAAAACTCAGACTTGGAACCTTTTTGGTGTACTTTTATTTAATTTGCTTTGAGCGCGCTTTCTTTTTTGCATTTAGTCATTTCCTCACTGAGGTGGGATGAAAAGTTACGTGTTGTACTCGAGTGCAAAGATTTTTTACCTCGTGCTCCTTTGATTCCCTCGCTAACGCTCAGGGTTCTAATTTTTGAATTACTCGCTACGCTCGTAATTCAATTTTAAAATCCTTCGCTTGCTCGGTCATCAAAATTGAGCACGCGGTTAAAAAGCAAGACCAATGTCAACAGGCCATAAACGCACGTTTGGGTGTCTAGGTACGGGTGTGTCGTACCAGATCGTTTGACTGCCTCGTTGGTTTAGCGGTCAGCTTGTTCAACCGCTGATTATGTGGTCCTGGGTTCAAATCCCCGGTCAGGTCAGTAGTTGTTATTGGGATGTTTCTAGCAACAAAAATTCACATGAGCAGCCCGGAATCAGGAAGTTGGCGGTGTTACACCCCCGTGCCTCGGAAAGCACGTTAAGCCGTTGGTCCTGCGCTTGACCTTTCCCCGGTCGTGTCGGTCTACCGTCCCATCGGATTATAAGAGTCGGGAAATAGAATGTGCACTTGTGTTTGCGCACAGACTTATGCACAAAATAATATCTCCTGCGCATCTGGCTAGTCTCCGATGAGACTGGCCGCCGTGGTCGAAATTCGGCTAGGAAGACATTATTATTACCAGATTGTTTATAAAACGCGCGTTATCAAAGCGCGCGGTTCTAAACGCCTAATGTGTACTCGCTCGTAGGTACAAATAACCTTGCAATTTCTCTCGGGCAAGATCCAATGCTGTAAACTTGCTAACTTAAATTGCTTTCATTACAAACTTCAGCGACCCATTAATACACCCCCTGTTATATGACAATAGTTATACCTACGGTATAGATTTATGTAATACTAGCAGCGCCTCGCGGTTTCACCCGCGTAATTCCCGTTCCAGTGGGAATTCCTGGATAAAATATAGCCTATGTGCTATTCCAGACTATAATCTATCTCTGTGCCAAATTTCAGCCAGATCCGTTAAGTAGTTTTTGCGTAGCAGTGCTTCGCGATTTCAGCCCGATCCGTTCAGTAGTTTTGGCGTGAAGAAATAACAAACATCCATCCATCCATCCATCCAAACTTTCGCATTTATAATATTCATCATCAGCCCATATTAGTCCACTGTTGGACATAGGCCTCCCCTAATGAGCGCCATAGCGCCCTGTCTTCAGCTTGCCGCATCCAGCATCTGCCTGCAGTTTTTCGCAGATCGTCATCCCACCTGGCCGGAGGATTATATATTTTATAATATTAGTGTGATTTAAATGATTTCTTTGCAGTTGTATATAGAACAATCCTGAGGTGAATCAGTAAAATCATAAAAAAGAAAGAAAATAAGAATAATAAGAAAATAAATTTATTTGTTGAAAGACTTACACATACTTAGACTAAAATACATAATAAACTTAGATTAAAATACAAGGTGTAAACCCAGTAACAAAATGGCCCTGCCTCAGCATGAGTTGACTAGCAAGCTAGCAACCAACGCTGGTCTTCCGTCAGAGAACCATGTTGGCTTTACGGACTAACTACTCAACAGACAAGAAAAACAGACAAAATCAATAAAAAATTAAAAAACAAATGTGGGACCTGCTCGTATTTGAATAAACAACATACATAGGTACATAATAAAAATAAAATATTACGTACAGACGAATTCAGAACCTCCTTCTTCTGAAGTTGTTTAAAAATAGTATTTGATTAGGAATAGAATAGAATAATAATAATAATAATAATAATAATAATGCTGGACAATTCACACAGCATTATCTAGCCCCAAGCTAAGCAGAGCTTGTGTTATGGGTACTAGATAACTGATATACTTAATACAATACATTATATATATAATAGAATAGACATTTATTTAGCACACAACAAACTGAGGGGAAGTTAAAACAAAACAAAAAGTTACACTAAACACCACAATAGAGACTGCATAAAACATACAAACAAACATCATAAAAAAGTGTTATAAAAATAAATTAAAAAATACCTCTACGTGTAGTCTGATGAAAAAAATTTACCTTTCCCTAGTGCGTGGCTAAACAGGTCCAGCCTCAGCTTGATGCCGATACCGCCCGAGGACGGAAACAACGCTGGTTTTCAGTCTGAACCTCTGGGTGACGTCACATTACGAGTCTATAGCTTACAAAAATCAATGAGGAACAAAGTTTAACAAACGGGAGTTTAGTTAGGTAGGTACCAATATAAATACAAATAAAAATTTGGGACAGTTATATTCGTTCTATTTTAGTTTCAAGTTTCCAGTAGCAAAAACAAAAGTAGTACCTACCTATCAGATTTGGGACAGTTATAAAGGAAAAGTTTCCGCTTCCTAAACTAACTCAGCGGTTTAACCACAAGTGCGTACATACCTCGGGCCCTTTTGTGGTTTTATGATTAAATCCCTTAAGACATGTATTAGGGTTTGGCATGACATCCTACTGATATTTTTTCTAAACAGGCATCCGATATTCATCGGATTGTCTTAGTTTTTATTGAAATTATTCTAAAAATAGCTTGAAAGATTTTAACCTTTGTATTTCGATTAAACCTACTTAATAATACCTCTTATTAAACCAGGTGAGAACTCTGTGTCTAGTTAAACCTTTTTTTTTTTTTATTCGCCTAGGAAATTCGTTTACGAATAAACTGGTCTGGGGGGGACCAGAATTATGTGGAACTCGACGTTCTGAAAAGAACATAATACCCACTAAAACCTCTTCGGTGTCCCTCTCTCGCCATTTTCGCCGAACCACAGGAACATTTAAAACCTCCGCGGCCCGACTGGCGTCCCCTCTTCCTCCTATACATAGCCGGCGAGCCCACCGATCCACACACTCGCCGATCCCATTCTTCCGTCACCTTTCCAGTTAAACCTAACATAGGCTATAAGGCACTTCTAACCGAAATGTTAATGTTATTTTTTACCTGAAGAAATAATTATATTATCTTCTATCCGTAGGTAAAAGAATGGATATTTGTAGTGTATCTAACTAGTTCATATTAGCATTGTGGATTCAATGGCTTCTAGATAGGTTAGTGATACTTTTTCCGGGCTTTTCTGTCCTGAGGGAATTTTGATAGTAAATTTACTGTCAACTAGCAATAGGTATCAGATTTGGGACATTTATAAACGAAAAGTTTGCTTCCTAAACTAACTCAGCGGTTTAACCACCAGTGCGTAGCTCCGGCCCTTTTGTGGTTTTATTATTAAATCCCTAAAGACAAGTATTAAGGTTTTGGCATGACATCCGTAGGTAAAAGAATGGATATTTGTAGTGTATCTTTTTCATATCAGCATTGTGGTTTTTCAATGGCTTCTAGATAGGATACCACCTTTTCCTTTGTCTGTCCTGAGGGAATTTCGATAGTAAATTGGTTGTGAACTAACAACCTATATCGGTCCACTGCTGGACGCAGGCCTCCCCCTGATAAGCGCCTTATTTTATCTCATGGTGCCCATAATCCCCAGGCTGGGCATGCGGGTTGGAGATTGCAGTTTGGTTGTATAATTGTTCTGCAGGGGGCGCTGCCCGCCCCCGGTGGATATCCCTTAGTCGCCTCTTACGACACCCGCGGGAAGAGTTGGGGTGGTGCTAATTCTAAGCCAGCGCCACACAGCGAAATTAACTAGTACTTATTTATTATAATATCTATGGCCACGAGAGGCCATTGAGATTACCAAACACAGGAACTTCAACCGAGAAGAAGCTTTCCAATTATCAGGAAGCTGGAACCCTGTTGTGAGAATGTGCGAAAACCGAAGAAGTGATGTACCAACCGCGCCGCGTTCTGATACCGTCAGTGTTGTGTGTCGTGATCGAGTTGCGTTCGATAATGAAACCGGTGGTAGTAGTAAGGTTCGTAGCAAACGACAAAAAAAGAGGGCAGATCGGTATACCTGCCAATAACAACTCACTCGCAGTGCCCTCAGTTATTCCGTGATCATGGCGCATGAAACTGTCCCGAAATATTGGAAAGCTCAAAACTTAAATTCTGGTAAACACCCGTTGTGACTTTATGTAACACTAGCTTCTTCCCACGGCTTCGCATGCGTATTTTCGGTATAATAAGTAGCCTATTATTTAAGTTAGGCAACGTTATAAGTGTATGCCAAATTTCATCTTGATCTGTTCAGTAGTTTTGGAGATCCTAGGCAACAAATTTTTTACATATCACAAACTTTAGAATTTATATTATTAGCAGGATCTATATTTTCAGTACATCCTACCCGTCATGACCTACGGAGCTGAGACGTGGACACTCACGGTAGGGCTGGTCCACCAGTTCAAAGTCGCTCAGCGAGCTATGGAAAGAGCTATGCTCGGAGTTTCTCTGAAGGATAGGATTCGTAACGAATACATCCGAGAGAGAACCAAAGTAATCGACATAACTCTAAGAATTAGCAAGCTGAAGTGGCAGTGGGCCGGCCATATCTCGCGAAGAATCGATAACCGGTGAGGGAAACGTCTTCTTGAGTGAGACCACGACTCGGCAAACGTATTTTACGCCCCGGCCAGGTGGGATGACGATCTGCGAAAGACTGCAGGCAGATGCTGGATGCGGCAAGCTGAAGACAGGGCGCTATGGCGCTCATTAGGGGAGGCCTATGTCCAGCGATTGATTAACATAGACTGATGATGATGATGTATACCTATAACTTAAGCCTGCACAAGTCGTCCGGTCCAACTCATCGGTGGGCGCGGCCTAAATGTATGCCATCTCATCTGACATACCTAATAGACATTCTCGCGCGCTTGATGAAAGGCAATTAAATGTATTCGTAAAACTGCCGCGTAAAAAATGGGAAAAGACTTTTAGCACAAGGGTTATTATAGAAAAACTATTGAGAGAATCTTTTCAAAATAATTTATTTCAACTTTTGAATAACTAAACTATGTCTGTACCGGCTTTATTTTAGAGTTTTCTTACTCCGTATGTTATTTATTTTCGCCCAAAGATGGGCTAAAATACGAAAGTTTAAAATCCCGTATTTTTTTATTAATTCTTTTTTTACGGTTTCGGGTGCATACAGACATAGATAATGACGAGATAAATGATAATTATCCTTAGTTTTGGATGGTCAACATCAAACAGCGTTGTAGTTACCCTTCCACGTTTGTATGGAGAGATGAGCGACTCGTTCAGCCTTAATATCAAAATGTAACTTTTAACAAACATAATCTCTCATTTCGTCCGAAACTCTGACCCTAGATAGAGAATGGCCAATTCTGACGTCATTACACCCCATTATCGAAGGGTCCGGCTTGGGTCGGCTCTAATTTGAACCCTATCGTCTTACGATATGTTATCCTTTCGAATGGCAGAGGTCACCGTAGGTTGGTAAAAGGAAAATCCCATCAGAAGTTTTGAGGGTATTTCGAGAATCACTTTCTTCGAAGTGAAATTGAGATGTTATATGTATCAGAAAATAATCTTAGGTTTTTTATAACTTTAAGTACTATAAGTAATAATTCCTTTAGGACAACATTTTTCTTGGGCTTCGGGATCAATGGTAAAATAAGAACAAAATTAAAAATTTAAAAAACCCTCCGATAGATTTTCATGAAACATGGCTAGAAACACTCGGGCTAAAATTATCTATCACACAAAAGAAACTAAACGAAAATCGGTTCATCCGTTTGGAATTGGAAGCTACGATACCACAGACAAATACACAAACAGACACGTTAAACTAATGACACCCCTCTCTTTTGGCGTCGGGGGCTAAAAATCATTAAAATCGGTCTAAAATTGACATAACACATACAGCCGAACACAGAATCTCGCCTATTTTTCGAAGTCGGTTTAAAGAAAAACCATTTAATTTACTTTACAATATTTTTAATATATTCTGTTTTATAAATTTATAGCGGTAGAGATCCCTCTTGATCGAAAAGACCGCCTTCTGTCAAGTACTTTGTAATTTTTAAGAAATAAATGCCGGTGAGAAACGAAACAATTATTATATACTAGCTACCCGTCCCAGCTTCGCACGGGTGCAAATACTGATACTAAATATACTACAGAATCGGCCCCCGGCATCCATACGTCATCCATACGTCCATTACATAACTGTCATTTGTGTTTGGTTATTCCAAGTCTGATTATTTTTTGTTATACCACGTTTTATAGTGACTGACTCAAGTCACACGGGAACGCTGTCGAACGGGCTAAACAGTATCTTATGTCCGTCTCCTGGCTCTAAGCTACCTACCCACCAATTTTCAGCCATATCAGTATAGCCGTTCTTGAGTTATAAATAGTGTAACGAACACGACTTTCTTTTATATATATAGATTACTTTTAGCTAGTGATGCGAAAAATTTGTTGCGAAACAGCACTACACCAAATATTATCCCAAAAATTTTCGACTTCGACGAGACTTGAACCCGCATCCTTCCCTCAGCACGGGAATGTGCTAACCAACTACACAAGGTCAAGTGACGTTGGGCCGTTGGGATATTTTTGATTTCTTAGAAATAAATAAATATTAACTTCGAAAAACCCTAAATGTGAGGGCTAAGATAAGCACTATAATACTTAACAAAAATCCTAGTATTATTTTCGTTTGTTTGTTAATTGGTTCGTTAAGTCTGCAATAATTCTTTTTTTAAAACTAACTTAAAACTATACAAAACATGTAAATAATAAATAAATTAAATCCGTCAGTGCGCACCTCCGAGAACATCATCGATGCGCTGCGAGGCAGCTGCATCAGCATCCTGAAGATTTTGTTGTATTGGACTTGCAGAGAGCTGGCAGCCCGCCGGGTGTGGTTTATCCAGAGTCTGCTCGAGTAGTAGGACTGGCAATTTAGCCCTGTCCCATTTACGTAGGTAGATAGATAGATAGATAGAAAATACTTTTATACTACACCTGCTCGGAAAGTTGCCTATTCCTTTTCCATTAATAGCATAGAAAGTATGTCTTTGCAGGCCTATAGGAAACCGGGAGGAAAAAACTCTATGGAATTTCATTTCTCACGTGTTTTAGCGGGAGGAAAAAGTGTATGGAAATCCATTTCTAACGTGTTATTTTTTTTTTTTATTTCCTTAAAGATCGGCCGGTAGCTATGGTTATTTTCGTTCGGTCAAACGACAAAAAGTTTTTACTCCAAGTCCATTAGGCCTCCTCCGATTTCCGAACAATATTTTGAAAAAAGAACCCAAAGGCTGGCGCGGTCAATGAGGTTTTACCAACATCATTGGGCGCGGTAAGTTTTTCTAAATTTCAATTTAATAATTAATTATGCTTTTTATTTTCCTCGAAGGTGTAGTATAAAGCACTATTTATCACACGGCAGAAAGTGCGATTCCTACCTCGTGCGTTTTAAGGCCCTCGGCTGCGCCTCGGGCCCAAAACGACACACTCGGTGGGAATCGATCACTTTCTCGCCTAGGTGTAAAATGTACTATTTCAACACACTTGCTCATAAAGTGGCTCTATGGTCACCGCAATTAGGCACAGAATGACACCCATAATCAAACTGTGACTTTTTCATTGCTATAAACTCACTAGTGAGTTTATGATTCTTTTTTAAATTTTATTGTTTTGTTCTTAAAAAAGTTTTAATTAAAAAAAAGATCGTGTTTAATAGAACAAATAAATTAATGTTCCTATTGCTGGCTCATTTGATGCAACTTCTTATTTAAATAGATAATTTTAACTCGTACGTGTTTAATAAATAAAACTTTCACTCTAATATAACTTTTGTTTTCTCTGTAATAAAATGAGTTTTTATTGTTATTTTATTCACAAGTGGGTTGAAAGACGTCGTATGATACACGTGTGTATCAATGATTACCGTCATCGGCTCTCAAGACCCTCGCCTACGGCTCGGGTCTCAATGGCGCCTCGGCGGTAATCACCAATGTTACACACTAGTACCATAATGTACTATTATTATACACTTAAAACTAAGAAACAATTAAAAATGAGATAACTATAACCTAAGTGGCAATTGGCGGTCTTATCGCTCAAGAGCGATCTCTGCCAGGCAACTTGGTATGGATAGGATCGTCGGATATGTACATGGGTTAAGATCTGTGTGCATCTGTAATTGGTACTACTATGCTATCTATTATAATACGTTTATATATTATATAAAAAATTAAAAGTTAAAAAAAATTACTACTTAAAAAATAAATGAGTAGATACTTATTATTACGCACCTACGCGTTTTACGAGAATAATTTGGATTGGAATTTATCTAACTTAAATATTAAATTGGTAAACCAGGCAGAAAATTTGACTTCAACCTCGTTTAGCAGAAATTAACGCAAAGAATCACAGACTTATTCAAATAATTTCTTTAATTAAAATGTTTGAGCATTAACATAAAATGGAGATTTCTTTCGGTTCCTTAATGAAAGAGGGAATTTATGTCGTTACTAGTTAACGCCCGTGACTTTGTTTAAGGGCCTGAGGGAATTTCTTGGAATCATTACGTAACTCAACAAAAAGGCTGTATTTTTTCATCGCGCGTGCAAATGATCAGCCTTTTTGGTTGAGCGTAGATTTTTGAAAAATACGTTAGATAATTTTATGTTCTAACTAAAACAGTTCATTCATATTGAGGTATCTACCTACATTGTTTTTAGGGTTTCGAGATCGGAGATCGGTTTCGAAACCTATAGTATGGGTATATAAGTATGGGTCTCGCTTTGTCTGTCCTTTTTTCCCTCCTTAATGTCTTAGCAACTACCGCAGCTATTTACTTGAATTTTTTTACAGATTTGAAGACAAAAAATTAAAATAAATGAAAAAGAAAATTTTCCATACATATTGTGATGCCGAAATTTTAAAAGAGATTTACATAGTCGAGTGGAGTATCAAATGAAACGTATGTAAATTTCAAAATAGTTTTAGAAATTTCTGTGGAATTTATACTTTTCGAAATATTATGAAAAAAGTCGATAAAAACCCCATTCCCCCCCTTATCTCCGAAGTTTGCAGAGCGATCCATTTAAAATGTATGGTGCGTTTGTAGATATAGATCTATAATTTACAGGGAAATCTGTAAAATAACACTTTTTGAAAAAAGGTCCAAAAGGAGGGCAATAATTTTCAAAAGGAGAGGCTACCCCACCGAGTGGGATATCAAATGAAAGGTATCGGTTTGTACATTTCAAAACAGTTTTAAAATTTCTGTGGTTCCATACTTTTCAAAACATTATTAAAAAATTACCATTGCCCCCTATCACCGAAGTATGCAGAGAGATCCATTTGAAATTTAGGTTTAGGTGGTACCTACTATTTTAGTTATTCATTGAATTGCGAAGTCTCTAACCGGCACCTTTGGTACATATTTTTTGTATAATCGACTAACACCCTTGGAAACCCTCAGCGCACGAGTTACACTCGTACTTGACGGATCTTGTTTTTAGTTTTGCGGTACCATATTAATCCCTCAGAAATAAAGGAATAGGAGTTTCTGTACAAAACCAAAAGATTCATCGAAATGTGTTCACAATTCTTGGAGAATTCGGTGTTCCTATCTGTTGTTTTTTAACTGAATAAATTCTAACATAAGTATTCTACTTAAATGTTCTATATTCACCTTAACTGTACTGTAATTAAGTGGTCATCTGTCAAAGTCAAAACAAAAAGTAATATGTTACTGTCAAAACAAAACAGGGTGTTATGTTATGTTATGACTCAACTCACCCAAGGGTAACGCCGCCGGTCACGTGGGCATTTTTATCGTTATCGTTTTTCATTTCTGACAAATTTGTTTGTATGATCTACTACTATAATTTGTTTGGTGTCTGGTCATTTTGTACCTATGTATTTTATGAAAGAAAAATTAAGAAAAGAAGTATTTAGGTCTTTGAGTGAATATTTTCGGCACAGCGTCATTTTTAGGATTCTATACCTCAGAAGGAAGAAAGAAATCTTCTTTAATAAAACTTCTAAGTCAACGCAATCAAAAATTACAGCCGTTTATTTCCGGATGTGTATTTTGAAATTTCCAAGGGAATCACATGCACGCAAAACATAATTCTGTTATACACTATACATTACTACCCATTTATAGTAAAGTCAAATAGTATGAGTGATACACTCACGAATACATTGCCATCTGAATGGACCAGCTGATCCCGCCGTTAGTACTTTTAATAATAGAAAATAATTAATATTATTTTTCTTTGTTTCAGGAATGCACAACATTGAACAATGGCGTCTCATCGAGAGTTGTCTAAATTCAGATAACAGATGTCGCTAACCGTTATGAAACCAAGCACTTAGATAGCACCTAGGCGTAGTGATTAGAAAATATAGAAGCTTTTAATAGAGTAGTCAAAACTAAATAGAAAAGTGAACTTTTAGCAAAAAAGTGAAAATTTATTTATAAAGTGATTTACAAATTTTAGCAAAAAAGTGAAGTTTGCAGTCGAAAAGTGAAAGATTTAGTAAAAAAGTGAACTTGTTTAGTGGAAAAGTGAAGTGTTTTTATTTTCTTTTCGGATTATTATGATTTAGTAGTGATTGAGATGCGAGACGGGTCTAAACCAGGGCCAAGTAGTGCCGTCCCCGGGCAAGAGTTTGAAGATGATGGTAAGAAGAACATTATTTATTTTGTTACCTAATATTCTAAATTTTTTATACTTAGAACCTTAAATATAAGTAAAATTCTGTAGATATGGTACGTTCTCCCAGCGCTAACTCAATAAATGGTCTGTTTTGTGTTACAACTAAACGCAAAGACGCTATTTCCAATCATTTGCAATTTACCTACATAATGAACAACAAAGATGGAAAGACGTATCTAGACCGAAGTGCGACCGAGAACAATACGCACGCGAAACACGAACGTCGGCGGCCGGTCCGACTATGACTGAGGTGGGTGGACCTAATTCGACGTACACGATACGACATGACAGCGACTTTCTCCTCGATCCGACTCTTATAGTTAACGCTTCGTCTTCCCTTCCTCTTCTTCCTTCTACTTTTCCTTCTATAATGTTACGTATGAAGTTGTGGGTGTCCCATAATGAGTGGATAATCTTGAAACGGCTTGTGCGGGGGCCCAAGGCCAATCCGAAACATTTTTTTGTTTTTTTTTTATCTTGACCCGTTCGGAAAATATTTAACATTTTGTAAATTTGGAAAAAATTTTACCTTTGTTCACATTTTTAGACTTGGTGCCTACAATTTTTTTATTTTTTTTATTTTTGTATTTGGAATATATTAAGAAAATATAGCGCAATTGAACACCGTTTGAATAATTTTGGTAACTAGGAGCAGTATTTTCAAGACAGTATTAAAGTGGAAAATTGAAATTTTTCATTAAATTTTACTAAGTTTAAGCATCTGTGGTTTAAAAAAAAGGTATGAAAACCTAAGAAGCCATGTACATAAAAAACATGTCCATTTCAAGAGGATTCTTAAATGATAAAAAACTACGAAATATTTTAGAATGAAACACTGAGATGTCGCCACTTTTGTGTAAAAAGGGGCCATTCATACTAGAAATAAAATTGAAGAGTGGCGTAAAGATATTTTATTAATGTGTGATGGACACATTAATAAAATATCTTTACGCCACTCTCGTTCTGAAACGGTAACTTTTCTACTTAAAACACAGAAAATCTATTTTTTCTTAAACATGCTTCTTATATTCAAAGAAATAAATAATAATCTAGCCGAAAGTAAACAGAGTTTGTATTATGTGTGGCCTCTTATTTGGTGGTATTTTAATTTGGAAAGGAGATACGAACTCCGATCAAACGAGGTTCAAAGCAATGGTTTCCACCTTTTTGGTGAAGCCAAAATGCAAGTAAGGAGTATTTTCACTTTTGACCATTCCTATTTTGAATAATTTTTGCCATTTGTGGAAAATTCTTTTCTACGCGTCACTCGACATTAGTTACAAGTGCTCTCTCGTTTCGCCACACGGCATAGAATGTGGCTACAGAATGACGGGTGTCCGGCACACTACGCCGTACAGGTACGGCGATATTTAGACGAAGCGTATCCAAACAGATGGATCGGGCGTGCTGGCGCAATCCAGTGGCCAGCGCGGTCGCCGGACTTGAATCCATTGGATTTCTTTTACTGGGGCAACTTGAAGGAACTGGTGTACAAAAAACCCATTTCCTCAATAGAGGAACTTCGACGTCGAGTTCAAAACGCAGCGGACAAAATTAACGAACGCAACTACGGAAGTTTGCTAAAAAAATCCTTTATTACAAGATGCAGAGCATGCATCAGAGAAGCAGGACACCAGTTCGAACATCTACTGTAATAAAAAAATATAAAATTATTTACAATTATGTTGGTTTAATTTTATTTTTAGTTCGCAATTGTAAAAAAAGCAGTTATCTTGTACCCATAACACTAACTCCTTTTACTTTCGGCTACATTATTATTTGTTTATTTAAGTGTTTTCCGTGTGCGAAGCATACTTTTCACCGTTTTAGAACGAGAGTGGCGAAAAGATATTTTATTAATGTGTGATGGTTCAATTTTATTTCTAGTATGAATGGCCCCTTTTTACACAAAAGTGGCGATATCTCAGTGTTTCATTCTATAATATTTCGTAGTTTTTTATCATTTAAGAATCCTCTTGAAATGGACATGTTTTTTATGTACATGGCTTCTTAGGTTTTCATACCTTTTTTTTAAACCACAGATGCTTAAACTTAGTAAAATTAAATGAAAAATTTCAATTTTCCACTTTAATACTGTCTTGAAAATTACTGCTCCTAGTTACCAAAATTAGTCAAACGGTGTTCAATTACGCTATATTTTCTTAATATATTCCAAATACAAAAATAAAAAAAATAAAAAAATTGTAGGCACCAAGTCCAAAAATGTGAACAAAGGTACAATTTTTTCCAAATTTACAAAAAGTTAAATATTTTCCGAACGGGTCAAGATAAAAAAAAAACAAAAAAATGTTTCGGATTGGCCTTGGGCCCCCGCACAAGCCGTTTCAAGATTATCCACTCATTATGGGACACCCTGTATAAGGTCCAATAATTCTCCCTCTTCTGTTTTGAATGGTGTCAAAAACTCTTTTCAGCACCACCTCATTAGTAACCTTCTCTGTCCAGCTCATTCCTCTCATTCTCCAGTACTATATTATGTATAAGAACCTCTAAAGAGGTTTGAAGATTTTGGCCCTAACACCAGTAACAGATATTTTTTTTACACAATCGCTGCGCACAATAAATGTTATAATTTAGATTGTTTTAGATAGCGAACACTTTATTTGTTTAAGAGCCGATTTTTCAATAATCAGATAAAAAACCAGATAGCCTTTATTCGATGAAAAGCGATATGGCTCGAAGAAGTAACAAACATTCATCCAAACTTTCGCATAGTGTTGTAGCGAACGTCAAATGTCAAATACACGTTTTGTTACTGTTCTTTTCTAACACGTTGAATACTGTATCTGTGCATCTCGCTTGCACACAGATGGTGTGAAGTTGGCTAGCTTGAATCACGGATAGCTATTCTCTAGATAGTAGACGATTGAAAAGATAGAAATATTTATTTGCCTGATAAACAGACAGATAACTTTACTCGCTAGATAGCTATTCGACGACTTAACTGAGGATTGAAAAATCGGCCCTAGTGTCCTCTATCCAAAATATAACTTTTATTACCGCGCGGCGATTTTGAAAAAAAAAAAGTCAAATGATAGGCACCCTCCATACAAAAATCTTTAAACTTTCTTTCCTCTTCTTTGTATTACAGAACCCTAGGCGGCAGCCTAGGGTTCTGTATAATATATATCATAAAAATACATAAAATACGCTACGGCAAGTTTCTTTGCAATAAAATATCTTTTAAATCTCCCCTTCCTACGATAAAGAACGAAACAAAAATATATTTCGTAAGTAGGGTACGATATATACGATGAGTAGGAAATTGTACTTTAGCTGTATTGTGAGCATAGATCTAAGCAATAAACAACCTACAAACCTCAATATTGTAAGGATATTAACAAGAAAAATGTTTTTAACAAGTGCATAATTATTTATAACAAACTACCTCTTCACGCCAAAAGTACTGAACGGATCGGGCTGAAATTTTGCATACGGGTAATTCTAATCCTGGAATCAAACATAGGCTACTTTTTTATCCCATAATTCAGTTCTCATGGGATAGAAACCACCTTTAAACGTTTCCATAGTAACAACGCGTGCGAAGCAGCGGGCATAAACTAGTTATTTTATAAACTACATAATATTAAAATAGACATAGTCAAAACATACACAAACATATATTCAAACCGCCGATATAAATAAACAGAAACTTTTCAAAATGGAACTACTTTTGACCTCTTTAGTGAAAGTTGGCAAATCTCAAAAGTTCAAGATAACTTCTGCTCGGGTAGGTTTGCAGAGACGAACTAAGGTGGTGGGGAAAATGTTCCTCTATCTTAGAAATAATAAATAAATAAATAAATAAATAATGCTGGACAATCCACACAGCATCATCTAGCCCCAAAGTAAGCTACTCAAAGCTTGTGTTATGGGTACTAGATAACTGATATATTTAATACATTACATACATAGACAGATATTTTTCATTAAACATAGAAAACACCCAGACCAACGGAACAAATTTCTGCAGATCATACACAAATTTGTTTCTAGGCGGGAATAGATCCCGCAACCTCTTGCGTCGCAGGCGGACTCTCACCCGCTGCGCCACTGAGGTCGTCAAGAAATCAAATAATATCGCAAAAATTTTCGACGTCGACGGGACTTGAACCCGCATCCTTCCGTCAGTATCGGAATGTGCTAACCAACTACACCACGAGGTCAAGTGACGTGGGAGTCGAAAATCTCTGAGGCTTCCTAATGATTTTAGCTCGGTTAGCTCCACCAGGGGAAACATTGAAGTTTATCCAATCCTGTTCAAAGAATGCAGTTACATTTAGTTGGCTTGACTTTTATAAGATTTTGGATCGTTTGTCCGCAGCGCGAAATACTTCTTCTTTGGGGCTTCGAGCTTCAAAATTATAGAATATGAATTAGAACATTTTATTGTAAAGTTGTGTACATCATACTTAAAGTCTTAGATCAAGTTAAAGTAGGTATCAACAATTTTATTGATTTCGGGCATATAATAATATTATAACAATTCTATGGTATGAAATTGTTCGGGTATGTACAGAAACACAGCAAATACCTAGGTCTTATTTAATAGAACCTAAGTATCTTTAAGATTCTTCGTGAAACTTAGGAACTTACGAGTATTTTACCCGAATCCTAGGTGTTGCAATCTGCGGCACAGTATTTTACTTCTGCAGGTCGCATCGCTGCCTATTTTTTGTTATTTGCATCAATATGTTCCGAAAATAAAGACTTTTTATTTTCTAAATAATCTAGAAAAGATCTAGGTTACTACTATCGAAAGAACAATGAAGACTAACCACGACTTTTCTGTTAGTTCTCGTCCCTAATTCTCTTCATATGCGTGCCCCTGTTTGCCCATCTATATTCCCTTACTCCATCCCTGCCCTCAGTACCTACGGAGTATAATCTCCTCACGTTCAACTCTGCAAATCGGTGTAACATTCAAAAGACAGATCATATACATTGCTAATAACCTTTACTAGAAGAATATAGTTTTGAGAGAGAAAAAACAGATATTTTTGAACAATGTCATTATTTTCTCTTTCTACCACGTTGGTAGACTAGTAGGTAAGGTACCTATTTTACTGATCATATACCTACCTACCTACCAAAGTTATTGACATAGCTCAATGAATTAGCAAGCTGAAGTGACAGCGGGCCGGCCATTTCTCGCGAAGAACCGACAACCATACACAATAACACATTTGTGTCGGAATATTACAGTTAAAAAATAATATAAAATAAAATAATCACATATATCAAAATACATAATAAAAGTTAAAATAAATGCAATGTCACCACAAAATTAATGATGATACCTACCTACTCAAAGGTCTTAGTTTAGTACACTATTAAGTACTTTTTTCTGTGACTTCTTGTCCCATCTCAAAAAACATTCATGCCACTGTTTGCCCATCTATGTTCCCTTACTCCATCCCTGCCCTCAGTATCTACAGAGTATAATCTCTTCACGTTCAACTCTGCAAATTGGTGTAACATTGCAGCTATGCTAAACTTCAGAAGACAGATTAACAGACTTTGCTAACAGGCCTATCTTGAACCGAGTGATCATTTTGGAATATTCATATTCATATCATTTATTGTGATTTTATGCATAGGTACAGGTATTGTTTTTAGGTGTAGGTAGTCTTAGTGAGTACACAATGCATACAAACCCTGTCAGGGTGCTACAATTATTATGTCAATGAATAAGATAGTTTAGGAATGTCATTTTTAAAATAAGTAGTTATTATAAAAGGCAAGAATAAGTAATTAATTGAATTGAATAAGGTTTAGTCAGGTTTTCAATTTAATAGAATGACCGCAAATTAACGTCACATAAGGAATAGTCAAATTTTATTAATTTAATCTATGTCTAGATAGGAGAGGAGAATATAACAATACTAGCATACGTCCGCAGTTTCGCTCGCCCTACTCGTCCAAACTAGTGCATGGATATCACTCTAATATTATAATTGCGAAAGTTTGGATGTCAAATCAAATCAAATCAAATCAAAAACTCTTTATTTCCATAAAACAATAAATGTACACTTAGAAAAGGTCAAATTATTTAGCTAGAAACACGGAAATAATGTAATATTTTTGATTTCTGTCGCTTCGGTATGTAGACTAAAGTAAAGAAGAGACGAAGAAAACTTTAGCCTGTTAGTTATTATTTTTCGAGCTGGAGCAAAACTCGTCCCAAGCTTTTTTAAAAGATGGTTGTTTGTTACCTCTTCAAGCGATAACGACTGGACCGATCGGACTGAAATTTTGATAGATGTATCTTTAAGCCAAGAATCAAACATAGGCTACGTTTTATCCCATAAATCAGTTCGCATAGGATTTTAATATAACCATAAATGTTTCCATGGAAACAAACGATTCTCCTCCGTAGACCGAGCCACGGTCTCAGTGACCCCGTTGACACAATCACCGCCGCTAACCCGGAGGTGACGGCAACCGATTCGCTTCCGCACACTACATAGTCGACAAAAAACCTACCCCGCCGGATGCAGGGTCGAAGAATTCCCCGCTTCCGCCTATAGGTGCATTCATGCACCTAGGTGAAACCTCCCTTCCCTCTCGTAGCATCTGGCAACAGCCCAAGCCGAGGCTCGCACCTAAGTGGTGGCCCTTGTGCGTGTTGCCCCAACCTAACTTTTAACCGGCAAGGCGCCTTCTGCGCCCGCCAACAGTCCGGTAACGCTGTCATGGCCATCTGCGGTCAACAGCATTTGAGTCCTTTAGAAACAAAAAGGATGCAACGGATGCACGCAGAATCTAGCCTCAAGCTAAGCAAGGCCTTTGTTATGAGTACTAGATGACTGATTAACTCATTACAATACATTACATAGATATTTTTTATTATAAACAGGGTTAATGGTAAAGGAAATGACAATCAAATAATAGAAATAAATTAGAACTAGTATTTACAATGGAAATAATTGAGTTAACTGCAGACTGTTGCAAACACTACAAAACCCGTGAGTTGCTCAGTATCTGTCGCAGCGCATCAGCATTGCCATACAGCGGGGCAATGCAGCCAGCGTAGCGGGGACGCGACGAGTGGTATTGATATGGATCAGTTGAGCTACCTGTAAATTGTTTGCAACAGCTGCAGTTAGCTCTTATGCTGCATTAGTTCTAATTTATTTATATTATTTGATTGTAATTTTCTTTATGAATAAAGGCATCTAATTTATATCTATTTAACCTATATCAAATCTTCTGAAGACCCGTTTTCCTCTTTTCTTTATTTTCGTAAATAAAATTATAAAACGTCTTATTTTCTTGTTTTGCTGATAAATGTTTCTTATTCCATTCATTGGTTCAGTGATCACTCAGCCTCATTTGAACGTTTGTATTGAATTTTACTTGTAAAATTATGTTTCTAAATGTAATCTTATTTTGCTTATTTAATAATATTGGAATGAACTACAGTGTCCCCATTGGGTAATATTTAATTGGCAAATTATCTGAGGAAAGTAGTATAACGATGACAAAAATTTAACTATTGTATGAACGTTGTATGAACAAAAAGTTGGGAGGGGGCTATTCTATATTTCGTAACTCTGTTGTTTACCTTCTCTGATTGCAAGTGGGAGCACTTTACACGCGAATCGCACTTTGTTGGATCTAATCAGAGAAGAATTTGCGCGAAAAAGTTACTAAAAAATATTGTTTTATCCTAATTTTATACAATGGATTTCCGCAAAGTAACGCCTGAATCTATTATTTTTTACTGTATGAAACCATGTTCTGACAAACAACATATGATTGGTTCATTGGTTCATGACGACCTCCGTGGCGCAGCGGGCGAGGGTCCGCCTGCGACGCAGGAGGTTGTGGGCTCGATTCCCGCCTCGGAACAAATTTGAGTACGATCTGCAGAAATTTGTTCCGTTGTCTGGGTGTTTTCTATGTATAATAAAAAATATTTATCTACGTAGTGTATTGTAATAAGTATATCAGTTATCTAGTACCCATAACACAAGCTCTGCTTAGCTTGGGGCTAGAGAATGCTCTGTGAATAGTCCAGAATTATTTATTATTTATTATTGTTTTATTATTATTATTGTTTTTTAGCTGCCAGCGTCTTGGGGACGGATAATAATATAATAATATGTCGGAGAACGGCTAACGGTGCGACGAAAAAGTGTACTTTCTACGGTGTCGCTGTTTGGGTAGCGTCTTAAGACTGGTATTGATATGGATCAGTTGAGTTACTTATAGATTGTTTACAACAGTCTGTAGTAAGCTCCAGTGTTTCAATTTTAAATACTAGTTTTAGTTTGTTTATATTATTTGATTGTAATTTTCTTTGATAATTGTTTTGTCAATAATAATAACCATTTGCCTTCCTCCCCAGGATCACTGGCAGATGACAGCAGCTGTGAAGAACTCCTGGCTTTGAGGAGCATCCTCCACTTTCCTGAGGAAGTGGCTCTCAGGTTGACTGACTCGGAATACCAGCTCTTCTATCAGGTATGATATTATTAATATAATTATATAATCTTTAATAAATAAATAATAAACTGGCACAGCGCATCATCATTGCCATACAGCGGGGCAATGCAGTCAGCGTCTTGGGGACGCTTCCGACTGGTATTGATATGGATCAGTTGAGCTACCTGTAGATTGTTTGCAACAGTCTGCAGTTAGCTCAATTTTGTTTCAATTGTAAATACTAATTATATTATATTTTTTTTATAAATTGACAGTTTGCCGACTAGTTCTTGGGATTCATTTAGCTGAATCTTGATTTTATTTTTGCTGAGCCATAGAGACAAGGAAAGAAATAGAAAGTAACCTACCTGTGGTCGCCAATGTCCAGTTTTGCAGCGAAAGAGACGCATATAACAAAGGAGTGAAAGGGATAGGAATAAATAAATATAAATTAATAATGCTGGACAATTCACACTAAAAAAGTGAAAGTCAAGTGAAAAAAATATATCTAATTGGTCTATATAATCGTTCCCATAAGGCTGAACGAGTCGCTCATCTTTCCATACAAACGTGGAAGGGTAACTACTATGCTGTTTGATGTTGACCATCCAAAACTAAGGATAATATCAATTTATCTTATCATTATCAATGTCTGTATGCACCCGAAACCGTAAAAAAAGAATAAATTAAAAAAATCAAGCTTCTAAACTTTCGTATTTTAACACCGATTTTAGCCCAACTTGGCGAAAATAAATAACATACGGAGAAAGAAAACTCTAAAATAAAGCCCGTACAACAGTTTAGTTATTCAAAAGTTGAAATAAATTTATTTTCAAATGATACTCTCAATAGTTTTTCTCTATTAACCCGTTGTGCTCAGTCTTTTCCCATTTTTTTACGCGGCCGTTTTACGAATAAATTTATTTGCCTTTCATCAAGAGCGCGAGAATGACTATTATGTGAAGTTGAGAATCAAAGACAGCTAAATCCGTATTGAGTCAATACGGATTTAGCTGTCTTTGGTCAAGGAAAGACATAGGATACATTTTATCCTGGAATTCAGTAAGGTTCCCCTGGGAGAGAGGATGAAAGTAAAATTCTTTAACCGCGCATCACGACGGAACTACTTAATGAAATCGAATGCAACTCGGCATGAGATACATTTTATCCCGGAATTCAGTAAGGTTCCCCTGGCAAAGGGGATGAAAGTCAAATTCCTTCACCGCGCATCACGCCGAAACTACATAGGTAATGAGTTGGAATTAAACTTGGCACGTTTTGAGTTCATACTACAAGGAAGGACATGGAATACAATTTATCCTGGAATTCAGTAAGGTTCCCCTGGGAGAGAGGAAAAAGTAGAATTCTTTAACCGCGCATCACGACGGGTCTACGCGTCGTCCGATTTCATGCATTCTTTTTGTTAGAAACAGTGTTGCAAGATCGAATTTGACTAAATCAGTAGAAAGTTGAGTAGAAAATCAGTAGATTGATGAAATAATCTGGAGTTAGAAGAAAAAAATTAGTAAATAGAGGGTAGGTAAGTTCCTATCTATGTATTTTTCCAAGACGCACCCATTAGTTAGGTTCCTACCTACTAAGGCGTCTTGGAAAAATAAGTTAGGCCTTACATGATTTAGGGTGGTTTAGCTGGTCCAGTTAACTGTACTACCGAAGTTTGGTTGCAGTAAGTGGTCCAATTAAACTAACTAGACCAAAATGAGTTGAAATAAATTTATTTTCAAATGATACTCTCAATAGTTTTTCTCTATTAACCCTTTGTGCTCAGTCTTTTCCCATTTTTTTACGCGGCCGTTTTACGAATAAATTTATTTGCCTTTCATCAAGCGCGCGAGAATGACTATTATGTCAGATGGCATACATTTAGGCCGCGCCCACTGACGAGTTAGATCGGACGACTTGTGCAGCCTTAAGGGACGAAATTGCCTTGAAGGTATTACAACAAGTCGTTCCCATATGGGACGCATTCTCCTCTAGAGGTAAATACGTTTTCTCTGTGACAAAGCTCGAAAGCACAACTACCAAGCCTTTTTCCACTATGAATACGAAATCGGATCCATATTGGATCCACTAATCCTATTTAGGAACGCTACAACACGCGCGTCTATGAAAACCACAAGAACCCGTGCATTAAGTCTTGGTAGGCCAGCAGAGGCCGCAATTTTGTGATTTTTAAAATCATCTGAGACTTAGAAAATAGTGTTTAAAATTCTGCAAAAAAGATATATATTACTTAAGGATCTAGTCTAGTCAAAGTCGCTTTAACTTACAAGATCTAATGAATTTCACTCGATAGAAATAAATCCCAAAGTTACCCCTTTTTCTAACGTTTTTTCAATACTATGACTAGCGAACTACTGATATCACACTTTTTTTTGTACTCAACTAAGGACACTTAATATTTCTAAACAAATTCGCAGAGTTTGACTTGATAAAATAATTTCTTCATCATTTTCATCACCATGTTTAAATAACTACAAAAAACGACGACATTGACGACCTCCGTGGCGCAGTGGGCGAAGGTCCGCCTGCGACGCAGGAGGTTGCAGGTTCGATTCCCGGTTCGGAATTAATTTGTGTACGATCTGCAGAAATTTGTTCCGTTGGTCTGGGTGTTTTCTATGTATAATAAAAAATATATATATCTATATAGTGTATTGTATTAAGTATATCAGTTTGTTCTGTGTGAATTGTCCAGCATTATTTACTTATTTATTTAAACACGAGCGCGGCGGCGGCTTGGCAGGCGCGCGTTTTCCCTTACGCCTACTGCTGCAGGAATACCTGGCCTTAATCGGCACCGCACGTGTTTATCGGCGTCGTCGCACGGGCTAACTATCTTGCCACGTGGTTACCGCTAAGCTTCGGATTAAGAAATAAATTAACAATATCATACAATCACACTGGAAAAGGAACAGCGACATTAGGAAGAAAACCAAAGCGAAAGACGTCATGCAGCGAATTTTAGGTCTCAAGTGGAAACGGACGGGCCATATACAGTTAAAGACAACCGCTGGAGTCAGTCAACCACAAACTGGTCACCTCGAGGCTCTCCTCGAGGTGACCAGTTTGTGGTTGTTTGACTAGTTTGTTTGTTTGGTGTTTCTCTAAACGTAGGAGGGGTAGACCACTCAGACGATGGAACGAAGACCTAAGAAAAGTAGCTGGAAATCTTTGGCAAAGAACAGCATAAGACAGAACGACGTGTAAAAACTTAGAGGAGGCTTTTACCGCCCTAGGTGGTCCGTACATCGATTTAGATAGAGCATACTAAAACAAGCTACCTATTTAAAGTTAATTTTATTTAGTTATCACACTAATATTATAAATGCGAAAGTTTGGATGGATGGATGTTTGTTACCTCTTCACGCCAAAACTACAGAACGGATAGGGATGAAATTTTGCATCCAGGTAACTCTAATCCTGGAAACATACTTTTTATAAATGAGTTCCCATGCGATAGAAATCACCTTTAAACGTTTCCATAGAAACAACGCGTGCGAAGCCGCGGGCATAAACTAGTAACTTATAATAAGTCAGATTTTATAGTTAGTTTAATTTTTTCTAGTGTCAATTGTGTTTTAGGTTATTAAAAGAAACACGAGGGTTAGACAGTTAATCGTATAATCTCACAAAACATAGGTAAGCAATCACATTTAAATTACAAAGGTAACAAGGATTTATACTTTACTACTACTATTTGTTCAATAATCTAGGCTAGATCTACTCTAGATCTACTCAGGACTAGGTATTGGTTTTTGAGTTTACTGTCCGGCGGTCAGGAGCAAAGTGAAGCGTATTCGTGGCCCGCACGTCTCGATGGCTCGGGCTCGATGGTCCGTCGCAGGTTCGAGTCGCGGTGTGACGCTCGGTCGGCTCGGTCGGCTTGGTCGGCTCGGTCGCACCGACGGTCGGAGGCTCGGCGTGTGCTCCTAGAGCTTGAATTTGGCGCGCTTCGCGCAGAAAGAAAAGAGAGCGACAACATTATTAAAAGCTGTTTTTATTTTTATTTTTTATTTATTTATTATCATACCATCACACTAACCTACTAATATTATAAATGCGAAAGTTTGAGTAATGTGATTTTTTTTGTCTTCAAACTACTGAACAGATAGGGATGAAATTTGGCATATACTTAAGATGTAGCCTAACTTAAACAATAGGCTACTTATTATGCTGAAAATACGCGTGCGAAGCCGCGGGCAGAGCTAGTTTTTCATATTTTACAAAGCAGGGGCCGAATTCTGCTAAAACAATTGTGTCAAAAGTCTATGGTCTCGCGACCTAAATTGCCGCCATTGATAACTTTGGTATTTTAATAGAATACCAAATGGCACAATCTTTTTCAGGTGTCAGCCGTAGCTTTGACGAAGTTTACAAATATAATTATTATTATTTTTTTTGTTTTTTTACAAAGATTTTGTTTTGATATTAGTGGAATTGAGGCCCTGATATGACAAACATGACATCATCACAAATTCAATCACTATTTTACTATTTTGACAAAAATAGACAAAATTGCATAGACGGACTTTTCATCTGTTTTGGTTTCTCGTTGATGTGTAAATTATCAAACCCTTAGGTATTAAATTCCTAATCAGGGGCAAAGCCCTACGAAAAGTAGGTAGGCAACAAAAATTTCATGTTTCACTAACTTTCGCATAATATTGAAATAAAATAAAATAAATAAATAAATAATGCTGGACAATTCACACAGCATTATCTAGCCCCAAGCTAAGCAGAGCTTGTGTTATGGGTACTAGATAACTGATATACTTAATACAATACACTACACAGATAGATACTTACTGATCATTTCGTTAAATCAAGTATGAAGTTTGCTCTTTAAGGCATAATAACACACCCAAAGTCATAGCGTCCAGACCCAAAGTCGATAATTCTGTCGATAATACACTACATAGATACATATTTTTTATTATACATAGAAAACAACCAGACCAACCGAACAAATTTCTGCAGTTCGTACACAAATTTGTTCCGAGGCGGGAATCGAACCCGCAACCTCCTGCGTCGCAGGCGGACCTTCGCCCGCTACGCCACAGAGGTCGTCATCGTCATTAAAGTAGCGGTTGGATTACAATAATAGAGAATTCACCACAATTTTCTGTCAAATCGAACGCCTGTCTACAGAATCGTGGCGTATTTCAGTCTATCGATTTTATCTAAATTTATTTCCGACCGGTTAGGCACAGCTGAAGACAATGATTGCCTCCTGTTTCACTCGCGTATTAAGACTCGATAAAGGTGAGCACTTAAGCATTTGCTAGAGCATTACAATGTTATGCTACGTTCTTACGAATGGTACAATACGACGACCTCCGTGGCGCAGCGGGCGAAGGTCCGCCTGCGACGCTGGAGGTTGCGGGTTCGATTCCCGCCTCGGAACCAATTTGTGTACGATCTGCAGAAATTTGTTCTGTTGGTCTGGGTGTTTTCTATCTATAATAAAAAATATCTATCCATGTAGTGTATTGTATTAAGTATATCAGTTATCTAGTACCCATAACACAAGCTCTGCTTAGCTTGGGGCTAGATAATGCTGTGTGAATTGTCCAGCATTATTTATTTATTTATTTATTTTATTTAATAAAGACAAATGCTCAGTTTTATAAAGCATTTCTTTGTAATATAAATTTCTTAAATTCTTTATTGCACACACAAGTATATTACAATCAAATAGATAACAGAAATAAATTTGAAAAGTGCAAAGGTGAGCTTAGACAGAGATTCGAAAATAAAGTTTGGTGGCCCCCAAGGGCAACTTCGACTCTGCCTAAACTATACAAAATAAAACTATTACAGAGGCATTAAAAAAGCTTATAATAGGTATCACAAACTGGCTAACGTAATTTTTGGAAATTCCTTTCTTATACGTAATAAATAGATAAAATAGGTGGCGGCGCTGGTGTGAGAGGCAGCGCCTTAACCCTATAAAAGTTTTTTTTACAGCAAACCTATGGATACATATTTAAAAAGTTTTTATGAAACGAGTGTTGATAGATAGTGTACAAGACAGAAAAAATATACAGAGAATAATATTTTAAAACCTACATACAAAACTAACATAAACGTTCTTGCAAATGCTCGATACTATGTTCGACGTAATGTTCACCGCGAGTGAGCATTTACCTGTAACATTTCTTTCTACCTTACGTAAGTATATTTTTCCCTCGACTCGCGCACCTCACTCCCCGCCATCTTCTGTCGCGTCACCCGCACTCGTGGCTTTCCCAGATAAAATGTTACACCAAAACGCTCAATGGTTTTTAAAATCTGGTTGTAACAAAACATCGAGCGTGATGCTCGATGTTTTGTTAGAAGTTTGAAGTTCTAGTAAATTGAAAACAGCGAATGCTCGATGTTCTTTCACTATTATACACACTATTTATATGTCTTTTTAACCATCGTTACGAACCACATTTTTTTCCATCGTTACGAGCCATTTTGTGAAAAAGATAGGCATAGGATTTTGAGTTCCTAGATTCAAAGATTCAAAGACGACCTCCGTGGCGCAGCGGGCGAAGGTCCGCCTGCGACGCAAGAGGTTGCGGGTTCGATTCCGGCCTCGGAACAAATTTGTGTACGATCTGCAGAAATTTGGTCCGTTGGTCTGGGTGTTTTCTGTGTATAATAAAAAAATATCTATCTATGTAGTCTATTGTATTAAGTATATCAGTTATCTAGTACCCATAACACAAGCTCTGCTTAGCTTGGGGCTAGATAATGCTATGTGAATTGTCCAGCATTATTTATTTATTTAAAGATTTATTTGCGTCAAACATGGTATACAGGTGTTATAAATACAAATAATGTGCTCATGTCTCGCTATGGTCTAGCATGCAAAAATACAATTAAAATTTAAGATTAAAAATATTCAAATACAATTATAATTTAATATTAAAAAATTCATTTAAATCATAAAAATTCCTATCATTAAGCCCTTTAAATAATTTTATTTTAAATAAGTACTTATTCATTAATATAAGTTCCTTGGGTAAATCTTATATATATAAAAGAAAGTCGTGTTAGTTACACTATTTATAACTCAAGAACGGCTGTACCGATATGGCTGAAAATTGGTGGGTAGGTAGCTTAGAGCCAGGAGACGGACATAGGATACTGTTTATCCCATTCGACAGCGTTCCCGTGTGACTTGAGTCAGTCACTATAAAACGTGGTATAACAAAAAATAATCGGACTTGGGATAACCAAACGCAAATGACAGTTATGTAATGGACGTATAGATGACGTATGGATGCCGGGGGGCCGATTCTGTAGTATATTTAGTATCAGCATTTGCACCCGTGCGAAGCTGGGGCGGGTCACTTGTTATTATATATTTTTATAGGTGAGGAGCATACGTTTTTGGAACGGCGTAAACATAAAAATGATGCGTTTTTACGGTTTTTGATTACGGTTGTCTGCCTCATTGGCCTTGCGGTCGTGTAAACCGTTGATAGTGAGGTCCCGGGTTCGAATCTCAAGTCGGGTCAAACGTTATTTAGATTTTTCTAGCAAGAAAAATTTCCAATTACAGCCCGGAGTCAGTACCTATTGTATCGTTAAGCTGTTGGTCCTGCGCCTGACCTCTCCCCGGTCGTGTCGGTTTGCGTCTCATCGGATTATGAGAGTGAGGCAATAGAGAGTGGAACGGTGCTTACACACCTGTACACTAGAAATGCCCAGTCTCCGAAGGGGTCGATTCTTAGGCCGGCGAATGCCATGGTATAGGTACCCATGCCAAATAACAGCTTTCTAGTAGGTATTAATAGTCTCTGCGATAAGCCGCAAACTACGGACAGACAGACGACATGGCAAAGCTTAAAGGGTTCTTTGTTGACTACGGAACTCTAAAAATGATTTTACATACTTACATAAAGGGAATCCAATCACTTTAAAATTCAATCAAATGTGAATAAAGATTATTTGTAAATTCGAGCTACAATTCATGCAAATCGCACGATATTTCGCAAATTTACACCAAATTTTACGTTAAAAGCCAAAACGTGTCGGCGATGTTACACTCAAACCGAATGTCCACAATTTGAAATAATTTGAATTGTAAATCAAACCAGCTGCGAGAGAAATTAACGTTCGCAAATATTTACGTAACTTTTTTTAGCGAATTGGCGTTGGTTCGTGTTTCGTAAAGTTTGCTGCGAGAATTTAGCTGAAGTTCGTAAAAAATATGCTGCCATTCATTTATTACGTAAGACGATTTTTGATAGTTTTTGACCCCCTCCCCCCCCTGTATAATATTTATAACGTAAGAACCTAAAGGAAAGAATTATGAATACACGTTTGGTTTATTTATTTTTCCATAAACAATAACAATTTTTAACTTGAAGATTGTTCTAAAGTAACACTTCTTAAACGTACTTATTTAATTAACTAGCTGTACCCGCGACTTCGTTCGCGATTGCCTTACCGGCCGACTAATTAAGTTCACATTTAACCATAGTCTCTCATATTATGAAACGCCGCCGTGAAAAAAATCATGTAGGTTCTACGGGAGATAGCATGTTGTCATCTTCAATCCCATTCTTTATCTACACGACTTTTAGCTACGACTCGGCCAGCGTCAGTGTTAAGAAGTGTCATACTCTTTTCAATTCTTACTCATGGTTCCGTTCAGCTGCGGCCCTATTCTGCTATACTAATCGCTTCACTATGACAGGGGTATCGACACAGAATGACACTTTCCCGCTTACATCCGTAATGAATTCGTCAAACTACGATAGTTTTTATAGTAAAACAGAATGACACGTTTTGGTATTCCACCTCAGATGAAAGAAATTATGATGAATGCAGATGGAGAGACGCGCGTCAAGTTTGAAACTATTAATTTATCTCGCACGCACTATCTGGAGTTTTAATAATCTAAGGATTCTACGTGATGATTCTGCGACGATTGCACTGTCATACTGAAGCAATTGTATTGCAGAATTGGGCTCCTGATCCATTTGACTGGACCACCGTAATTTTTTTTTTCGTTAGTAGGTAGGTACAGTTGGCTGTGTACCACAGTAAAAAATATTTTTCTGTGGTCCAGTTAGTTTAATTGGACCACTTACTCCAACCAAACATCGGTAGTATAGATAACCGGACCAGCTAAACCACCATATGTCATGTAAGGTAGGAACCTAAGTTATTTTTCCAAGACGCACCACCTTAGTAGGTAGGAAATTTTGTATTGTATTGTATTGTATTGTAGGAACCTAACTAATGGGTGCGTCTTGGAAAAATTAGATAGGAACTTACCTACCCTTTATCTACAATTTTTTTTCTTCAATCTACAGATTATTTCATCAGTCTACTGATTTTCTACTCGACTTTCTACTGATTTAGTCAAATTCGATTTTGCAACACTGTTTCTAACAAAAAGAATGCATGATATCGGACGACGGTTTAAGAATTCTACTTTTTCCTCTCTCCCAGGGGAACCTTACTGAATTCCAGGATAAAATGTATTTCCATGTCCTTCCTTGTAGTATGAACTCAAAACATGCCAAGTTTCATTCCAACTCATTACCTATGTAGTTTCGGCGTGATGCGCGGTGAAGGAATTTGACTATCATCCCCTCTGCCAGAGGAACCTTACTGAATTCCGGGATAAAATGTATCTTTCCTCATAGTACGAACTAAAATCATGCCGAGTTGCATTCGAATTCATTAAGTAGTTCCGTCGTGATGCGTGGTTAAAGAATTTTATTTTCATCCTCTTTCCCAGGGGAACCTTACTGAATTCCAGGATACAATGTATCCCATGTCCTTCCTTGAACTCAAATCGTACCAATTCAGTCCAACTCATTCAGTAGTATCGGCGTGATGCGCGGTGAAGGAATTTTACTTACTTACATCCCTTCTCCCAGGGGAACCTTACTAAATTCTGGGATAAAAAATGTATCTTTCCTCGTAGTATGAAATCAAATTATACCGAGTTCCATTCGAATTCATTCAGTTGTTCCGTCGTGATGCGCGGTTAAAGAATTTTACTTTCATCCTCTCTCCCAGGGGAACATTACTGAATTCCGGGATGAAATGTATCCCATGACCTTCCTTGTAGTATGAAATCAAATCGTGCTGGGTTTCATTCCCACTCATTCAGCACTTTCGGCGTCATGCGTGGTAAAGAAATTTTACTTTCATCCCCTCTCCCAGGGGAACCTGACTGAAATCCGGGATAAAAAGTATCCTATGTCCTTCCTCGAAGTATGACCTAAAATCGTGCCGAATTTCATTTCGATACCTTCAGTAGTTTCGACGTGATGCGCGTTTAAGAAACAGACAGACAGACAGACAGACATGAATGAAAAAAATTACAGTTTTGTCTTCAGTATCGATAGTAGAGTGTCCTCCAAAAAAAATTTTCTAAATATCTTCAATGTACAGAATTGGACCTGTTACAGTTTTATTATAAGTATAGATTAATTTAATTAATTAATTTACTTCTTAATTTTACGTTAAGTTACTAGGTACTTAATAAAAATCCAAACTTTACGTACAAATTTAGTGAGATTTTATGTCTGTTTTGAAGTTTCGAGTTATGTCCATAAAATCACTGAACCTGCACGTACTTACGACCTATGTATACCTAAAGAGACTGTTCTACAAAGTTCAAACAGTCACAAACTTATAAAGCCGTTGCTACACCGATCGATGGTAATAGTGTCAAGATGTAAACGGTTTTTATCGCCCAATAAACAGTAATCTCATACGGAACCCTAAAAATCTAGGTCACCACCTTGTTACCCGGTTCCTTGTGTGCATCAGAATGGCGGGTGTAGGGTAGCGAATCAGCATACAAAAAATGTGGGTCGAATCTACCTTAATTCTACCTAAATCTACCAATAATAAAAATAAAAGTACCTCTTTGAATGCAGAGATATTACGAAAATAAAGTGAGTCGCCGACCTGACATCAGAATGGCGGGTGTATTTCTGTTTTTGAATGAAAAACCAATTGTTTGTGTATGGATTCATTATCATATAAATCTACCTGTTTAGTACCTAAGAATACCATTATCAGAACTTAAATCTAAGGTTTGGCTACTGAGTAATTTAAAATAAAAATAGCCAGCTTCATTGCTATTACTAATTTGCCAGGCGCTTTAAAGCGCCTGGCCTTTTATCAATAGTAATCGGGCTATTTCTGCCTACATCTTACTTGATTTGTATGGTTGTGACTAAATGAATTTCTAAACTAATTTAATACCACTTGATAGATATGAAGACAATAGTCCGGAATAAGATAAAACCTAACGATGGAATATGTACGAAGAAAATAAAACATAAAATTATAATAATTGATATGTATTTTCACAATCATGTTGCTTATTACAATAATTATAGTGAACGACTGATATTTAAATGATATTTTATTTTTTTCCATAAACGAGGCAGTGCAATATCATCGTTTGCTGACTTTTCTTTGATCTAGTGCTTAAATCATCATAGCACGTCCATTTATTTCCTCTATAGCAATGCGCTCTGTAATGTCCAATGCTATTTAGATCGTCTTTTGGTCCTGAAGGTAAAAATTCAATAACACCTATTAAATCATATGCATTAGATTGCAATTTAATTTTCAGTGGCACGTTACATAAGAAAACAGGTTCATTTTGAAGCAATTCAAAGCCTATAACGTTATGCAGGCAATATGTAAACGTTCGTAAACCATCACAGCTGTTACGGCGACACTCCACAATGTTGTGTTCGTCAGTTAACAAAGATTCTGCGGCATTATTAATTTCCAATATTCCTTTATTGGTGTCAAGTGGCAGAAAAGCTACCTTTCTTTGAACTTTATTGATAGCACAGGAATCATTGGTGCAATTCTCTTTAATATCTGCACTATAGATAACATCGATTAATATTCGCTCAAAAATGTAAGAAACATTACATTCACAACTTATTTCGGTAATGTGTTTTAAATATTTCTTATCAAAGTAATTTTCAAGAATATGGGCTCGGTTTTTGTAAAGAGTCAGTTTTGAAATTTGTTCATCAAGCATGTTTCGTAAAAAAGCACAATAACTATTGTTTTTATTACTGAGAACAGTAGTGTTAACTGCAAAACCATCCGCGCAAGCAGCCGCCATAACTTGAGTCACAGAATCGAAAGCACAAGTATTCTTTAATATTAAATTTTCTACACCAGACTTTGTTGTGATACCATTTTGTAATAATGGAATATATTTCACTTTTGGTTGCACCTTCTTTTTGTCAAGCTTGTTGCTCCCGAATCCTTTCCAATTTTCAAAGAGAGAAGGATTGTCTGCGAAAATTGAGTCATCTGTATGTTCTTCCCTCTTTCTTTTTTTTGTCAGTGATTTCGGCCTATCTTTTTTTGCTTTAAGTGCAACACATTCCTCTTTAGTGATTGCTGATTTAAGTTCTCCAGCAATAAACTCTGAATGTTTAACAATAAATGTATCCACTCTCAGACGATTACTTTTAGTCGCCATTTTAAAAAGATATCTTTTCAGAGTCTTGAAACTGCTTTCTACGTTCGAAGAGGAGGGGTTTCGTATAGTAGATTGATAAATAGGTACCATTATGTTTGACCACAACGGCAATTGACTAACCAGCTTCGTTAAATAGGGTATCAGCGTTGGCATATAATACAAATTTTCATGACAAGTATTTTCATCTTCGTCAGTCAAAGAAATTATTAAATTTTCTTTATCTACTTGGCTAGTGTACCAAGCCGGAACATTAGATAACTCTGTTTTCTCAACATCAAACACAGTCAATTCATTATCAGTCAAATCCTCATTTCTATATCCGTCATCTGGCTTTGGAGTGTTTGGATCCACTTCGCATAATTCTTTGTTCATTTGTAATCTCTTTAGACGCAATTTTGATTCAGCACACCGCGTTCCTTCACCATCATATTTGTTTAAGCTGACTGTTATTAAATTGGAAATGATATCTTTCAAAATATCATACACCTCTACTGTTCTAATGAGAAGAAGACATCTAAAATATAATGTCCTGACCCTTTCATCAACATTTTTAAAGCAAGATAAATTCAGTAATATCTTTATTAAGTGGCTGACATCAATTCTAATATACGTCTCGTCTGGAGTAGAAATTTGTTCATGTAGCTTATTATAAGAATTTCTAACATAATCCGCTGTAATTTTGAAAGGCGTAAACGCTTTAACAGCTGCTCCAATTAGTGCTGGTGATTGATCAATGACCACTTCATTGGGATTTTTCTTGTTATCAGTCCAAGTTTGTAACCATTTAGTAATACTGTCCATTGTGTGTGTTTCCGATAACATTTGCGTTATTGGCACGCTTCTTCCGTTGTTTTCATCGTACATAACACCAGAGTATAAAAAAATATGATTTTTGTTAGTTACTTCTTTGGTAGGACCTATTTCTTTAAGTAAGCTTCCAGTGGCATCCAAACTTAATATAACTCTGTTCTGTCGAGAATATTCTTTATAATGTCTATCTTGAGCCGCAGACCAGTAATACACATAAAATGGATACAAAGATATGTGTTTCAGAACATCATCATGCGGACTTATCTTGGTCATAATCCATAACGCTAAAATAGGGTTTTCATGGTAATGTGTACTACATTGTTGTTCGTATTTTATCTGTCTTAAACATGCCGTGGTAGGTATGTGTGGAGGTTCTATCTCACCAACATTTATAGTGGAGTCAACTAATTGGCTATGAACCACAATCGCTGACTCATTTTCTAATTTATGAGAAAGGTCTTTTCTTTGTATTGGTGATAATTTCAGCTTCTTGGTTGGGCTATGATGAAATTTCTCATCTAAATCCATGATATTGCCCTCACATTGAGCAATTTTATCAGTAAGCCAATGTATGACAATATTAATTTTAGCATTACATTCAGTACACATTCCGTAGCATGTTATTCGGTCGCCATATTTTACAGAATGCGTTTTAAACGTCCAACTACACGGAACTTTCGTATTATTCCAAATTTCTTCTCGCAACAGATGTGCCCATTCGTGCTTTGGTAATACATATTTCTTTTGATAGTTAATCGTAGGTGACATTTTGTTTCGCACTGTAAGCTTTGTTATAGGCTGAATTTGTTGCCATTTATAAGCATCTAAATAAAAGGTGAATACCTTGGGATGACTGGGTTCTTCATTTTTTTCGATAATTTCACTGCGATCACCTTCGTTTCCACTGGATTCGCTGCTTAAATCTTCAGACGGGTTAGTATCAAAAAAGTAGTTGTAATTTTTTTTCAACGACAAGTAAAGGGATTTTTCGGACATTTTATGGAACAAATCTTTCCCAATTTCACAAAAAATTTGGGCGCACGGTGAAGGTAAATCATTTTTTATTTCAAAATAGTGTTTATATTTCACAAAAACTTCTTTTTGGTCTTCTAATTTAACGACACTCTGTTTTCCTGCTTGTCTCTTCATTCCAATTTTCTCAATATCCACAATATAATAATACACACAGTGAACCACACATCTCAACCAGATAAAATGTCCAAGTATCAAAAATAACAGCTTATCTCTATACGTTCATTTTCATAAATACCCTCAAATAGTAAAATAAAATTGTAAATACACCTACAGCATGCATGTCCAGCATTTTTTTAATATTATGTGTGTAAAATATATGTCGTTCACTATTGTAAGAAGCAACATTAATAAATAAATAAATAATAAATAAATAATGCTGGACAATTCACACAGCATTATCTAGCCCCAAGGCAAGCAGAGCTTGTGTTATGGGTACTAGATAACTGATATACATAATAATATACGAGTACATAGATAGATATTTTTTATTATACATAGAAAATGACCAGAACACCCTGAACAAATACCTGCAGATCGTACAAATATTTGTCCCGAGACGGGAATCGAACCCGCAACCTCCTGAAGAATACCTAAGAATACTTTACAATTATTTTAATTAAATTTTTTATGTTTTCTTACATTTCATCGTAAGGTTATATCTTATTCCAGACTATTGTCTTCATATCTATCAAACTAGACGATCGCCTCGCGGTTTCACCCGCGTAGTTCCCGTTCTCGTGGGAATTCCGGGATAAAATATAGCCTATGTCACTCCCTGAAAAGTAAACTTCCTAACGGTGAAAGAATTTTTCAAATCGGTCTAGTAGTTTCAGAGCCTATTCAATACAAACAAACAAACAAACAATCAAATCTTTCCTCTATATAATATTAGTATAGATTGTATCAAATTAGTTTAGAAGTTTCATTTAGTAACAAACATACAAATCAAGTAAGATATTATAGGCAGAAAGAGCCCGATCATTATTAATAAAAGGCCAGGCGCTTTAAAGCGCCTGGCAAATTAGTAATAGCAATCAGTTAGCAATTTTTATTTTCAAATTACTCATTAGCCAAACCTTAGATTTAAGTTCTGATAATGGTATTCTTAGGTACTAAACAGGTAGATTTATATGATAATGAATCCATACACAAACAATTGGTTTTTCATTCAAAAACAGAAATACACCCGCCATTCTGATGTCAGGTTGGCGACTCACTTTATTTTCGTAATATCTCTGCATTCAAAGAGGTACTTTTATTTTAATTATTGGTAGATTTAGGTAGAATTAAGGTAGATTCGACCCACATTTATTCTATGCTGATTCGTAACACTACACCCGCCATTCTGATGCACACGGTTCCTTACCACGTGTCGGCAAATTCTTTGCAACGCGGGTGGAATACAAAGTTAGCATATTTTACTATATCTATTCCATGATGGGTAATGGTATAAAATGGCTTGTCTGTGTTTATGATGCTTGTCGATTTAGATGTATTAATATCAAATATCAAAGTGCTTGCATACACACGTTAGAATATTCAAATTACTTGAGTAAATTTAACACCTTGAGTTTTCGTTCACTTCAATCTTTTCAATTTATATTTTTGTATTTATTTATTCCATCGTAGGTACACTTGATGTTACACAAGATGTCGTTATATTCTATATATAAGTATTATTAAAGCAATAAAATAACACACTTATGGTGAAAAAAAGAAAAACAGACAGATCTGACTGAAAAATTAAATAAAAATAATTAGTCAGTGTACAATAAATAATTAATTTACTTACTAGAAGGGTAGTCAAATTATGATGCTGTATATGGTCATTGTCAAACTATACTAAAAATAATGTACAAGATTGTTATCTAAAAACAATGTAAAATAAAGAAGCGAACAAGAAACCTATATTTTGTAAGGCTGTTCGTTTTCGAGTTGAGGTGAGGTCAAAACTTGTCGCAAGCTTTTTATCTTCTACATCTATTCGTGAATGTATCACTCACATTATTTTCACCGAGCATTTTCTTTTTAGCCGACTTCGAAATAAGGAGTAGGTTCTATGTTCGGCTGTAATTTTTGAAGTGAAAACTTCTTTAGCGGCGTTGAGCACTTTTTCTGTAATGGGTATAAAATCTTAAACTCGCGTCAGGACACGTGACCTGATCGAAAAAGCGTAAGACGGATGGAGCAACGACGACATTATGCCGAAGGAATGAAGCTCAAAATTGTGCAGGATCTTCATTATAGCTAGGAAATTTCTTGAAGTTTTGTTTTGAGATAGAGTTCAAAATCGAACATTATTTTTAGGTAAACAGAATAGATAATAGTACTAGTTTCCGACAACAACAATAGGCCCTAGCTTACGTAATAGTTGCTAGCGTCCGGCTCGCTTATACCTACCTACTTATGTATCTATAGATAATTAATTTCTCGAACGAATCGAAAAGAAAGACAAGGACAAAAATTTTCATTTATTCATTAATATAATTTTATAATTAAGGTTAGGTTTCGATCGAGTCTATCGTACTGCTTAACGGGTGTAAACAGACCCTTCACGAAGCCGTCAACCAAGCATTCTGTACATGAAACTAAGTAACACTGCGCAAAAATAATTGCTGGGAAACGGAATTTATTTTTGGACTTTAAAAATAATCAGATTTTTGTAGCGGGTAATGGTTTGCGCGCAACCGGCTGTAAATAATTGTAATATTATTTAATATTGTAAAATAATTGTAATAGTTTTAAAGTGTTAAATTTTTAATGTAATATAAATTGTCATGTTTGTGTACGATAGCGCAATAAATGAATATTGTATTCTACCACATAAATGATAGTACTTTTATACTGATAAAGCAATTGGTGCAAAATTATTCCCTAACCATTCCAAAATATCAAACATGCTCAACGTTAATAATCAAGTTTTCACTTCTGCCGGCACTCCCGGAGTGCAACCCGTCTTTTTTTTTTATGTATGTCTTCGTCTTTTATGAACCGATTTAAAAAAATTTCGCTATAATAAAAGTAATCACGTGGTGATTCCGTAAAAATTTGATTCCTGAAGTATTTTAATGTATTCCGGAAAACTTAAAAGCATTGTTAAGGGATCCGAAAACACATAAATCATTTATTTTCAGGAATTTAGGTACAATAAATAGGTCTTATAGTAATAAAAAACAACACTCCAATACATTCTGCCTCGTCAAGGTGTGCGAAGTCTGAGTTTAGTTATTTCAAATTAATAAAATTATCGTTTGTTTGATCGAAATAAAAATGTAGCCAGTGTGACGGTAAATAACAGTAGGAATGATTCTCATCTGCACACATAATGTACGTCTACTGCTAAACATACCTTCCACAAATTTTCTGCATGGCTTCTTCTATTTACAATAAACTGCCAAAATCACTTCGAGAACTACCAGTCACACTGTTTCGGAAAAAGTTAAAAACCACTCTGGAAGGTAAATGCTATTGTACATTAAATTATTTCATGACGGACAAACATTTATTATGTATAAGTAAATGACAAATCTCTAGTTTTTTTATTCAAATTTTCAATATATAATTAATCTACAATAATGAAATATAGTTATTATTGCATCCAGATTTTGCACGCCGCAACGGTAGAAATACATTGTGTCATATTTAAACATATACCACCTATGTACCTTATTTACATGTATTTGATGCAATAAATTTTACTTTAAATAAATAAATAAATAAAGCCTTTATTTCCAATTACTTTACAATTTGTATGATCACTCACTATAGTTTAAACATTTTATTTTAGCGGTATCTTGACTTATTTAAACGTCTTTTTAATTGGACACCCAAGATTGGGTGCAGGCCTCCTCCATGCTGTTCCATTTGCTGCGATCTTTCGCCAGACGGGTCCATGTCGTTGTGGCAACCTGTACCAGGTCGTCGTACCATCTTTTTCTTGGTCTGCCTCGTGAGCGTGAGGCGTCTCGCGGGTACCAGTGCAGGATTCGTTCACTCCACCTCTCGTCCTGGGCTCTCGAGACGTGGCCCGCCCACTTCCACTTCAGTTTGCAAAGTTTTACTAGTTTAAAATTTTTTACTTTACTTTACTTTATTTTACATACACTCCACTTCCACAAAGCCTTGGCTTTGTCATAATTACCACGCCTGGCAGGTGGATCGGTGATCACTCTAGAGGAGGTAAAAATACACAGAAAGAAGCTGCTACCCGTCCTGAGGCAGATTCTCTTAGTCGGCTCTGGCTCTGTCTCTCGGGCTGAGTAGGAAGGGTCAATTTTTACGCCACAACTGCCAGGGCTGCGATCACGGTGTGGAATCACGCACTCGCCCCATCAATGGTTTAATATAAAAGATCCGTACCGCACGGAGTGGACTGTCGGCAATGCCGCCGAGGATTCTTCAAGGCAACTTTTCCGTTTAGTGCGAATGACGTCATTCGGATTGCCGATCAGTGGACGCACTTGTCAGCGGATTGTCCGATGCCGGCCTGTAAACGCGCACCCTAACGTTTCAACTGCTAACGTTTGAGCCGTAATGCCGTGCCTTACTACACCGTGATGGCGGCCCAGGTCAGGTTGTATTCTGGTGAAGGACATGGTACTTTTCATCCCGGAAAAATACGCGGCGTAAGAATTGAACCTTTCAACTCAGCCCGAGATGGAAGGTTCGATTCTTACGCCACGACTGCCACGGGGCCGCGCACCCGGTCTTTCATAACTATGTGATACACTCAAGAATACGCCTGAATTGACCTACTGGTATTGGCCTGCGGTTTTTCAGTAGTTTCATAAAACTTTGGCCTAAATTCTTATAGTTACAAAGGTTGATGTTCTGTGGGGTTCGAATCCCGGAAAAAGAATTTGTGTTAACTACAGTTCTTTGTTTCTTTCTAGGTGTGTGACATTACCAAGTTGCGGTGCCTATTGAATCCACCTATAATAATTATTGGTAGGTTAATTATAGTATTTATTTACAAAAAATATTCGGTTCATCGTTCACATAGCACAAGTTTTGCTTGTTAATCTTGCTTTAAAGATTGCAAGCGTGTAGACCCTGTAAAGAGTCCAAAAAATCCACTCTGTTGGCTAAGTGCCTAGTGAAATTATATTGTACGTCAATACACGAAAGTTTTGCATTCTAACAAGTGTGGTTTCGTCGAAATAACGTCAACGAACCAACATTCTAACCCTCAACCAGGGAATTGAATAGCAGTCCCTAACCTACCAATGAAGTAGGTAGGTATACATAGCAAAGTTAAGGGTTAAGGTGCTAGCAGGTGCAGACGGCGTAAAACTATAAATAAAGGTATCGATTTGACACAGAGAGCAAAATACAGAAGGCGTTTTACTAGCCGTGCATAGTTATGAAACTAGCACGGAACCGAGAAGTCACATATTTTACACTTAGGTAGTTGTGACGGACGGAGCCAGGAGTTGAAGATCAAGTTTCAAGTATTCCTCTTTGTAGTCCTTTCGAGAGGGATTGATTTGTATCCCCGTCGTTTTAGAATATCTTTTCGCGTGTATTTGAACAAGAGAAATTGTTAATGTAAAGTCATTATTTTAATTTAGTGTTAATTTAGTGTTAAGTAAGTTTAATTTAGTGTGCTGGCGGGACAAGAGTTGTAAATATAAATGGCGCCGATTTGTATGAAATTTGTAGTTAGCCAGTCATCAAGCAGTAGTAGTAACCAGCAAATATGGCGCCAAATAGAGAAGAATAAACCTAGTATACAGTCCAACGTTATTTCATTAAGCCAAGGAACGTGAAGGAAAACCCTGATAGTAGGACATCACAGTAGGTGTGGGGGTCCTACCCCCACAGTAGTTTTACAAAGAAGGCGAAGACCATTTTTATGCTCATGTAATGTCTCTATATGCTCACTATTAATGATGCTGTGTGGAGTGCCGAGCATTCTAAAGTTAGCTTACAGCTGCAGCTGACCGTGTGTTCACTCTGCCAGTGACTTGTTTTGCATTCCGATTAGCAACCGACTGTGACGTCACAGTGGGGGAGAGGCGGTCAAACTATGGCATAGCAGCCAGTCAATTTATGACATTTAGTGAGTGACTGGCTCGCTGTGTCGATATTAGAGCATTCTAGAGTTAGCTTATAGGATCAACTGACCGTGTTGTGAGTCTGCCGGTGACTTTGATTGCATTCCAATTGGCAACCGACTGTGACGTCACAGTGGGGGAGAGGTGGTCAAACTATGGCATAAAATCTATTCAATTTATGACATTCAGTAACTGACTCGCTCGCTGTGTGGATTATCGGACAAATAAAATATTTGTCAACCAAATTATAAAATTTGGGAAATCCTTTACGACAATTTTATTTCGAACGATTTTATAATTTAAACGGTGTTGGCTCGACTCTAAAACTTTCAAACAAAAATAACTAAATCATTGACTTAGAACCTACGAAGCCACTCATTTTCGTCGGGAGATAAGAAGCCATATTTTGGATAACAGAACGAAGACTGGGATGATTAATTAATTGAAATATCCCTACACGAGGGTGAACAATCAGGCTTCGCAGAGTATTTTAGTACCTACCACCGATGTTTACCTATCTATAGTACTAATATTATAAAGAGGAAAGATTTGATTGTTTGTTTGTATTGAATAGGCTCCGAAACTACAGGACCGATTTGAAAAATTCTTTTACCATTAGAAGCCCACATTATTCCTGATGAACATTGGCTACTTTTTACCGCGGTAAAATGCTTCATTCCTACGGGAAAACGGGTAATAGGACAACGGGTAGTAAGAATGCAGCTAGTGTCCTGAAACGAAACTTAAACTTAAATATGGAGATGGCCTCCGTGGCGCAGCGGGCGAAGGTCCGCCTGCGACGCAGGAGGTTGCGGGTTCGATTCCCGCCTCGGAACAAATTTGTGTATGATCTGCAGAAATTTGTTCCGTTGGTCTGGGTGTTTTCTATGTATAATAAAAAATATCTATCTATGTAGTGTATTGTATTAAGTATGTCAGTTATCTAGTACCCATAACACAAGCTCTGCTTAGCTTGGGGCTAGATGATGCTGTGTGAATTGTCCAGCATTATTTATTTATTTATTTATTTATTTTATTGTACCTACTGAAACGAAACTGTTTTATCCCGAATCTGACCTAAACAGAATCTAACCTAAACAGAACAAGGGTTCACCGATAAAACTTTTAAATCCATCATGGTTATTTACACTAAAGGGCAGAAGCCTTTTTTCACAAAGAAAATTACAATATAATAATAGAAATAAATTAGAACTAGTATTTACAATTAATAATAATTAATTTATTATTTACACTAAAGACATTTATTACGGGATATTTACCATGATTTGAGTTTTGAGCTTTCCAATATTTCAGCGCAGTTACATGCGCCATGATCACGGAATCAAAACTCAAATCATGGTAAATATCCCGTTATTATCGAGCACATAATGCAATAGAGAGGAAATATGGTGATTCGAATTTCGAAACTCATCAGTGATTCGTCACTTATAAATGTCTATCATACTAAGGTTGTGCTGATATAATAAATTATGTACCTATCGATAGCTACTCCCGATCTAACAAGAAGTACCTAATTAAAATGTATCAATTTGATTGATTTATTGTTCATCAGTGTAAGTTTTATAAAATACTCCGGGTATATTATTAAATTCCAATCTAATATAAGAATTCCACACTAATAGGTACGTATTTAATTTGTTTGCTTTAAAAAAAACACTATTGAAACTACACTCGCATAACCCGCAAACCACTCTAGCGAAAATTATTTTCCTCAATAATTTTCGCAATGCTCATAGTTTTGTTGAACATTGACTATCGATATCGATAAAAATAAATGCTTGCCCAACTGGGTGTGATGCTTGATTTAGAATCGGCTGATCGGAGCGCAGCGGTCGCAGCAGTGATTTGGCGGACGCGGAATTGTTATCTCAACAAAATAAATGACATTTCCTCTCTATTGGGTTATGTACTCGATGCCCGTTATAAATGACTTTAAAAGTTCACCGGTCACTCATTGTCTGCATTTAGAATTACTGGCACAAAAACAACCAATAAGCGATGAAATACATAAAAGACGCACTCACTGAATAAACTAACTTTAATATATTATTCTGATCATTGACGAATTATCGGCTTTGTAGGCTTTTTATATTTTTTTTTTGTATATTAACTTGTCATTCTGCCTCCTACACTGTGGGATGTAATCCTATTCCCACATTTGGAAGGTCGGGGCTATCGTTTGCGAACGCTTTGTTCTGCTAATAGAGTTGGGGTAGACGTGTTTGTATGGATGTATGGATGTATGGAATGGATGGATGTCCATTCAAAGGAATGAAAAAGTTCATGTTTGGTTGAGTTGACCTTGTTTCTTGATTCGATTGATAAAAAAAAATGTTTCATATAAAATAAATAGAAGTTACAGCTGAACGAATCTTAACGCTTAGCCGTGGAAAACTAAGACTGTTACATTGCATGTCAATATTACCAAATGTGGTCGGCAGAGGCGCTTATTTTTTAAATAGACTGATGCAAAATTTATCTATTGTAGAAGAGGCAAACTTCCTTTTTTTTGGTTGATAGCACAATCACAAGGTAATAATGTAATGTTAATTAACATTTGCCCGCGGCTTTGCCATTGTTGCATAAAAGGTACCTAAATAAAACCTACATAGGTTTTATTTAGGTACTTACTTTTATCTAGGCTTATAAATTATAATAAAAATTACATTCCTTGATAGTTATTCATAGAAATCAGAAACACTTAAAATAATAATATCATCTCCATGCGTGTTAAAGTGCCGACCATACTTACATTATGATAATACATACATACATTAAAGTAAGTAAAGTAATTTACTAAATTATTTAGGTACCTTGTGGTTCGATTTTATGTATATTATTTTATTAATGATACGTGTTAGTCCCATTTTATTCCCGAGGAATCAATATTCATCTAAAAAAACAGTATAAACTTATAAATATTGAGTAAGTTTTAGTTGGCTTTTTAGTTTTTAACCCCCGACGCAAAAAGAGAGGGGTGTTATAAGGTTAACGTGTCTATCTTTGTATCTGTCTGTGGTATCGTAGCTCCCAAACGGATGAACCGATTTTAGTTTTTTTTTTTTTGTGTCATAGATAATTTTATCCCGAGTGTTCTTAGCCATGTTTAATAAAAATCTGTCGGGGGTTTTTTAAAATTTTTAATTTAATTCTTTATGTTAAAAACATCAAATTATTGACATCGCAATGTTTTCGCGTTGAGTTACGTAAGTCTATGCCGGCCCCTTCGAACGTAGAATCATTAGAAAGATAAAACTTAGCCCATCAACTTTATTTGCTTCTTCAACTGAAAACTAACTTAGAACTAATTTAAGTTAGAAGTTCTTAAGGCTACGCTTCAAAAGTTGGTTTTCCAATGAAATGCTTCCGTTTTTTGTCGACAAAATTTTTGGATTTTTGTAGAATATATCCCAATTATCCCGATTTTCCCAACCTCATCCATCTAATAATTACTTAATACATTACGAGTTTATGCCCGCGGCTTCATACGCGTTGTTTCTATAGTTTAAAACACTTTAAAAGCTATTTATATCCCATGGGAACTAATTTATTGGATAAAAAGTATGTGTGAGTCAGAAGGCTCTTTGTTACTTTAACACGTCAAAACTACTGAACGGATCGTTGTGAAATTTTGCACACATTCCAGGCCTAAAACTACACTTCTAGGCCTGGAATGAAACATATTTTTGATAAAACACATTATAGACGCAAGATAGATACTTGTCCAACTCTAATATAGGTAGGTACTTATAGAGTAGTGACTACACCAAGCATTATTGGGTAATATTGCCATGAAGCTGTCAAAAAAACACTCCACATAACTTCTAAAAAGTAGACAGTTATCATGTAGACTCTACATTCTCACCGAAATTACATTATAGACGCAGTATAGATACTTATCCCAACTCTAGTATAGGTAGGTACTTATAGGGCAGTGACTAAACCAAGCATTATTGAGTAATTTTATTAAGAATCTGTCAAAATAAACACTCCCGACAACGTCCATACCAAAAAAGAAGTAAACTGCGTTTTCACAGGCATGTAGCAATCTGTGTTCTAATCGGGGGAGGAAAGGTAACGAAAGAATGTGGTCGGCGAGTGTGTGGAGTGGTGGGCTCGCCGGCCACGTATAGGAGGAAGAGGGGACGCCTGTCGGGCTGCGGAGGTTTTAAATGTTCCGGTGGTTCGGCGAAAATGACGAGAGAGGGACACCGGAGAGGTTTTTAGTGGGTATTACGTCCTTTTCAGGGCGTCGAGTCCCACATAATTCTTGTCCCCCCATACCAGTTTATTCGTAAACGAATTTCCTCGCCGAATAAACAAAAAAAGGCATGTAGCAATACTTGTCCCAACTCTAGTATAGGTACTTATAGGGCAGTGACTACACCAGGCATTATTGGATTATTCCACGATGAATGATCACTTTGTGGGGTAACCTGGTTTACGGCAGGGTTGCCTCTCAGGATCGGGAGTGGTTGTAATCCCTCCAGGGTATTGTAAAATGGACGAAAATCACACTACTATGTATACTTACTGCTATAAATAGTAATAAATCCTTTGTTACAGACCATAGAAAAGTTACAGATCTTATGTAACTAAATAAATAATGCTGGTCAATTCACACAGCATTATCTAGCCCCAAGCTAAGCAGAGCTTGTGTTATGGGTACTAGATAACTGTTATACTTAGTACAATACACTACACAGATAGATATTTTTTTTATTATACATAGAAAAACATCCCGAACATCCTGATCTGCATATCGTACAAACGTTTGTCCTGAGGCGGGAATCGAATACGCAACCTCCTGAGTCGCAGGCGGACCTTCGCCCGCTGCGCCACAGAGGTCGCCAACTTATTCTACGGTCCAAAGTAATATTTAACCTTAAACCATTATGGACATAAAATATAAAAAGTTTATTCATAAGTCTTGTTTGTGATTACGGCGACGTGTAGATGACGCGATCATGGTAAATGACTGCCTCGTTGGTCTAGCGGTCAGCTTGTTCAACCGTTGATTATGTTTATTATGAGGTCCTGGGTTCAAATCCTGGGTCGGGCCAATAGTTGTTGTTGGGGTTTTCTTAGCAAGAAAAGTTCACAGTAGCAGCCCGGAGTCAGGAAGTTGGCGGTGTCACACCCCCGTGTCTCGGAAAGGACGTTAAGCCGTTGCTATTGCGCTTGACCTCTCCCCGGTCGTGTCGGTCTGCCGTCCCATCGGCTTATGAGAGTGAGGGATTAGAGAGTGCACTTGTGTTTGCGCACACACTTGTGCACTATAATATATCCTGCGCATAAATATAATATATCGTACTAGATGACTGCATTATTGTATATCTATGTAATGTATTGTATTATGTATATCAGTCATCTAGTACCCATAACGCAAGATCTGCTTAGCTTGGGGCTATATGATGCTGTGTGAATTGTCCAGTATTATTTATTTATTTATTATAGTGGTTTGTGTAGTCCATCGAAGGTCAAACATAATGCCAAATGAACGAAATTTGGTCTTTATTCGATTGTTATTTGCTATTCTACCAGCGGATTTGGACGCGTTTCTGAGATAAAAGTAGGCAATAGATTAGAATTAGAATTTGAAGTCTATAAAAATCTAATTACTGTTCTATGGGATAGCCCATATTATTTGAGTGCAAATTTATGTGTAGTTCGGCAGTGGTCTTGAGCGTGTGAGCGCCAACCTTTATTTTTCCATACACCTTTTTTCGAGAATTTTAATCATCCCCATTGATTTTCATCATCACCATTCAATATTATTTTACTTATTTCGATGTATTAGCTAATTATTTTGTCAAAAACATCAAAGAGAATTAAAGTTTATATGCTGTCAAAAACATCAATGATACCGTAAATTTTTAAGACGAACACCCCAATAGGTACCTATCTACCAATCAGAAGTCACCCTTTTTCCGCGAAAGCAACCCTTATGAAGAGGTTTGGTTACTTAACCAGAGTGAGCTGCTAACCGTGAGGATCCTTCAATTTAGTCTGTACTTATGAATTTGTCGATTAAACTCGTTTGTAGGTATCTGAAACGGGGTATTGGCTTTACGGTAAATTCGACCAATACAATTTGTCTAAAACAATTCAACTAAAAATATTTCTACTAGTAACAATTCGACTAACAACTATAAAAATTCGTTTCAACAACAAAATAATTTGTGTCAACTTATGGGTCTGGGTGCAATCCTATCTACTAATATTCTATCCTGCTAATATTATAAAAAATAAAAAGCCGAAATTTTGTGAAATCTGAATTTTTGTCACCACATTTTTGACTCATTTTTGGCAAATAAATACAAATCCTACTAATATTAAAAATGCGAAAGTTTGTGTGAATGTTTGTTACCATGTATCTCCGTAACTACTTAACCGATTTAGATGAAGTTTAGTATGCAGATAGTTTAGGTTCTACAATAACACATGGGCTAGTTTTATTTTCAAAAATTAACCTCTGAGGTTGTTAAAAAGGGTGGTAAAGTTTACTTTTGAAAATTATTATTCCTTGGTTCGATTTACTCAAAAGTCTGTAAGTATAAATAAAGTTAATAGTGAACCACGCATTTTTTTATAACAAATCTAACCCTAGGGTGTGTGCAGCTTGTTTATTATAATGTGTTACGATCGCGAAAGTTTTCCTAACAAAACAATTTACCCATGAATATGTGAAGTCAGAAAAAGAATAAAGACAAAAACAAAATTAAAAGTTTAAAAAGTCCCCCGCTAGATTTTCATGTTACATGGCTAAAGAACACTTGGGATAAAATTTATCTATGACACAAAAAAATCTAAACGAAAATCGGATCATCCGTTTGGGAGCTACGATACCACAGACAGATACAAAGATACACATAATATACACAGACAGACACGTTAAACTTATAACACCTCTATCTTTTTGCGTTGGGTGTTACTCATACTCATATATTTATTCGCCGTAGGAGCACAAAGCACACTTGGATAAGTCAACATTTCACATTTTAATAGAAATAACTAATAAGATAAAATAAATAAATCAAGTAACACAAAACAAAAAAAGTAATATTCATAGGTCTGCTGTAAATGGGCATTGTCAATAATCAAATTAAACAGATTAATTATAAGAACAGAATAATATTATATGATTAAGTTAAAAAGGAATATACACAGGACTTAAATTAATAATACTTTTTATACCCGTAGACCGTGACGCGAATGTAACATTCAGTTTGGACTAAAATGTACCTAAGTGAACTCTACTCTCTCTACTCTACTCGGCTGACCCTTAATATATAAATATTTGTATATGTGCTGTTTTCGAAATGTGGCGTCAGATGTCGTGGAACGTTTCAGGTGAGAGATATGTGAATAAAAGCTCTTTCTGTATGCTTAGTGCATCCTCACCCCAAAGTCCGTATTTCGTTTCAAAATACCTATTCAATAAAATTCTCAACTGCGGGTTCACTAGGATTAAACTTGATAGATAGAAAGATAGAAAATTCTTTATTGCACACTTATCGATAGAAACATATAACAAAACAGCTTAAAATCTAAGTCACTTGTCACCTTTAAAGCTGTTGTAGATGTTGTTTCTGTTTTTGTTTGGTACGCGACGTGCTGGGTAACTCCGTGCCGCTTGTCGTTGTTGGTGTGGGAGTCGCCGCTGCCGTATTTTGTTGTTGCGTGAGTAGCAATTGCAAAACGTCCGAATTTTTTTTTTGCTGTGAAGCTTGTAATTGCAGAAATTTGTCAAATTGCTCACTATTCATTTTTTAGTCCTCGTCGCCTCTGATATAAATAATATAATCATTTTTATAAATTTCATTCATGCTAATTTATTCGTTGACAAGCCATTTTCTATATGACAGACAACCCCTGTCTAAGATATAAATAAAAGAGTAGAAGCTATCAAAAGAGTTTGTAATAGTGAACTCTACCTAAGGCTGACCCTTAAGGGTCCGGCGACGGATGAATTTCCCATACAATCGTAATACCAATATGATTTTTAATTTGAGCATATTTTCACTATGGTCTGCTATTATTTGTATTAAAATAGTATTTATCAAGGTTCCTTCCACAATTTTTTTTCAAAATACCTTTCTGAAATAAAATTAAACCTAATCGCATTTTTACATCAAAGAATGAATGTTGTCTTAGTAATTGTGTAGATAAGTATTTTGAAAAAATCTTATGGCAGGAACCTGTATAAATACTATTCTAACACAAATAATAGCAAACCATGATGAAAACATTCTCAAATTACAAATCATTTTGGTACTACGTTTGTATGGGAAATTCATCCGTCGCCGGACCCTTAACTATTGGTTTGCCCTTGTTTTATCTCTTCTAAAAATTATGTAGCTGATACACTCAGCGTCAGAATGATATACCTCAACTATAACAATAGCCTATATTGGTCCACTGCTGGACGCAGGCATCATCCTGATAAGTGCCTTATTGGCTTTTATCTCATGGGAGGTAGCGCCTATAATCCCCACGCTGGGCATGCGGGTTGGATACGCTTTATATGAATGATATACGCTTTTTAAAGACTTGGCATCGAAACCAAACACTAATCAAATTGCATCGTTTCGGAAACGAGTGTATTGCTTTGATATTATATTACAAAATACACATACAAATACAGACAATGCGTAGTGTGGTGACCGCAGGAAAAAACTAAGATTGTTATATCAAAAATAAATTTTAATATAATTAATGTACCTATTTTATTTTTATACTAGACGGATGGTTTTGCTGCCATTCTTCATACAAATATAGACATTGCCTAGTGTGGTGACCGCAGGAATAAACTAAAATTGTTTTAACAAAAATAAATTTTAATATAATTAATGTATTTTATTTTTATACTAGACGGATGGTTTTGCTGCCATTCTCCATACAAATATAGACATTGCCTAGTGTGGTGACCGCAGGAATAAACTAAGATTGTTTTAACAAAAATAAATTTTAATATAATTAATGTATTTTTTTTTATACTAGACGGATGGTTTTGCTGCCATTCTCCATACAAATATAGACATTGCCTAGTGTGGTGACCGCAGGAATAAACTAAGATTGTTTTAACAAAAATAAATTTTAATATAATTAATGTGTTTTTTTTTTATACGAGACGGATGGTTTTGCTGCCATTCTCCGTAAAAAGACCGCATCCCTGATGCGCAGAGTGCGTGACAGCCTCAACACAATTCTTCAAACTATTTCTGGTAGAGTCACCTCTCCCACGTGGCATGGTTTCCTGCGGAGAGTGATTAACTAAAATGTTTATAAATATGTACCTAGTATTAAGTCAAATAACTAACCCTAATTATAAGTGCTTGTGTATATTACTAACAAATTATGGATCTTTTCGTTGTCCGAAATTAAATATTTTTGTTTTTATTTAATTTTTTATTTTATTGTCAATCTAAAGTAACTCTGTCTGTTTGTGTAACTGTAATATTTTTACGCTTAACGGAGCTCAATGAAATTTGGCAGGGAGATTAACGATCTCCCAGGGACCTTAGCACGTGCGAAGCCGCGGCGAAAAGCTAGTATTATATAACGTCGACGTAGCTGTAATTTGAACAGATTTATTCATTTCACTATTTATTTCGATATCATGACATTGTGAAGTCTAAATAACAATAAATTAATTAACGATATAATTAAATTAAATTCAGTAAATTTTAAATTAAGTCAATTAAATCCGAATATCTTACGTAGGTAGGTAAGTGTAGCCGTGGGGGCTTACATAATAAGAAAATTACATTAAAATAATAGAAATAAATTAGACCTAGTATTTACAATTGAAATAATTGAGCTATCTGCAGACTGATGCATACAATCTACAGGTAGCTCAACTGATCCATATCAATACCAGTCGTCGCGTTCCCGCTACGCCGGCTGCATTGCCCCGCTGTATGGAAATGCTGATGCGCTGCGCCAGATACTCACCAGCTCTCATAATAAGTTAATTAATTCATGAAAAAAAAGTTAGTGTTCGCGATCTATTGTTCGTTAGTACTAGTTTTAACTTTTTATCAATGCCGTGCCTTGAATTTACCGCCGACAGTACATTTTCGTAGCGTCCATTCGTCCATTAAGTATGCTCAGCGCGCCCGTTATCTTACATGATTTATACCATACACAACTATACTCGCTTCTAGGATCACATAAAATAAAAACAAAAACCTCTCTATGCATGAATTTAGAAAATAGTAAAGATAGGAATAAAACAATTTTCTCTCGCTTCTAGAATCACACAAAATAATAACAATAATCTCTGTATGCATGAATTTAGAAAATAGTAAAGATATAGGAAAAAAATATGCGAATATGATATATGATATGATATCCAAAGACGGAGCGAAGCATACATAGGGACAGACAGACAGACAGGAAGCGACTTTGTTTTATACTATATAGAGATGCTGTGTGGATTGCCCAGCAGTATTTATTTGTTTATGTCATTCATAATATATAAAAGTATATAATTAGAGTTATTTAAGCTAGGTACTTGTAAAACTTATATTAGCAACCCCCTGTAAAAACATATGTTTTGGTCGGCAGGTAGAAAATGCCTCGGCATTAAGCCCACCCTTTGTACATCAGTGCAATAAAGGTTTAAATAAAAAAAAAAAAGACGGGTTGCACTCCGGCAGTGCCGGCAGAAGTGAAAACTTGATTATTAACGTTGAGCATGTTTGATATTTTGGAATGGTTAGGGAATAATTTTGCACCAATTGCTTTATCAGTATAAAAGTACTATCATTTATGTGGTAGAATACAATATTCATTTATTGCGCTATCGTACACAAACATGACAATTTATATTACATTAAAAATTTAACACTTTAAAACTATTACAATTATTTTACATTAAAAAGTTTATCTCTCCGAAAAATCAACTTTTATCCATAACTAGCTGCTGCCCGCGGCTTCGCCTGCGTAGTTCCCGTTCCCGTGGTAATTCCGGGATAAAACATAACCTTTGTCTGTCTCCTAGTTCTAAGCTGCCTCCCCACCAATTTTCAGCCAAATCGGTTCAGCCGTTCTTGAGTTATAAATAGTGTAACTAACACGACTTTCTTTTATATATATAGATTTCAACGACTTTTTCACCATCATCATTACCAGAACTATCATCGCCAATCTCTAAAACTGATACGATAGGTTTATGGTAGCTGAAGTAAGAAACGAACAGTTTTGATTCGAACCTATTACATTTTCGCCGCGCCGCGCGCCGTAGAGAGGGGATAGCTGTCTACTCTCCATCCGTCTTACGCTTTTTCGATCAGGTCACGTGTCCTGACGCGAGTTTAAGATTTTATACCCATTACAGAAAAAGTGTTCAACGCCGCTAAAGAAGTTTTCACTTCAAAAATAAATAAATAATCCAAACATTTGTTGCAGGTCCCCCCAATAGACTATCTCCGCCAGGTGACGTTAGACCTGGGAGGGGAAGGCGTGCTGGCTGTGTCAGAGCGACACATGATTCGGCGACCGACGCAACCAGGACCTCAGCGGAGCAGCGTCAGGGCGCTTATACGGAGGTTCAATGAGGTAAGGAGAGGCATACACTCACACACACACACAAACACACAGGCACACACCTTACAATCACATGCTACCAAACTTTTGTAAAGCATTATTATCTTTCTAGTTTTAATTATTCAAATACGCACCTTCCAATATTATTATAACTGTATATTACGGAAGAGCGGAACCCTCTAATACAGGTATCTCTATACTTAAAAGAGGATTCCAAACCCATGCTATGTAAATTAATTTAAGTTTACTTGAATAAATATTTGTATTGTATTGTATTACATTAGAAACCTCTAAAACTAAAACTAAAACTAAAGGAGGAAGTTACTAAGCAGAGAGAGGAGAACCTGTACAGAACACAATATTTATTTATTTCTTATTTATTTAAAGACCAACAGTTATAAAATTCTAGGTTTTAGTCTCTTACGTTTAAACAGCCCTTACAGGTCTTTCAAAATACGGTAATTAAGTAATTATGCTCCTACCAAATAAATAACTCAAAGAAATAGAAATAAATAAATAAATAAATAATGCTGGACAATTTACACAGCATTATCTAGCCCCAAGCTAAGCAGAGCTTGTGTTATGGGTACTAGATAACTGATATACTTAATACAATACACTACATAGATAGATATTTTTATTATACATAGAAAACACCCAGACCAATGGAACAAATTTCTGCAGATCATACACAAATTTGTTCCGAGGCGGGAATCGAACCCGCAACCTCCTGCGTCGCAGGCGGACCTTCGCCCGCTGCGCCACGGAGGTCGTCAAAAAGTCGTATAAAAGCTTAGTGCAACAAAAATCATCTATATAATATATTTGACTATAGTATAGTAAAGGTACTTATACGTTGCGGCGCGGCGTGCAAAATCTGAATACAATAATAACTATTTCATCGTATAATAGGTATTCTACCGGCTACGCTAGATTAGATTTTTTTCTTCGCAATATACAATAAAATTAAACCTTCTCTACCCAATTTTCTCCAGAACCGATCATATCAGGGCAGCGAAATGTTATGAACCGTGTCTTTCGGCCCTTCACTGCGATAGCGTTTGACACGGGATTAAAGAGATGATAAAGAGGCTGTGATTTTTTTTTTGAATGGCAGAAGCCTTTATTCACAAAGAAAATTATAATATAATTAGAATGGCAGAAGCCTTTATTCACAAAGAAAATTATAATATAATTTACAATTGAAACAATTGAGCTAACTGCAGACTGTTGCAAACAATCTACAGGTAGCTCAACTGATCCATATCAATACCAGTCGGAAGCGTCCCCAAGACGCTGGCTGCATTGCCCCGCTGTATGGCAATGCTGATGCGCTGTGCCAGATACTGACCAGCTCTCGGGTCACGCGTCGCTTCGACCAGACGCTCAGATAATTTTTTGAAAACCCGAAGAGCCTCGGTACCCCACGGACCTAGGGTCTCGACTCCAAGAGGAGCAAATGTGTAGGCTCTGTCGAGACCTGCATATTTGCGCCTCTTGAGATCTTCGGCAAAATCTGCCGCCGCGCCTGCCCTCACGGATGTCCTCGGAAGATGGGAAGGCGCAAGTGTGTCGACACATGTAGCGTCCCACACAATGGGCCTCCCCAACTCCCATGGGACTAGTGTCATACCGTCGGGCCTTTTACCATCGTCACGTAACAGACCATTCGGTTCGAGAATAGCTGGTACGTTAGCGGTGACAAAGGCCCGCCGGATGATGTCGTTAAGGCTGGCGTGGCGAGATATCCGACCGGCTGCCCTAGTACACGATAATCCGTGATGACCAAGCTGTTCGACAGCAGTACCGCACTGGCATTGATGAAGCGCGCAACACCTTGCACCCAACCGAAGACATGTTGCGATACGGAAAGTTACGGGATCCAATAAAGTACCAGTGTTATATGAAGGAAATGCTTGCAACCAATGTCCTGACTCCCATTTAGAAACGGCCAGGAGGCGGGCACGATCCGCAGAGCTGGAGCACGTTTGTAACAAACAATTCCGTGTCAACTCACACAGAGGCCCGTCCCATTGCCGTTGGGACAAAAGTGATTTTGGGGGAGCAGCATCGGGGCAAGCATTATGCCAAGCCGTTCGAGCTTCGTCTAAAAATGAAATTTTTAATGACATTCCAGGCGGGACCAAACGAGAAGGCTTTAAAATTTTGTCAACTAAAGAACTAGTGCTGTAGACAGAAGACAAGAACGCTGGCAGGCCTACACTTGAAATTTTGCGTATACCTAAGCCTCCCAATTTGACAGGCAGGGAGGCCTGCGACCATGCCTTGTCATCTAAATCAATATTCAAAACCGATGATAAAGTATTCTTTATTATGTTGTCTAAGCCTTCCAAGAGCTCGCTGTGTTTCCACAGTTGACTACATCTCAAAGAATACGTAAATTTAGGTACAAATAGACAGAACCGAATAATTGTAAAAGCCATATGACTATTAATTTTGAGCAATCTGTCCGAAGTTTTATTGAAATTTTGAATTTTCTCATCTACAAATGACTGAAAAGACTCATCAAGAATTGGTGAACCAAGGAGTCGAAGTGAACATTTATCTACAACTGTAATGTTGGGGGCTAAACTATTGAATCTTCCAATGATATTTTTTTTGTCTACACAAGAGTCCGAAATAAAAAGCTCGCATTTTGAAAAATTTAATTCCAAACCTATTTTTTGAAATTCGTCTGTGATGATTTTTAGATCATCAAAAACTGTGTTCACCTCTCCACCTAATGTTCCATCATCCAAATACCAAACATTGAGCTTGGATTGGAGACGTTGAATGATTGGTTGGATGGCAAGGCTAAATATGGCCGGACCAAGAGGGTCGCCCTGCTGACAGCCAACTGCGGACGAAATTACTTTGTTCCTGTAAATTAATTTTGACGGTGAACCATAACATTGCCAAAGGAAAGGGTAAATTTCTGGAATTTTGTCTTTAATTTCTTTTAGCAAGGCGCCCCTGTCTACGGAATTGAAGGCGTTTTTGACGTCAACCTTCAGTATTACCTCCCCATAATTTTGGTCTAAAAATGTACGAAGGGAATGTACTGCGGCCTCACAACCGCCTCGCGAACCAAAGCCTAGCTGAATTGGTCGGAAATAGTCGCCTAGATAGTCGGCTTAATACATAATTTAATATAATTAGTATTTACAATTGAAACAATTGAGCTAACTGCGGACTGTTGCAAACAATCTACAGGTAGCTCAACTGATCCATATCAATACCAGTCGGAAGCGTCCCCAAGAGGCTATGATGGAAAATATTATTTTAGAACAGACATTTTTATAGAACAGAGTTCAGACAGTTTTTTTTTAAAAGGGTGAGTATGTATCGAAAGCGCTGTGTGCCGGCTTAGAATTTGCACCATCCCAACTCGGGTATCGTAAGAGGCGACTAAGGGATATACACCGAGCGCGGGCAGCAGCGCCCCCTGCAATACAATTCTACCACCGAACTGCGATCCCCGACCCGCATGCCAAGCTTGGGAATTATGGGTAAAACCCCCCATGTGATAAAAGCCAATAGGCGCTTATAATTAATAAAATAGGCCAATAGGGGGAGGCCTGCGTCTAGCAGTGGACCAATACAGGCTGTTGAGGTTGAGGTTATGGAACATTTTATATCTATTTCGTTTAACAAAAGTTTGATATTATACCTAGTCAAAGAAAATATAAGTGAAATGTTTTCTGGATCGAACCTCGCAGAGACATCTATGATTTTATTATTATTTTAAGCACAAAATAAACAATAGAATAGCTTTATAAATTTTCAAACAGCTGTACCGAAGTGTGCAAATATGGTTGCATTTTCATAATAACAAACATGGGTAATAAAAAACCCATTATTTGTGTGTTGAATTAGCTAATGGATTGTGGCAGATATAAAACCGTTGTGCGACTATTGTGGTTTTCGTGTTTGGTTAAGTAATGGCTTTTATGAAGTGTATTTGCAGTATTTGCATTTTAAAGCTATTCATTTTCTAGTTTTTGGAGTTTTAAGCTATTAAGCACTGCTTTCCAGGGCCGCCAAAATAATGTAACCTAAACGTATATATAAATAGATTTAATAACACTTATACAAACTCTAAACTTTGACCAACAGTTAAGAGTCGTTGATATAATTCTTTTTAAATAAATAGAGTGAAAAAACAATGCAACTATTTTAACTTGACAGAATTATAAAGGAGACCAAAATAGTGAAGTGGCCCAAACTATGCTGATTTTTATTTACAAACAAGAACGCTGAGCTCTGAAAATAATTAAAATAGAATATTTTGACTGAAAACCTTTGGTAAAGTTCAACTTCTGAGTTTGGGTTAACACCTTCGAATGGTTAAACTTTCATCGTCTGCCCATATCGATTGGGTTAACTGTTATATTGGGAAACCCGTATAAAACACATGTAAAAGGGTAAACCTTTCATTGGATTTTAGCAACGATAGAGTTACTCTTTCGTTGCGCTATCCGATATGTACCTCTTTCTATGGGTTTTTGAATGATATACTGACACCATGGTTATCATTTCAACTCCTTGGAGAGCGAGCTTCACGCTGAATGAATGATCCTGTAGCAACATTCCGGTCGTTGATAAGTGAATGCATGCATGCTAAAGACTGCTATCATTGTAGATGGTTATTATAAGAGCTAGGAATATTTATACTTTAACGATTTGCCTACAATGTATATATAGACAAGTTAAATTACATTTTAACCGACAGTAGTGATACGAAATCCTGAGTAAATTGATAAACCTAACATATACGACGACCTCCGTGGCGCAGCGGGCGAAGGTCCGCCTGCGACGCAGGAGGTTGCGGGTTCGATTCCCGCCTCGGAACAAATTTGTGTACGATCTGCAGAAATTTGTTCCGTCGGTCTGGGTGTTTTCTATGTATAATTAAAATATCTATCTATGTAGTGTATTGTATTAAGTATATCAGTTATCTAGTACCCATAACACAAGCTCTGCTTAGCTTGGGGCTAGATAATGCTGTGTGAAGTGTCCAGCATTATTTATTTATTTATTTTTTATTTAAAGCATTACTAACCAACCTATGTAATGATTTTTTATGAATAAATTATTTAACTATCTATCCTGTTGTGTATGTTGAACGGGTTATACTTTTTCAGAAACTAGCGAAACATAAACAGAAAAAGTGGTTTTACCCGCGGGTCACGGGTAAAAGCAGGGCGGTTGTAGTATAAACTTTATACTTAGCACAAAAGCTCTCTCTCAAGCAATTTAGATTTATTATTCCCAGCAGGCTTTGAGGTCTATTTGTCTCGTCTACTCTTTCCACTTCACTCTAACGATTAAATGTGATGGGTTAGGGTACATCTGGTCCGAATCTCAAACTCATCCGCGGACGAGATGTCCACTTCACTTTTGAGTAGGGGTACATCTCGTCCGAATCTAAATTCTCTTGGTTTTAGATTCGGATGAGTTGTACCCTCAACCAAAAGTGAAGGGGACAACCCGTCCGAATCTCTTCGTTACTTATCAATGGTTCTGAATCGAAATGTTTTATATACACATCCAGTACAAATTATAGATGCCTAGAGCTAGCCTATTTGTTAAAAATCTTATATTTCTGAATACCGATATGGCGCGGCGAAGGTCCGCCTGCGACGCAGAAGGTTGTGGTTTCAATTCCCACCACGGGAAAAGTGTTTGTACGATCTTTACACTCATAGAAATATCAATATATTCCCTAAAAATAGCGACATACATAATATAAATACAAGAAATAAGAATAAACTCGCTGTGCCCACAACTAGGTTACACAAGGTAAATGTATCTTTTAAAGGGCAATGTATACGCTTCTACAACAAAACTCCAAGTGAGTTGCAAAAATTATAAATAAATAAATTCAATTGTCAAACGTATCCTTTGTAAAAAGGCTAACTACAAAATATCAGATTATCTAGATGATAAAAAAGCTTGGGACGAGTTTTGCTCCAGCTCGAAAAATAACCACTAACAGGCTAAAGGTTTCTTCGTAGCTTCTTTACTTTAGTATAGGTACATACCTACCGAAGCGACAGAAATCAAAAATATCACTTTATTTCCGTGTCAGTGTTTAGTTTTATAATTTGACCTTTTCTAAGTGAACATATTTTATTGTATTTATGGAAATAAAGAGTTTTTTTGTCAGATTTTTGATTTGATTTGTTCTGCAGATATTTCTTACGTTTTTCCTGGGTGTTTAATAGTATAGTAAAATCAGTCATCTAGAACCTACAATATTATATGCGTTTGAACCGGGGTACAAAACAGACCCTGACCCGGTCTTGGTGACAACAGGAACCGAGACGAGTTCTGAATGTCCGATAAAAGATGCATATTAGGTGTATTGGGTGCAAAAGAATGCGCTGTTCCAAATAGATTATGTCAATGTCAGAAATTATAACTGTCAAAGTGGAGAGAGGTTATTAGAGGTTATCACATGTGATTTGACGTGAGGTTATCACAAGTGATTTAACAACATATTTTGTGGTACGAGGCAAATAAACAATAAAGGTAGTATGTTAAGAATACCTCTCTGAAGGATAAAATTCGTAACGAATACATCCGACAGAGAACCAAAGTTATCGACATAGCTCAAAGAATTAGCAAGCTGAAGTGGCAGTGGGCCGGCCATATCTCGCGAAGAACCGACAACCGCTGGGGTAAACGTGTTCTTGAGTGGAGACCACGACTCGACAAACGTTGTTTAGGACGCCCTCCGGCCAGGTGGGATGACGATCTGCGAAAGACTGCAGGCAGATGCTGGATGCGGCAAGCTGACGACAGGGCGCTATGACGCTTATTAGGGGAGGCCTATGTCCAGCAGTGGAGTAATATACGCTGATGATGATGATGATGATGATGATGACATGTGATTTGACGTGACATGACACGTTACGTCCACATTTCCATTACAAACACCATATTTTGTGGTACGTGGCAAATAAACAATAAATGTAGTATATTACGAATACCATACTCCAACAAAGCTGCTTTTTCCAGGTGTCAGCGTGGATAACGGATCTGATCCTGTCTCACGCGACGCTGGAGGAGCGAAAGGCGGCGCTGGCGTGCGTGCTGCGCGTCGCAAACACCTGCTGGAATGTGGGGAACTTCAACACGGCCATGGAAATCGTTGCTGGGCTCAAGTAAGTAACCGATATTAGTAGTTATCGTTGAAACAACGAACCGTTTTTTTAACAGTTTTTCTATAGTTAACGAGTCAACTGTTTTCTCTTTATGGCAAAACTAGTTGATTCTATAAACTCATTATTTCATATGGCGTTGACATGAACTAATTTTGTGACACGTAGAGATCAAAGCTTTTTTAGAGCGAAAGTGTTCAGCTACCAGCCAGTCCTAAGCCTGAAAAAGTGTGAAGGAAAGTTTAGTTCATTTTATTGTCTGGATTTATAATTCTATTCAATTGCTCACATAAACAAACTAAATTAAAAAACAACGAGGTTTTAGAGGAATAACTACAATCAAATGGCGAGTTCGTTTTACAACGTTAGTTTAGTACTAGACGTTAACGCGTTAATACTACTAGTTCACTACAGTTTACGTTTCGACAAATCAGTTAAAAACGTCAACTAGTTTTTCAACTAGTTGACCGTTTATAGAAAACGGTTTCGTTTCGTTATCTCTAAAACAGTCAACGACCCACAACTAGCCGATATTATTAACTACTGGACAAAGATCCTTAAAGACTTAGTAGACTTGCTTTCGTTTTAGCTAGAATTCTTTGTCTTGCTGTTTCTCGCGTCGATGTCCTGGAACTTTGAAGACGGCTCCAACCTAACTTACGAAAAGGAGTTTGATTTTTACGGCCCAATATTGACTAGCTCGTCTAGCTTGATACCAGGGAATTATAGCGGTTTGCGAGCGACTGCGGGGCGGAGCGGGCGCGCAGCGAATACGCCGCGGATGCGCAACAAATTCGCTGCGGATGCGCAGCGAATACGCCGCTGTATCTGGGCCGACCGATTGGTCGGCGGCCAACCGGCGCTCCAAGAAAAGCCCGTTTTTCAGCCCCATCTTCCTCCATTCGTAGCACGTGGCCGAGCCAGCGCAGCCTGTGTGATTTTGTTTCGACAATGATGTTGGGTTCGGCCACTAGTTCCGAGAATCTCCCGGTTCTTCCGTACCCTCCAGGAACCGTCTTCTCGTCGGATAGGACCTAGGATCTTCTTACCAGAAGCTTGTGCTTAGTTCTAATTAGTTTTAATTTTATTTATTGTCATCATCTTTGTTAATAAAGTAGAACCTCGATTATCCGAACCCGCAATTATCCGAACGCTTACTTAATTTATCCGAACGTTGTTGGCACGAATTTGTTGCTCGCTGCCGTTACACTTATGTAGGTCTCTGGCGTTATAAAAACGCGTTTTCGGATTAAAGAATCTTTATTTTCTCAAAGAACATAAATGCAGTAAACTTATATGAGAAAAACAAAAATTGTACTTATATTATCGTTGTTAGTCCACTTACGGAGATTCCGCGCGCAGTTTAAATGTATGTATGCACCTACTATTTCTGTTTGTAAAGACACGAATTATTGATTGTATTTTTTTCTTCTTGTTTTTCTATAAATTTTGCAATCTATCACGACCTACTAAATTGTTGTCCACATAACTCAAAGGTTAGCAGGTAGAGAAAGCTATCTAGCATTATGCTCGCCCATGTACAACTTTTGTGTAACAAAGTATTTTCTATTCTATTTCTTACATCGCGGAGATAGAAACATGAATGCCGAATTTTTGCTTAACATTTCGATTTTCCGAATGTTACCGAGACTAGCTCGGTAACAATTAGTTCGGTTCGGATAATTTAGGTTCAACTTTAAATATATATACCTAAATAGTTAGTTTAATTCCGACTTTCAATGTTTAACTTTAATTTACGGGAAGATAATAAAGCTAAGAATGAAGACAGAAGATAAAAGAAGACAACAGAAGCAAGAAGACACAGTACAGTCGGCAGGGGTTTCTTTCGGCCTTCAGCTGTTATAGAGACTGTAGGCCGGCGGAAACTACTTGCTGACTCTACTCTTTTACAACGATAGAGAAGAGAAGAGAGAAGAGAAGAGAGAAGAAAGAACAAGAAAAAAAGACAATACCTAGTTAGTTTTACTATAAAAACTGTTGTTGTTTGACGAATTCAGGAATCTTAGGAATATAAGCGGGTCAAATACATCCGACAGAGAACCAAATTTATCGACATAGCCCAAAGAATTAGCAAGCTTAAGTGGCAGTGGGCTTCCATATCTCGCTAAGAACCGACAATTACCTGTGGTAAACGTGTTCGTGAAGACCGCGACTCGGCAAACGACAACAAAACGTAGTGTAGGATGCCTTTCAGCCAGGTGCGATAACGACGTGCGAAAGACTGCAGGCAGAGGCTGGATGTGGCCTATGTCCAGCAGTGGACTAATATAGGTTGATGATGATGATGCCTCCCCTAATGAGCGCCATAGCGCCCTGTCTTCAGCTTGCCGCATCCAGCATCTGCCTGCAGTCTTTCGCAGATCGTCATCCCACCTGGCCGGAGGGCGTCCTACACTACGTTTGCCGAGTCGTGGTCTCCACTCAAGAACACGTTTACCCCAGCGGTTGTCGGTTCTTCGCGAGACATGGCCGGCCCACTGCCACTTCAGCTTGCTAATTCTTAGAGCTATGTCGATAACTTTGGTTCTCTGTCGGATGTATTCGTTACGAATTCTATCCTTCAGAGAGACTCCAAGCATAGCGCGGAACAATAGAAACATAAATTTCCAAGCATGCGAAGCCGCGGGCCGCAGCTAGTATGTAATAAAATACCGCGTTGGTCTAATGAAAAAGCCTTTGTAATACGCCTAAATTAAAAATTGCGATTAAATGAGATTCCACCACCATTTTGAAATTGGTCATATTACTACTTTACTTAATTTCGTAACCACAGCTGTCCACAAGAAATCTTAGAAACCCATCTCAACATCGAACCTCATTTATTAAATCGCTCTCGCGTCCGCTCCGCTTTCCGCTACCACTCATACTATACAAAGACTGCAAGCTGCGGTGATAACAACCGAATAATGAGATAAACATAAACATACACTACAGGTACATATAACAGTACACATAGATACACTAGTGTCTGTAAGTTAGCAGAGCATCTTCCAGCAGAGCATAAATAAATTTCACTTTTTTTCATGTAAAAACGCCAGAACTATTCCTGAAAAGTATCAGGAACTATAGAACTCACCTGCGTGCGAACAGAACTCTAATTTATTTATGCTCTGCTGGAAGAGGCTCTGCTAACTTCACCAACATGATACACTAGAGGTCTTTTGGTGCTAAAAATAAAGGTGTAATTTTTTTGTTGAAATTTCAGTATATCGCACCTTTATAACAAGACGTATTAAGATGGCGTCTTCGCAAAAGTGTTCGTTATAATGGGCAAAACCTACAGTTCACGCATTGTCAGTGAATTACCAATAACCCTGTATATGTTTTCTTGTCAGCTTGTGATATTTTTGTGCCAAACGTTTGAACATAAACTATGCAGGTACTATGTGTTGCAGAAGTAATTAAATAATAATTTCCCTTCATTAATAAAGAAAATTACAATCAAATAATAGTAACAAATTAGAACTAGTATTTTCAATTTTACTGAAACAATTGAGCTGATCACACAACTACAGGTAGAACAATCTACAGGTAGCTCAACTGATATCAATACCAGTCGTCGCGTCCCCGCTACGCTGGCTGCATTGCCCCGCTGTATGGCAATGCTGATGCGCTGCGCCAGATACTCACCAGCTCTCGGGTCACGCGTCACTTCGCCCAGACGCTCAGATATTTTTTCCAAGAGGAACAAATGTGTAGGTTCTGTCGAGACCTGCATATTTGCGCTTCTGCAAATCTGCCGCCGCGCCTGCCCTAACGTATGTCCTCGGAAGATGGGAAGGCGCAAGTGTGTCGATGCATGTAGCGTCCCACACAATGGGTCTAGCTAGATGATGCTGTGTGAATTGTCCAGCATCTTTTATTTTAAGGAACCTACTGACCGATGTTATGGGTCGTAATATAACGTGTTACACAGCAAACGTTCGTGCCGTCAGTACGGGGAAAGAATATATGATGATGAATGATATATTAAAAAGCATATGATTTAACCATCAATCTTACACACGTTTCGCTCACCGCTCACACTCCAGCCAATCCGCTGACCACAGAATCTCTCTGACCCATCTCAACGTCCAACCTCCTCGCTTCATGCATAAATATTATTTTATTAAGTTCTGGACATGTCACAAGGAGAGCGCTAAGACATCTGCGAAATGGACGAAATGGGCCTACATTTCTGTTTAACATAAACATAAAATACATGTACAGACAGCGTCAGAATTAAGTAACCCCCCTGTATAACACGTGCAGGTTTAAATCCAAACCTGATAATCGTAGGAGTTTTAAAAGTAGAAAATAAATTACATTTTTATTTAGGTAACATATAAACAGAACGAATAGATAAAAACAAATAAAAAATCGGATTCTAACTTGCATTGTGTTATGCAAGGGGGGTTACTTAATTCTGACGCTGTCTGTACATTTATTTGCAGGAAAAATAATCATTTTACAGCATATTAGGCAAGTAGATAGGATAGGTAACTCTACCAGTTAACATTATAGAATAGAATATACTTTATTTCACAAAAGTAGTACATATGCGAACATAATGCTAGATAGCATTCTCTACCTGCTAAACTTTGGGTAGTGTGGACAACAATGTAGTAGGTAGTGCTAGAAAATAGAACAAAGAAAAATACAATTAATAAACTAAATTAATAAACTATAATACAATTAATAAATGCTGGATGACGCAAGTGTACTAACACAAAATAGGTTCATACTTAATCAACGTGCAAAGTTTACGCAAAGCAAAAGTTAAGAAAACGAAAAGCCTTTTTCATTTTCGTAAACTTGTTCACTCAGTTCATCTTGGATGTTGTCGATTCGTTTGATGGAATCGAAATGTATGTACATTGTCTACCAATAATCTATACGTTAAAAACAAATCACGTGACATTTCTAAGGCCTCCTCTTCTAAGGTCCCCGTACATTTTTGGACTTTTCTACTATCGCTTTCGATAATCGATTGTTACATTGTCTAGCCCAACTGGTCACAAGGCGTCCAACACAATCTTTACCGAGTAAAATTTACTCGCTCCACATTGAACCTTAGCAAGAAAAAAATTTGTGAAAAGTATTTAAATATAAAGAGGAAAGATTTGACTGTTTATTTGTTTGTATTGAATAGGCTCCAAAACTACTGGACCGATTTGAAAAATTCTTTCAGCATTAGAAGCCCACATTATTCCTGACATAGGCTACTTTTAACGGGAAAATGCTTCATTCCTACGGGAAAACGGGTAATAGGACAACGGGTAGTAAAAAGCTGAAACGAAGCTGTCAATCGCCAAAGGTCCTGCTCCGATATTTTAAGGAGCTGGGCTGGTTAGGGCCTGGTTAGGCAGGGGGACAATGCACAATACACTCCTATGCGAGATGTCAGTGTAGATCCCGGTACCCCCATTCAGAATTAGAACGGGTAGTAAGAATGCAGTTAGTATTTAATATTTTAAACAGATACTATTTACGTGATACTAATAGAAATTAGAATTAAGAATTTATTTTAAGTTTATCCAATAATTTTTATTTTTTTGTATTATGATTGATTGTATACATTATAATATAAGACATATCACATTAGTGACAAATCTGCAGCGTGCCCTCTCCTATTTGCACGCCAGTAATGGCAAAACATGTAGGTCATTTATATTTTAACATAATTGCATGCTCGCACCATGTTCATACTCATGTTTTATGCAAATAAATGATTCTTATTCTTATTCTTATTCGTGTAGCAACCCTAGAGTAGCGGCTACCGTTCCAAGGTCTCTCTAAATGGGCTATCGAAGGCCTTCCAAATTCCTCGCTGGACGCTTGCATATTTTATGTAAGCTAGTATATTTCGAGAGCCAGCTTTATACAACTGCACTATTATGAAAATATTCAATTTAATTCAATTTATTTGTTTCGGTTGTTCACCATAAATGATGGTACTACCTACTATGTTAGATAGATAGATAGAAAATACTTTATTATTTAAACCACACAAAGACATGAAACAATACAGAGAAAATAACTTAGAATAGAATACAGGAAGTATAAAGGACTTGTCGCTGAGAGCGATCTCTTGCTGGCAACCTTGGGATGGACTGGACATGAAAAGAACAAAATAGGACGACGGTGGCACTGAATAAATCTATTCACAGAATAGAGAAGTTTTTAGTACTTAACCATAAAAATAGATTTCATTTATTCATATCACTTAAACTCCAATAAATTATCATTCCAAAACTAAATTAAAATCATAAACTCTCACTAGATTAGATTTAAGCATAATTATGTCAAATAATGCAATTACATAAATAAATAAGTAATAAATAAATAAACAATGCTGGACAATTCACACAGCATTATCTAGCCCCAAGCTAAGCAGAGCTTGTGTTATGGGTACTAGATAACTGATATACTTAATACAATACCCTACATAGATAGATATTTTTTATTATACATAGAAAACACCCAGACCAACGGAACAAATTTCTGCAGATCGTACACAAATTTGTTCCGAGGCGGGAATCGAACCCGCAACCTCCTGCGTCGCAGGCGGACCTTCGCCCGCTGCGCCACGGAGATCGTCTTTCGAGTCGAATTACATGTTGGATTTGTGAATAAAGTATGCCATATTGTTTCAATCTACTTAGGTACGTTACTTGGTATGTCAAACTTGTTAGATTTTATGTTAATGTTTGCGTGATTTGGCCTAGTGCGAGTCACCACTTGGCCAATTTCTTCACACGCACTTTATAAGCACGCACCTTTTTTTTTTTTTTTTATTCGGCGAGGAAATTCGTTTACGAATAAACTGGTCTGGGGGGGACCAGAATTATGTGGCGACTCGACGTTCTGAAAAGAACATAATACCCACTAAAACCTCTCCGGTGTCCCTCTCTCGCCATTTTTGCCGAACCACGGGAACATTTAAAACCTCCGCGGCCCGACTGGCGTCCCCTCTTCCTCCTATACATAGCCGGCGAGCCCACCGATCCACACACTCGCCGACCCCATTCTTCCGTCACCTTTCCTCCCCCCGATTAGGACACAGACAGGACAGACGCTGGAACCGCGAATGTCAACCTCTGTGCCCAGATGGGCATTATCGCCCCATACTACAACCAGGTGTGGGTCTCGCATTTACACACTCATACACTCACACTCTCACTCAAACCATTTATTCTTGTCACGCGGGCACAGTGCCGCGCACACTCAACTACAGCAAGCGCGCACATCACTACCCCGCGTGTCCCACACCTGTGCACGAGTGTCGCAGGTTGTATCCCGCGAGTCTCATGCCATCCGTCACCGTTCATACTCACAAAACCCTTATGGCTACATGGCCCACTCATACGTCGTCACATCTATCCCTCCTCATGGCGCCGCCGTGCCGGGACACTGATACGGCGACAACCCCTCTCCTCTTCGAGCGACAGAGGCCTTTCCCCAGGCCTCGCGCCCGAAGATCTCTCCAAGTTTGGGTGCTACTAATTAGCACCCAAATCCAACAGGCTCCCGAGATGGCCTCGGGAGTCAAAATAAACAAATAAAAGTCTGTGCTTGCACACGCGCAGATGCGTGGCCGAGTACGCCTCCAGCCCGCAATGCGTGTCGCCTCAATGTGGGCAATATTTAACGAGGCGCGCCTCCGGGCTACCGCCACGCATACGCTTGTGCCAGCCCACACAGTCGCAGCCACTTGCCTGCAACAAATACACATATTAAAATGAAAAGAAAAATTCCCTCCCTTCCCACAAAGCTCCCCTCTCTCAAAGACCAATCTCAGGGCGGCAGTCGGCGGCTGTCCGCCGCCCGGCGTCCAGCAACCGCCGTCCGTCGCCTGTTCGCACGCCTCTCGAGGCGCGCCTCCGGGTCACGCTCACGCATACGCTCTGCCTCTTCTTTGGCGGTCATCACAGCCTCCGAGAATGCAGAGATGGCGTCCCATGCCCTCTCGCTATCAACCATGGAATGCACAATGGTTGGCAGCGACAAGTCCACCCCGACCACTGCGACTAAAGTCGCCCTCTCCGCCGCCCACGCCGAGCACTCCACCAACGTGTGGCGCGCCGTGTCTTCGGCGTACCCACAGTGATGGCACTCTGGTGTAGGTTCCGCCCCCGCCACCTTCCACAGATACCTTCCGAAGCACCCGTGCCCAGAAAGGATCTGCGTAAGGTGGAAGGAGAGTAGACCGTGCCTCCTTGTCACCCAACGCTCGAGAACCGGCCGCACCGCGTCGATGGTGTCTCTGCCAGCAGTGGGCTCCGCGAGTGCTCGCAGCCACCGAACATAAAGGCGCTTACGCGCTCGTATGCGCCAGCGCAGCATCCCCTCCCACGGCAGTGGTTCCCCCGTTGTCCGGTGTTCTACAACGCGGTTGTAGACCACGGTGAGCACACGGGCGTCTAGTTCCCAGGGCAAGCAACCAGCGAGCACACACGCTGCCTCGAAAGAGACGGTGCGGTACCCGCGCACTACCCTGAGACACATGACCCTCTGTGGCCGATGTAGGAGAGCCTTGTTTACTCGTCCTAAGGCGTCCTCCCACACGGGTGCCCCGTAAAGCGCCATCGACTGCACCACCTGCACGTAGAGCCGCCTACAGGCCGCGTTCGGTCCGCCGACGTTCGGAAGCAGTCGGCCAAGGGCGCCGCACGTTGCCACGAGTTGCGGCACAAGCTGCCGGAAATGCCCGCAGAATGCTAGGCGGGGGTCGAGGACGATGCCAAGGTAGCGCATTGTTGACCCGACATCGATCCATACCCACCCACCATCACACGAGCACCAGCCGGCGGCCCCCTTCGCCGCCCGTGGAAGCACATTGCCTCGCACTTCGGCAGAGCTACCTCCAGGCCTAGCCGCTGTATGCGCCCCAGCACGACCTCCACTCCGGCAGCCGCGCGCTCGGCCGCTTCGCGGAAGTCGGCACCGCAAGCAGTGACCAGCGTGTCATCCGCGTAGCAGGTCACGCTGACACCATCCGGCAGCTCTCCCCGCAACACCCAATCGTACCCGATGTTCCACAACGTGGGTCCAAGGACCGAACCCTGTGGAACACCGCGCGTCATGGGCTTGGCTTGCCATGCCTCCCGTGTCGGATACCGGACCTCCCTCTCGGAGAGGTAGGCACCAATGATGCGGCGCAGGTACCCCGGAAACTTGTGGTACCGGAGGGCCTCCTCGATGCAAGCCCAAGGGAGGGTGTTAAAGGCATTCGCTATGTCTAGCGAAACTGCCAGTAGCATCCCCCGATCAGCCATCGCCTCCTTCGCCATCCCCTTCACCCTACAGACGGCGTCAATAGTGGACCGGGCGCGCCGAAACCCGTACTGGGCGTCGGCGAGGTTCGGTCCCACTCCTTCCATGTGTCGCACGAGGCGTGCAACTATAAGCACGCACCTGGATCAAATCTATACTTACTTAAACTACAAAGGCGTAAACCTTATATGTTTGTTTGTAGTTTATAATGCGACATATCAAAAAACCATTTTGAGTATCAGATAAATGCTCCGCCACTCCAATTATCTGATCACACGCTCAGATAATTTTTTTTAAACTTGAAGAGCCTCGGTACCCCACGGACCTAGGGTCTCGACTCCAAGGACGACCTCCGTGGCGCAGCGGGCGAAGGTCCGCCTGCGACGCAGGAGGTTGCGGGTTCGATTCCCGTCTCGGAACAAATTTGTGAACGATCTGCAGAGATTTGTTCCGTTGGTCTGGGTGTTTTCTATGTATAATAAAAAATATCTATCTATGTAGAGTATTGTATCAAGTATATCAGTTATCCAGTACCCATAACACAAGCTCTGCTTAGCTTGGGGCTAGATAATGCTGTGTGAATTGTCCAGCATTATTTCTTATTTATTTATTTATAAGGGGAGTATTAGTATGGATAATCACAAAATATTTATACAGGGTGCCACATAAAGAGCACTAAGCCGAAAGACGGTGATTCTGGACTCCGAGAAAAAATCCTTTTAACGAACTTTAAGCTTACAAAATAAGCTCATAGACAAGCTCAGACCTGAGGAGTGAGCCTGTTTGACGTCGTTATAACGACAACGACAAAAAAGCAAAAAAAGGCAAAAAAGGCGTCGGTTTAAGGCGAGGATTCCCGGATTTTGGGATATTTAAGTGTCCCTACCTCAATAACTATAAGGCCTGTAGTTTTGAAATTCATACATATTATAGTTGAAGATATTATGTTCTAGTGCATCACTAGACAAAAACACGATTGGTGATATTTCACCCGATAGAAAAAATGACAAAGTTACGTCTAAATTAAACTTTGAATGATCAGTGTGAATACAAAAATAAACAAAATGACACAAAATGTATACCAAAATATTTCAAACGTTATTACGCAGTGCATCACTAGAAAATATTTTTATATGCTATACAAATATTTTTCAAAATACCTAAATACGTACAAAATCGTGCTCGGCAGCCTGCGCACCGTCGCGCTCCTGCCCTAATAGCATCGGCCGCTCGGGAATCCTCGCCTTAACAATTTCCTCTACAAACACCAGTGCCATAAAGATATATATAAAAGAAATGTTTACAACATATGCATCACTATGTACAATAAATTACCGGAAGAATTAAAAGAACTAAATGGAAACATATTTAGGACAAAGTTAAGAGGATGGCTACTTGAAAAAGGTTTTTACACGGTGAACGAATATTTGTGAATTTGAATTATATCTTACATGACTAATATAATTATAATAATATGACTCACATACTATTTGCACGCCTGCGTGCAGGAATACAATTACTAAAATAGTCATAAGATCTGACATATTGTTTGTATCTCAATTTTGTATTCTGGCAAATAAACGATTGATTTCATTTGCCTTTGCATTTGTAATTGTGTATTGTGTTCTTAAAATGTGTGTCTATGGATTTATAAATCTGAAATAAATGATTTTTATTTTATTTTATTTGATTTGACGTGATCGTGAACACTAACGACGCGATCCTGACATCTCCTTTTTATATACAAATTGGTACAGCACGGCAGCGCCTCTACCGTGCGGTCTGGGAACTACGCAAATCCCATACAAAAATGAGACATCTGAGCGCCCATAGATGCACTTGTGCACTAGGCGAAACCTCCCTTCCCTCTCGTAGCATCTGGCAACAGCCCAAGCCGAGGCTCGCACCTAAGTGGTGGCCCTTGTGCGTGTTGCCCCAACCTAATTTTTAACCGGCGAGGCGCCTTCTGCGCCCGCTAAAAGTCCGGTAACGCTGCTATGGCCATCTGCGGTCAACAGCATTGTAGTAAAAAAAACAAGATCCGTCAAGTGCGAGTGTAACTCGCGCGACGAGGGTTTCGAACGTTTGTCAACAAATATGTACTAAAAGTACCGGTTAGAGACTTCGTAATTTAAAGAATACCTAAAATAGTAGGTACCAACCTACATATCAGATGGATTAAATGTATTATTATTTTAAATTTCAAGTTGATAGCTGTAGTAATTGCTGAGTTATTAAGGATTAAAAAAAGGACAGACAAAGCGAGACCATAAGGGTTTCGAAACCGATCTTCGATCTCGAAACCCTAAAAAGTAAACTAACGTCAAATACTGAGTCTATTTCAGATTTGCTACAGATTTACCTTTTCTCTCCGTATGTACAAATACAGACGAACCCACCGCACCCCATTTTAATAATACACTTAGGTAAGAAGGTAGGGTCTTCTCATAATGACATCTAAAAGTCTTTGAACTGGGCGGAAGGTTGGCATCTACATGCAAGCAAGCCTTGGATTTTATCATTGGTTGAAAAATTTAAAATCAAAAAGTCTTTATGTCCATAAATACAATAAATGTACACTTAGAAAAGGTCAAATTATAAAACTAAACACTGACACGCAAATAAAGTGATATTTTTTGTTTCTGTCGCTTCGGTATGTAGACTAAAGCAAAGAAGCGACGAAGAAACCTTTAGTCTGTTAGTTGTTATTTTTCGAGTTGGAGCAAAACCCGTCCCAAGCTTTTTTATCCTCTAGATAATCTGATATTTTATGGTAAGCCTATTTCTTTTATTTACAGATAATTTTTGCAACTCACTTGGAGTTTTGTTGTAGAAGCGTATACATTGCCCTTTAAAAGATACATTAATTTTGTGTAGCCTCGTAGTGGGCACAGCGAGTTTATGTTTATTTCTTTCTATACTGGATTCTACAATTCCAGATATTTTTAGTAAACAGACATTTATGAATGAAGATTTAGGTTGCATTCCGAAATACGATTACAGCGCTGATAGCGATCACAACGAAATTTTGCGTTCCAAATTAGATATCACGATGTTGAAAGTTGAGTGCTATCATTCATTCGGAACACTCATGAATCGTGAACACTAACGGTCACGAGTCGCGGTTTTAAATGTCAGTCAGGTACAAGTAAACAAAAAAACAAGATCAAAATTAAAAATTTCAAAAACCCCCGACAGATTTTTATGAAACATGGCTAAGAACACTCGAGATAAAATTATCTATGACACAAAAAAAACTAAACGAAAATCGGTTGACCCGTTTGGGAGCTACGATACCACAGACAGATACACAGATACACAAATACACAGACAGACACGTTAAACTTATAACACCCCTCTTTTTGCGTTGGGGGTTAAAAAGAGAATACAATACTACGATGATTGCTAATTGTCAGTTTTGACAAACCGTTCACAGTGATTTCAGTTTGTAGGATGGTCGGTGATATCGCAAAATGGCGCATTTAATGACTTCATCTATGACGTCACAAGGGACTTCGTTGTCGCGCACACAGTAATATGGAACGTTTGTGATCACGATAATATCGATTATAGCGTGAGGGAATAGAGAGTGCACCTGTGTTTGCGCACACACTTGTGCACTATAATATCTCCTGCGTATCTGGCTAGTCTCCGATGAGACTGGCCGCCGTGAACGAAATTCGGCTAGGTCATTATTATTATAGTGCACAGTGTGTGTGCAAACACGTGCACAATCGCTGTATACAAGGTTGTTCTCAATGCGAAATCAGGGTGTCAAGTGTGAGTCAACCCTAAGTTGTTGAACTTATCAAGTCTCGTAGCACTTTGTAGCACCGTAGCAATTTCGTAGCAGTTCGTAGACGTTCGTAGCATTTCGTAGACATTCGTAGCTCGTTATGATAAAATAGTATTGAATAAAATACTCAATGATTTACTCGTATATACAGGGTTATTGGTAATTCATATTCATATTCATATATATTTATTGCAATCATTGTGTACACTTTTAGGTCTTAGTTTAAAAGTAATGTTTATGAGGCACAATGGTACCCTAGCAGGGCGTGGCAATAGGTACTGAGAGTGGAGGTGGAGCGGGTTTCTATAAGAATCTCTAGTTATGTTTTAGGTTTTAGCGGAAAAGTATAGGTCAATAACTTTTGTAGTTATATTTTTATATATTATTGTATAGGTAGTAATGTATATATTCATAATGCATAAAAATTCGTTAGTTTTAGTTTTTATTTTAATTTATCGTTGAAGAAGTCACTTAAATTATAATAGCATTTATGTAAAAGGTATTGTTTTTTTTTTCAAATATATGGTCTTTTTCCTCGTCTTTTAGTGTATCCGGTATTTTGTTATAGATTTTAGATGCCATTGCTTTTGGCCCGGAACTTTGCATTTTTAGTTTTGACTCGGGTAGTGTAATTTTATGCTTAAACCTAGTCGGATAGCGTCGCGGTTGATCAGCTGTTTTTGGAATTCATTTCACGAACCACAGTTTCTGCCAATCACTGCGAACACCCCGTCGAAAAAACTCCGTCAGTAACACAGTAACAGGAGCTGTCTTTTTCTGGGTCGAGATTACTCGAGATAGATGGCATCCCTTCTACACTATGCAAATTGAGGGATAGCTAGATCATGAATATTTATGTAAACATTTTAGAAAAAGCTAGTGGTTAGGTTCATGAGCTAGCGCGCTAACGCTAACAGGTTGTAAAATCACTACCAAATCACATGTGTTAGATAACCTCTTTAACCTCTAATAACCTCTTTCCACTTTGACAGTTTTAATTTGTGACATTGACATATTCAATTCGGAACAGCGCATTCTTTTGCACCCAACAATACACCTATGCTTTTTTACCAGACGTTCAGAGCTCGTCTCGGTTCCTGGTGTCACCAAGACCGGGTCAGACTGAAAACCAGCGCTGTTTTGTACCCCGGTTCAAAACAGCATAAAGCTGAGTCTGATCCGTTTTGGCTCACCTCGACAGCACTGGCACACCTAGGTATTTGTTCTTAGAGTAGGCTAGGTTAGTGTGCTTAATGTACCTACATAATCACTTTTTATTATTATAAGTATGCAATTGTTTTGTACCTTTAAGTTTTAAGTTTTAAGTATTAATTCTACCTACTATTAAGTTTTAAGTTTTAAGTATTAATTGTAAATTTGTTTTTTTCTTATACCTACCTACTTGTCTGTTTGCTTGTATTTTGTGCTGTCCATTTGTAAGCCAAATAAACTATATATCTATCTATCTATCTATCTACCAGTGATGCTACGACTCCACCTGCGTCCTTACGCGTTAATTAACACGCTAATTTTGGTGTCACGCAGAGTTTACTGGCAAAATTGAGTTCATATGGTATAGCTCCAAAACTGTTATAATTCTTTGGTAGCCATCTAGAAAATCGGACGCAGTTTGTGAAGACGCCAGGTCTTTATTGTTAAATTTGATAATCATTATCCTATTCTCTTTAATCATTCACAATTGAAGACATGAGTGGATGAAGGTAATGTACGTATGCAACGAAAAAACAAAAATAGAGAAAAATGGCATTAAAGGTTTTTTGTTTTGTTTTAGTTGTAGTAATGATATATATTTGAGTTAGATTTACAAATAATTTTGGTACATTGGTATTTACTCATCATTATTGCTGTTTTAAAAAGATATTATATTTAAATGGGTTATTTATACAAAAAAAAAACGGACATAACACCTTCATTCACAAACATGTTAGTCGTGCAAATAAAACAAGAATAGAACTACTTGTTGTAAATAATAGTTATAATTTGTTTCTTTTATTTGGTTGTTATTTTCTTTGTGAATAGGAATATGTAAAAAACGGTAGCTTTAAAATTAAGAACTCGTACAATACAAGTTCTTAATTTTAAAGTTTTAAACCGTTTTAAACCGAAAACCTGCGATCCTAACTCACTGCCTTCTATAATCCAACTTTATGGGCCTATAAATAAGCACGAACTTTTTATTAGACGTCATTTTTAAGAGCTACAGTACACGCTTTTTGACTTAATTTGGATTTTTTTAGGTAAAAAGACTTGAGTTTCTATTGGCGGAATTATTCTCTTGTGAAATATAAAATTAATTATAAACAAGCTGGTGTGTGAAGACAGCTCTAAGGGCATAATAAAAATGATAATAATAATGCTGGACAATTCACACAGCATTATCTAGCCCCAAGCTAAGCAAAGCTTGTGTCATAGGTACTAGATAACTGATATACTTAATACAATACACTACATAGATATATATTTTATTATACATAGAAAACATCCAGAGCACCCTGAACAAATATCTGCAGATCGTACACACATAATAAAATCTTGTTACAAACTTAGTATAATTAATTGTCTATTTTTAATGAACCTCAATCTATGAACACAAACCTATAGGAATAAAAGAATTATTCAAGAGAAGGAATTTAAAAAATATATTTTGTTAAGAACATAGTTTTAGGATGGGCAGCGTTTGGGAAACTACGTCGAGTCTTCTCGTCATCCATACCGCAATGCTTGAAAACTAAAGTTTTCAATCAGTGCGTGCTACCCGTCATGACCTACGGAGCTGAGACGTGGACACTCACCACGGCAGGGCTGGTCCACCAGTTCAAAGTCACTCAGCGAGCTATGGAAAGAGCTATGCTCGGAGTCTCTCTGAAGGATAGGATTCGTAACGAATACATCCGACAGAGAAACAAAGTAATCGACACAGCTCAAAGAATTAGCAAACTTGAGTTACAGTGGGCCGGCCATATCTCGCGAAGAACCGACAACCGCTGGGGTAAACGTGTTCTTGAGTGGAGACCACGACTCGGCAAACGTAGTGTAGGACGCCCTCCGGCCAGGTGGGATGACGATCTGCGAAAGACTGCAGGCAGATGCTGGATGCGGCAAGCTGAAGACAGGGCGCTATGGCGCTCATTAGGGGAGGCCTATGTCCAGCAGTGGACTAATATAGGCTGATGGTGATGATGATAATGATAGTTATAGCCATATAGCACACTGAACCATCTGTGCGTGACTCGTGATAGTTATAGCCATATAGCACACTGAACCATCTGTGCGTGACTCGTGATTTTACCAGTTTTTGTACTCAAAGGCATATTTCAGGCATTATTGAAGGCTGACAAAGCTATCCCTCCAGTTTTTGCTGAAAACAGCCTGGCTTTGAGTAAAATCCACCTGAAAACTAGAATATTCCCATGCTGTGGTTAAACTCGAAAATCTGTGACTTTTTATTTTTTAACCTGTTGGGAAAACCAAGTTAAATATACAGGGTATTTATGTTAAGAAAGTTCTACGTTTTTGTGAAATTAGTTTTTTTAATTAAGATTTTCTTTTGTTTGTCTTAGAATTGGAATCTGTAACGTTAATTTCTTAATGTTTCCATTCTTTAGCACATTTTAACTTAATAGAATTAAGAAATACATTTTTAATTGAATAGTACGTATTATTCAGACGGACAAATTTCAGAGCCGTAATTCTAAATTGTGACCTTAGGGATCTCTGAAAATTTTCCTTGGTTGGATTTTAGAACTGTTAGTACTACGGAATACCGAAACTTGAAATAATAATGCTGAACAATAAAGATATATTTCTTTTACTATACCTATAAAATGCCCAGAACACCTGAAACCAATATATGCCGATCGTACAATCTTTGTCCCAAGGCGGGAATCGACCCCGCAACCTCCTGCGTCGCAGGCGGACCTTTGCCCGCCGCACCACATTGGTCGACTTAATACTATACATAACATAAATAATCGGAAATGGCATCCAGAAAGCACATGAAACCGAAGACCTAACGAATGTAGAGAAAAGACATGAGCCCGCATAACGATCAAATTTAACTACGTCCTTAACTATTAATTTATTATCCAGTTAAATAGAGATAAGAATTTGATTTGTAATTAATTATTAATAATTGTATTGATTCGAGATTGACATTATGATTGATAAAATTGTTTGTATTCATTGTTTTTGTATTTGTATTGTGTCCAAGATTTGACTACTTTGCGCCTATTTTGTTATTCATATGTATCTGACTCCTGGACGTTTTGGTTCTACTGTAAGTCCATTTGTAAATAAATAAATAAATAAATAAATAAATAAATCAACATATAGCACAAAACTTCGAAACAACATAAAGCAAAAAACTTCAAAGCAAACGCTCAACACCTCGATTCAATGCTATACTGCAAGTGTATCGAATCGAAGATACGCTAAGTTGTCGGACCCAACTTTGGATATTTATTAATTTATTTATGTATTGATGTAATTAGAACGGTTTTAGGCCAATTATACTAATTACAGTAGGTTTTAAAATTAAATATTAGTGAAGTTAGTTCTAGAAATAGTTACATACCATGTCAAATAATAAACAATAATCAATCACAATTAAATTATCATAAGAAATATTAAAGAGTCCTTATAATATAAATTTGAGAATTAGATATAAGTCAAAATTAAATAGAAAATGTGTAATTAATTAATTCACATCCACAATGACACATGCAAGCATAAGAGTTCTCCACTCCTCCGCGAATACATATATCGGTGTCCGGGAGGGCCTCCAAGAGTTTTTCAGGGCTGCGAGAGTCCTAGGTGTGGGAGAGCGGAGATATACAGTGTTATTAGTAATTCACTGACACAGCGTGATCTGCGGGTTCACCTATGATCGCGAACACATTTGTGAAGACGACTGGCCTTAATTCTTAAATTTGATTTTGGTAGTATGTAGGTTGGTACTCCCTTTCCATGCAATAATCGTTCATTAGAGAGGTTTTATTAGAAACTAAACATAAAACTAAAGTTTTTGTTTTTATAGTGCGTAAGCCTCACACTCTGGTTAATTTCTAAGAAATCAAAAAAAACGAAAAATTTTTTGACTTCGACGGGACTTGAACCCGCATCCTTCCGCATGGTTCCGGGTTCAAGTCCCGTCGAAGTCAAACATTAATAAATAAATAAATAATGCTGGACAATTCACACAGCATTATCTAGTTCCTTTGGCGACGTCGCAACCTGCGCACGCGCCACGACAAATCATAGGACGTGCACTACATTGTCCGCGTACACACGGGTACGACACTCGCAACGACATTTTCCACTATGGCACAAAAAGCCATTGAAAGTGCCATACGGGAACTCCAGAAGCTGGTCATTGAAGTTAAGGACAAAGTTGCGGCGCTGGAGACAACTGTAAGCAGCCAAAATACCTTGATAACAAATCAATCCCAAGAAATTATTTTGCTAAGGACACAAATTGAGGGTAAGCCCCTAGATTATTCCCATCTGACGACTCGGCTGGAGGACGGTGATAACATTTCAGCCAAAACATCGCTTGATAGACCTGTGCGCCAAGCACGGCTTAAAGCGAAAGCAGCTAACACAACGCTCGCTGGGAAGCCAAGACAACCGGCTTCAAGCGCCGAAAGCGCCGCCGGCGGCGTCGCTCGTGACACTCTCTATCCGACGGTAGTACCCGAAGTGACAGTGACAGCGCGCAAAAACGGCCACAACGCAATAGCCGGGCAATGTGCGGCCACGAAACCAGCGGTGACTAAGCCTTCAACGCCAGCTACGCTTACAGCTACTACCGCCAGCGGTTCCGCTGACAACAACGCCAATATCAAGACTACTAGTGAATGGAAGGTGGTTAGTCACAAGAAAACACAAAAACGCCGGACCATTATTGCAGGGACCGGAAAAGAAGACGACGAAATCCAGACAGTGGAAAGGATTAAATACATTCAAGCATGGCAATTCAAACCAGAAACGAATACAGAAACCATTCTTAAATACGTCAACAAAATACTACCCAATGAAGGGTACACAATCGAGAAACGTCAAATCAAATCCGACAGATTCTCCTCATTTGTCATTGGAATGCCTGAGAGTCTGTACGAGCGCCTCAGTTCGCCGCTTTCATGGCCACAAGGTGTTTGTGTATCGGAGTGGTTTCAAGCTCGGCCTCGCCAACATTGGCGGGGCGCATCCAACGCGGCCGCCGAAAGCGGCGGCGCCCGCACTGGCGGTGGAAGCCCCAGGCCCTACCCCGGCACCAGCCACGGCGGCTCCAAAAGCAAGTGACGTGAAAACCCACGATACTACAAAGACTTTTTCTAAACTTGTTGTTTGCCATCAAAACATTCGCGGTATCAACCGAAAAACTCAAAAAATTGAAATTCTCCTGCAAAGTATATTAAAATGTGACGTACTCGCGTTTACAGAGCATTTTCTTCGTGAATCCGAGTTAAAAAGCGTAGTGTTAGACGGATACAAACTATCATCGAAATATTGTAGAACCAGCACGTCCCAAGGTGGCACTTGTATCTATGTAAAAGACGGTATAAAGTGTGTTGAAAACTCGGATATTGTGAAATTGGCAGTAGAGTTACTGTGTGAAATATCGGCAGTCGACCTCATCGAATACAACTTGACAATTGTATGCATCTACAGGACAAATAATCTAGTGAGTACTAGTGATTTTTTACCATATTTGGAAACTGTACTTGATAAAATATGCGAACTTGACTTGAAATGCTTAGTGGTAGGCGACTTCAACATTAATGTCCTTGGCACTGATAACATGTCTGACCAGAATAAACTTTCTGATCTGTTATCCACCCACGGCATGACCAATGAAGTCAGCTTCCCCACCCGTGTGTCATCAACAGTTTCATCGAGTCTGGACCATGTTTATTCAAACATAAACTCAGACATAGTGACCACAAAGCCGGTGACCACTAACCTAAGTGACCACCTAGCTGTCCGCAGTGAAATTGCTTGGTATGTGTCATCTAAAAACTTTGAATCAAAACTTGTGCGGGACCAGTCCCAAATGAATTGTGACAACTTTGTTGATTCTCTTTTGAGTATAGACTGGACAGAACTTTTTAAAAAGCATTGTAATGACCTCAATTCCCTAACTCAATCATTAATTAATATAATTGTAAACAAAAATGATATATGTTTCCCTCTTAAAAAAAAGCACTGTAGTTATAAAAAGCAATCATGGATTACAAATGACATTGAATATTTTAGAATATTATTATTTGACATTATTGAAATCAGTAAATTGACCTCGTATAATGAACACCTGAATACCTTAATTAATGAACTAAATTCAAAATATGATGACATGATTAGAAATAAGCAAATACAATTTTACTCAAACATATTAAATATAAGTAAGAATACCTCAAAAACAATGTGGGGTATTGTTAACAAACAGAGGGGCGTAAATAAACACACTGCAATTGATTTTACAGAAATCATAAGAAACCCCAACGGGCAACCATTCCTCAACAAAGTGGACACAGTGAATGCTATGAATCACCGGTTCATTCATGCTGCCACCGCCTGCGGAGCGCCTGCCGCCAGCACTTCTCGTGTGATCGGCGCGCTCGAGGCGGCGCGCGCCCCTGCGGACCGCTCGCTGAGACTGCGCTGGTTTACACCACATGAGGTATACCGCATTATACTATCCCGAATAACACCGAAGCCTTCCAAGGATGCATATGGGATATCTATGAGACTGGTGCGCATGGCGGCGGCCCCATTAGCTCCGTTACTAGCAGAACTGTACAACAGGTGCATTCAGACAGGAGAGTACCCCGAGCCACTCAAACTTAGTAAAGTGTCACCACTGTTCAAGGGCAAAGGAAAACCTCACGACATCGATTCGTACAGACCTGTGTCAATCATCCCAGCGGTGGCCAAGGTCTTCGAAAATGGCCTATGTACCCGAATCACAGAATATCTGACAAGTACGCACGCACTCTCAGACCGCCAGTACGCATACCGCGAAGGCAAGTCTACCACGTCACTCACGCGAGAGGTCATACGTCGGGTGTTAGATGCTCGAGAGAGGAAGCAGCACGTAGCCGTGCTGTGCTGCGACCTCTCGAAAGCGTTCGACGTGGCCGACCACGAGGTCCTAGAAGCCAAACTACAGCACTATGGCATAGTACACGCTCCATTACGACTACTGGCATGTATGATGAAAGGGAGGTCACAAATAGTGGTAGGAGCTGGAGGAGCACTGAAGTCAAGCCCACTTACCTCAACAATGGGCGTCGCGCAGGGCTCCTCAGTTTCCAATATCCTGTTCTCATTATTGCTTAATGACCTTCCAGAGTCCGTGGACGCTGCCGAAGTGATGATGTACGCAGACGACGTCGCTGCCGTGGTGATGGCACCATCGATCGACCAGCTAGAGCAGAACCTCAACACTGCAGCCAGCCAGCTAGCGGGTTGGTTCGAAATGAATGGATTGGTACTCAATGTCTCGAAAACCCACTTCATCCACTTTTGTCTCTCCGGCCATCAGTTGAGAAAACTAAACGTTCTTGCCGGAGGTCTGCGCATTGAGCAAGTGGACCGAACGACCTTCCTAGGTTTCGAACTGGATAATGGGCTCACTTGGGAATCCCATATAAACAAAATATGCGGAAAACTCGGCGGTGCATGCTTTGCCCTAAGTCGATTATCACGGTTCTTACCTGGGAAGGTCGTTCGATCCTGCTACTTCGCGACGGTGCAATCTCTGCTGCAGTACGGAACCGAGCTGTGGGGCCGAGCTGCAGAATGGGAACGAGCTTTCCGACTGCAAAAACGCGCAGTGAGAACAATCGCGGGCATCCCCAGCGACGAATCCGCCAGACCTTACTTTAAGGAATTAGGCATACTGACCCTGCCCTCCTTGATTATCTACCAAGTAGGAACACACGTGCGCTCCAATCCAGACATATACCCTAAGCTCGGCGCCTCCCACAGATACAACACTCGCCATGCAGAGAGGCTGGCTGCAGCCCCAAGAACTCTGGCTAAATCGGGGAAGCTGACGCATGTGATGGGCCCCACCGTCTACAATAGAATCCCAAGGGACATATTGGAAGCGCCGAGCCACTCGGCATTCAAGCACAGATTTAAAACGTGGCTTGTAAATCAAGCGTTCTATTCGTTCGATGAGTTCGGCTGCCGAAAGACATCAGATTACATTAAGTAATTTTTTATAAATGTACTTCTACTTCCTAATAATTGTGATTTTTAAATGATGAAATGTACGTATGCTGTTTATGCACGAATAAATGAGTTTATGAGTTTATGAGTTTAGCCCCAAGCTAAGCAGAGCTTGTGTTTGGGTACTAGATAACTGATATACTTAATACACGATTTGAAACACTACATAGATAGATATTTTTTATTTGTATATATAGAAAACACCCAGACCAACGGAACAAAGTTCTGCAGATCGTACACAAATTTGTCCCGAGGCGGGAATCGAAATCGCAACCTCCTGCGTCGCAGGCGGACCATCGCCCGCTGCGCCACGGAGGTCGAAACATTTTTACGATATTATTTGGTAAACTTAAAAACGGCTCTGCCGTGAATTAATAGTGGGTGTGGGAGTGAAAGGTCGCTCTTTAGTAATTCATTGGGTAGTGATTTACAAAAAAAAAATTATGACCTGGCGTCTTCACGAACGTGATCGTGATCGGTAGAACCTGCAGTTTACCCAGTGTCAGTGATTTCCCAATAACCCTGTATAGCGCTGGTCGACCCCTACGCCAATATTCAGACTTTGTCAGCGACATCAATAAATGTACGGTCATGACCGTAAATCACCGAAGCGTGGCCACACATTTCTATTAGCTGCCCCATTTTGGTCACTGATACCACGGTTAGATCACTGCTGCTGGCGGAAAGTACCTACTAGTAGGAAATGATTGGTGACAGATAGTGACCGAGTTGTTATCAAGTGTTTTATGTGTTTTTGTTTATAAACAAGATCCGTCACGTGCCAGTGTAACTTGCGCGCTGAGTTTCGAACGTTTGTCAATTTTTATATGTACACTAGCTGCATTCTTACTACCCGTTGTCTTATTACCCGTTTCCCGTAGGAATGAAGCATTTTCCCGCGGTAAAAAGTAGCCTATGTTCATCAGGAATAATGTGGGCTTCTAATGGTAAAATAATTTTTCAAATCGGTCCAGTAGTTTCGGAGCCTATTCAATACAAACAAACAATCAATCAAATCTTTCCTCCTTAAAATATTAGTAAACATAGCGGTTAGAGACTTTGCTATTTAATGAATACCTAACACAAGAACTAAATTAAAAATGTATAAACCCCCCGACAGATTTTCATGAAACATGGCTAAGAACACTCTGGATAAAATTTTCTATGACATAACAAACTAAACGAAAATCGGTTCATCCGTTTGGGAGCTATACCACAGACAGATACACTGACAGACACGTTAAACTTATAACACTCCACTCTGTTTGCGTCGGGGGTTAATAATAGGTACCAAACCACATTTTTACATCGCCTGCATACTTCTGAGATTAGGCCAATTTTTCGACTCAGAATTACGTCTCAACTTACAACAAAATGCGTGGATTTACAAAACTTACTACTATATTATACACCAACAAAAATATAAAAACAGAGACATTACATAAGACACGAGTACATTCGGCGGCCTTATCGCTTAGAAGCGATCTCTTCCAAACTGGATTTATTCAGCAAAGGGCGCGGATTCTGTATAATAACGGAATTACTGTCGCGAAATGATTACGACTCAAACATTCAGTGATATTTATCATCTTTTTTAATTATTCAAAAGTCATTAAAATAAAAATAATAAGTTAACAATTAAAATATTGAAGTACTAAAAAAATTATACTTCTAGATTATTGGCTATCTTTGTAGGAGCAAGACAAATGTTGAAAGGTCTTCTAAAATAATTTGTCTGTTTTGAAATAACTAAATCGGTACCTACTGACTTCAAATTCCTTACTGTTTCATAAGGTTTGCGGAAAAAATTCTAATTCCAAGGGATCACATTTTTAAAGAGCCTTTCTTCATTCATAATCTTTTGTGATCATTTTATACAATAGCAAAATATTTATCAAAATATCGGCATATATTTGGTGTGTTTTAAAAAACGATAAACCGACTTCAAATTCTTTTAGTGGCGAAATCTAGTTTAAATTCAAGTCTAATTTAGTCAGATGACACATCGAGGACACCCTTTCCAATAAAAAATGAATATCAAAATCGGACTACTCTGTAAAAAGATATGCGTGGTCAAACATTACAATCAGTGAGTGAACAATCAATCATCCCGTTTTCCTACCCTTCGGGTTGGATTTTTTTCTTCATATTTAAATGCGACCACCTTAAGGGTTATAACCCTTTCCAATAAAAAAAGAATTATCGTAATCGAACTACTCTGTAAAAAGTTATGATTATAAAAAATTATATAAAAATTGTGATAAACATAACTTTAATACCAGAAATAAACATAAACTCGCTGTGCCCACAACTAGACTACACAAAATTAATGTATCTTTTAAAGGGCAATGTATACGCTTCTACAACAAAACTCCTAGTGAGTTGCAAAAATTATCAGTAAATAAATTCAAACAAATTGTCAAAACCTTGCTGTGCAAAAAGGCTTACTATAAAATATCAGATTATCTAGAAGATAAAAAAGCTTGGAACGGGTTTTGCTCCAACTCGAAGAATAACAACTAACAGGCTAAAGGTTTCTTCGTCGCTTCTTTACTTTGGTCTACATACCGAAGCGACAGAAATCAAAAATATCACTTTATTTCCGTGTCAGTGTATAGTTTTATAATTTGACCTTTTCTAAGTGTACAATTATTGTATTTATGGAAATAAAGAGTTTTTGATTTTGATTTTGATTTTGATTTATACGCGTCCACTTGGCAACCTCCTTCGTTTTTCGTCGGTTGAAAAATATAATAATATATACATACTGCTAAACATTAATACCTCCTACCTATATTAAATAAATCTGCATATTCGTAAAACAATACCCATATTATTTTAAAACAAAGGAAGAAGTTTTATCTAGGCATACTACACATAAAAATAAGTTTTTTATGCCAAATCAACACTACGCTTTTCGCACGAAATTCGTTTTGCATATCTAAGTTATCAATGGAATAAAAGGACTTGCCATTGCCATTGTTTAAAAATAGACTCAATAAATGGTTACTGACTCATTGTTTTTATGGAGGAATATTTTAATTTTGGGCAGATCAGATATTTCTGATTTAATTCTTAATCATTGTTATTATTTACGTAGGTAGGTTTATTAAAATTCACACACCAGTCCAAGATTACTGGTAGGTAGTACATTTGAGGAATATTTTAATTTTGGGCAGATCAGACATTTTTGATTTAATTCTTAATCATTGTTTTTATTTACGTAAATATTACATGGTACCACGGATACAACAACAGCATTGTAATATTGACATTGTATTCTGTGAATAAACGATTCTATTCTATTCTATTCTATCCTTTTTAAAAATCGGTAAAAAAATAAGATTGGTTCTATTAAAAACTGTAAAAATACGCTCCTACACTGCTTTCTACAAAAAACGCAGGGTTTTGGTCATTTTGCGGTTTCCTGTCCTCGGTTGGAAACGTAACGAAAGGCATTTAACACAGGTGCTTCAATTAAAACTTAGCTTAATCTGAGTTACATAGTTTCAGTTAATATTCAGTTTTCGTTATACATTCATGTCCAGTTAACTAATCTCAAAAGTTTTGATGAGAATTTTCATGTAAAATAATCAAGCTTTAAAAAGACTAACTAATTTTTCATCCTCTTCAACCTCAACCATATCTATTATTGGTCCACTACTGGACGCAGGCCTCCCCCTTGTTGGGTTTTATCACATGGGGGGTGGTGCCCATAATCTTCACGCTGGGCATGCGGGTTGGAGATCGCAGTTCGGTGGTAGAATTGTTCTGCACTGCTGCCCGCTGCTGCCCGTCTCCGGTGGATATCCTTTAGTCGCCTCTTACGACACCCACGGGAACAGTTGGGGTGGTGGAAATTCTAAGCCGGCACCACACGGTGAATTTTCATCTTATCCTACTTATTTAAAGATAAATATTATCTATAATATAAAAATGAGTCGCTGAATGTGTTGCTAAGCGCAAAACTCGAGAAGGGTTGGACCGATTTCGCTAATTCTTTTTTTTAAATATTCCTTGAAGTACGAGGATGGTTCTTACGGAGAGAAAAATTCTAAAAAATAAAAAAAATAAAAACATAAAATAAAAAATTAAAGAATCGACTGTTAGGCGATACGATATAATAAATATTATAAGTTTAACGTATGTCTGTGGTATCGTAGCTCCCAAACGGATGAACCGATTTTCGTTTAGTTTTTTTTTTGTGTCATAGATAATTTTATCCCGAGTGTTCTTAGCCATGCTTCATGAAAACCTGTAGGGGGGTTTTTTAATTTTTTTATTTTGTTCTTGTTACTACACATAAACAGCACGGTAAAAGATAATTATACATTTATAACACATGAACATCTTGAATATTCATTAAAGTGAGAGGCAAATCAAAAATAATATGTATAATAGGTATCTTCCTACTAATAGTGTTATTGTCTGACTACCTGATACCAAGTAATTTTATTGGTAAAATAACAAAAGGCATTGACAAAATTTTACCAAATTCCAAATAACTTTTAAACCGCTGAATATCGCAGAACATAATAAATAAGGTTCCCAACCTCCCAGCCACCGATGATCCACCCCTGTGGTTACACGTGTCTAAAGAAAAATTGTGGCGTCGGAAGACGTTTGACTGAAGACAACGCCAAATACACTGTATGAATCTGGTTGAAATTTTACTTGAATAACTTATAGGCTACTTTCAATCCCAAAAAACGCGTGCGCCGCGCGTAGTAGCTAGTTATTAATGAAATACAAAAGAAATTAACCAATGAGTGTTGAAAATAGTATAAGTGATACACGCACGAATAAATCTGAATTGACCAGCAATTTTACCTATGTCAATGGAGTTAAAACTGCTGAGATGAAAAGCTTTTTTGCTGAGTTTCATGAACTTTTAATCGGCTTTGTTCAAACGAAAGTCAGCAAAAACTAAACTCTACCTAGTAAATGAAGCTAAGCACAAAAAAAGCCAAGAGAGAGAGTTCCGTGCCATAACACCAGGGTGCCCGTTTTTGCACTTTAGAATATTTTATCTTACTACATAACTAAATAGATTTATATTAAAAATAATTGTATCAAATTATTGCGTGAATAGAACATATCAATATTTCGTATATTTATCAATATATTTTAACATTACTTTATACCAAAGAAAATTATAATATAATAAGTATTTACAATTGAAACAATTGAGCTAACTGCAGACTGTTGCGAACAATCTACAGGTAGCTCAACTGATCCATATCAATACCAGTCGTCGCGTCCCCGCTACGCTGGCTGCATTGCCCCGCTGTATGGCAATGCTGATGCGCTGCGCCAGATACTGACCTGCTCTGGAGTCACGCGTCGCTTCGACCAGACGCTCAGATATTTTTTTAAAAACCCGAAGAGCCTCGGTACCCCACGGACCTAGGGTCTCGATTCCAAGGGTAGCAAATGTGTAGGCTCTGTCGAGACCTGCATATTTGCGCCTCTTGAGATCTTCGGCCAAATCTCTTTATACCTAAATTTTCTCCAATTAAACTGTTGCTGGCCCTAAAGAATAAAACGATGCGAATGATGCTACACAAAACATCGAAATTCTTATTTTTTTGATCGTCATTGGACCTTCGTTTACCACAACCTCACCTGAAGGTATAAAGTGACGAGTGACCGACGATGTATCACGAAGGTCCAGACGAAACCTATTCTCTCTTTCCTTGAAGAACCATTTACATTATACCATATACATTTACACCATTTCATTAGAGAACTTAAATGTATCCTCCATTTCAATGATCCTGATAACGCTGGTCCTCCACGCTGGAGCACTCAACCTGGTGATGGAACAAAATAGGGTACTGCCAGGTCTTACGACCTCTGACGACCTCCGTGGCGCGGCGGGCGAAGGTCCGCCTGCGACGCAAGAGGTTGCGGGTTGATTCCCGCCTCGGAACAAATTTGTGTACGATCTGCAGAAATTTGTTCCGTTGGTCTGGGTGTTTTCTATGTATAATAAAAATATCTATCTATGTAGTATATTGTATTAAGTATATCAGTTATCTAGTACCTATAACACAAGCTCTGCTTAGCTTGGGGCTAGATAATGCTGTGTGAATTGTCCAGCATTATTTATTTATTTTTATTTATTGTAAATCCATTTAGTACGAATAATAAAATTAATTATTATACTTAGCTGTACACACATATTTTTACGATACAATGTAGATTAAAACTATTTTTTCTGTATGTTAATTTTAGTTGGCATTGTAATGTGTTTTGTGTGATAAATAAATAAATAAATAAATTATGAAACCAGCACTTATAGAAATGAATACTAACATAGGAACCAAAGACAGTCAGTAGATACCTCTTGAGTCACCTTCAAGCAAAAATAAACTAAATCAATCTACACACACACCACTGTTGGCGTAAAAACGTACCGTCTCTCAAACCTCTTAACCAATTTTTTTACGAAAAGTGACGTGCTAAAGCGGGCGGCGAAATAGCGAAAGTGACGAGTGATCAACGCAACCGAATATCTATACTAATATAATAATGAGGAAAGATTTAATTGTTTGTTTGTTTGTATTGAATAGGGTCTGAAACTACATAACCGATTTGAAAAATTATTTTACCTTTAGAAGCCCACATTATACCTGATAAACATAGGATACTTTTTACTGCGGGAAAATGCTTCATTCCTACGGGAAAACGGGTAATAGGCCAACGGGTAGTAAGAATGCAGCTGACCTTTTGCCATAAAACGTCAACTAGCATTTTATAAACCAAATACCGTTCATTTTTGGCGATGTGCCCAACCCAATACAAAGCTACACAATACACAACTTGGCTCTCCACTTGCGTAGTACTGTGCGATTTCCTGTTGCTGAACAAAAGCTTTTTATTCTGCATTTTTCAAACAAGATTCAATGGATTTGCAGTGAAGTTCGACCGGGATTAATGAGGTTTTGCGGTATGGAAAGCTTTTGAATTTTGATTAAAGTATTATTGATAGATGTTTAATGAAGGCGCAAACCCGACTCAAATCAGCGCCACCGAATATTTTATCTACCTAATGTTAAACGAAGGAATTTTCAAAAATCATTTCTGTAGTTTGTGATACAAATCTTATACTTCTTTAAAATGCCTCTGTAAAAGTTTTATTTTGTATAGTGTAGACTTCTGTCTACACTATACAAAATATGTGTATGCATATGATGATGGTAAGTAAAAAAATTAGAAAGTAAATTTTTTACTCACCATCGTGGCCTGTAGACAGTAGATTTCCAGAGTGAGTTTCATGTCCTAGAAAGTACACAAACGTAAAACTGTAACCAAGTTTTTTAGCCATAGGCTTCTGAAAACATGCGCAATTACCAGGTAATTTAATGATGGTATACATTTATGGTGTACTCTCATCATCATCTTAGATTCTACAAGTAGGTATATATATTTTTAATAATTCTGAGAGCAAATTTATTGATCAAGTATGTTAATTATCTACTTTAACAAAAATGTCCAAATTAAACATTTGCACGACTAATAGGTCAAATATAGTGATACCTACCCTATTCTAAAACCATCATTTGACGACCTCCGTGGCGCAGCGGGCGAAGGTCCTCCTGCGACGCAGGAGGTTGCGGGTTCGATTCCCGCCTTGGAACAAATTTGTGTACGATCTGCAGAAATTTGTTCCGTTGGTCTGGGTGTTTTCTATGTATAATAAAAAATATCCATCTATGTAGTGTATTGTATTAAGTTTATCAGTTATGTAGTACCCATAACACAAGCTCTGCTTAGCTTGGGGCTAGATAATGCTGTGTGAATTGTCCAGCATTATCTAACGATTGAATTGATTCGAGTTGAAATTATCGTCAAATACACAAGTCCGTAACGTCTTGGAGCCGCGATATAAATTAAACTTACAAGTCAACGCACTCAAAAGTAACAGCCGTTTAAGTCCGAATATTTTGTAATTTCCAAGGGAATATGCACACAAAACCTATAGGGTGCTTCCCGTAGACCTAGAATCATGAAATTCGGTGAGCAGCAAGATCTTACAGCACAAGTAAAGGGAAAAATCCTAAATCTGGTATATTTGTAGTTTATTCACCAAAAAAAATACTTTTGATTCTTGCTATAGACCAAAACCTATAGGGTACTTCCCGTTTACCTAGAATCATGAAATTTAGTAAGAAGTTAGGTCTTATATCACAAATAAAGGGGAAAATCAAGAAAGGATTTGTAGATTATTCACAAAAAAAAAATTATGTTCTCGCCATGGACCAAACCCTACAGGGTACCTACCTACCTCCCGTTCACCTAGAATCATGATAATTTGGCAAGACACAAGGTCTTATGGAACCCTTAGTGCACGAGTCCGACTCGCACTTGACGTTTTATTATGCATTGTAACGTGGATTGTCTCCGCTCTGATTCTACCGTGTCTAAATTAGCCTATCAAACAATTCTCTTTTAGAAAAAGCATTACCTGAAGACGCAAACGAACTTCTCTATTTCTAAACTATGTTTCTTTCTTCCACAGATCCCACAAACTAAAACCCTTCTGGGCTGTGATCTCAGACGAGAGCGTGCCAGCTCTGGACTTCCTCTCAGCAGCTCTTCTCTCGGCGGAGTACGAGCGAGCGCTGGGCCGAGCACTGGCTTTGACGGAGTGTCGGCTGATTCCCTTCTTCGGGGCGTTTCTAAGGGAGCTCAGGTGAGGCTATAGCGACCTTAGTGACAGATGTAGCTTATATAGCGACCGTAGAGACCCGGTGTGGCTTGTTGCTTTGGCGTGACGACTTCTGGAGGTAAAGGATTCTTTGTTTCTAGTGGCTTCCAGTAGGCTCTTGGCCTTGAACGCCAATAGGTTTTGATAGAAGTCAATAGTGTGTTCTCTGACGAGAGCGTGTCAGCTCTGGACTTCCTCTCGGTAGAGTACGAGCGAGCGCTGGCTTTGACGGAGAGTCAGCCGATTTCCTTCGGAGCGTTTCTAAGGGAGCTCAGGTGAGGCTATAGCGACCTTAGTGACAGATGTAGCTTATATAGAGACCGTAGAGACCCGGTGTGGCTTGTTGCTTTTGCGTGACGACTTCTGGAGGTAAAGGATTATTTGCTTCTAGTGGCTTCCAGTAGGCTCTTGGCTTCGAACGCCAATAGGTTTTGATAGATGTCAATATAGTGTGTTCTCTGACGAGAGCGTGTCAGCTCTGGACTTCCTCTCGGCGGAGTACGAGCGAGCGCTGGGCCGAGCACTGGCTTTGACAGAGTGTCGGCTGATTCCCTTCTTCAGGGCGTTTCTAAGGGAGCTCAGGTGAGGTTAGCGACCTAAGTGACAACGTGTGGCTCTTATAGGCACCATTCCGTTTTCCAGCCAACTACTAGCGTGGTCTCCTCAGGACAAGAGTGAATAAAGTGTCTTCTAGACCTCCGTTATACAACCTCGTCGGCCACATCGTCACTTACCATCAGGTAAGATTGTGGTCACACAAAGATGCGATACTAAAAACATAGGGAACAGGTGTGTCTTATACTCGTATAGCGACCAGATGTGATTTGCTGCTTTGGAGTGACGACTTCTAGAGGTAAAGGATTGTTTACTTCCGTGGGTTCCAGTAGGCTCTGGGCCTTGAACGCCAATAGGTTTTAATAGATGTCAATAGTGTGATCTCTGACGAAAGTGTGCCAGCTCTGGACTTCCTCTCGGCGGAGTACGAGCGAGCGCTGGGCCGAGCACTGGCTTTGACGGAGTGTCGGCTGATTCCCTTCTTCGGAGCGTTTCTAAGGGAGCTCAGGTGAGGCTATAGCGACCTTAGTTATAGATGTAGCTTGCTGCTTTGACGTGACGACTTCTGGAGGTAAAGGATTCTTTGCTTGGTTGGCATGGAAAATATTAAATTAAACACAAATACCTACATAAATTAAAAAGAAAAAACGAGCTAGACTACGACTACGTTACCTCAAAATAAACCTGTATTGGTCCACCACTGGACGCAGGCCTCCCCCTGATAAGCGTCTTGTTGGCTTTTTTCACATGGCCAATGCCCATAATCCCGTCGCTGGGCATGTGGGTTGCGGATCGCAGTAGGTTCATAATTCGGGTCAGTTTTTTTGCAGTGGTCAAAATATTCATTAAGCGAGTAAGTAACAGTCAAGTAACTATTTATGTAACTTTGGTTTTAGTCTATGGATGGGTAGCTCCTTGAATCCATCAGGTAGAGCGCATCCTACTAATATTATAAACGCAAAAGTTTGTAAGTATGGATGGATGGATGGATGTTTGTTACTCTTTCACTTAAAAACTACTGAACGGATCTGGATGAAATTGGCACAGAGATAGATTATAAGTCTGGAATAACACATAGGCTTTATTTTATCCCGGAATTCCCACGGAAACGGGAAATACGCAGGTGAAACCGCGAGGCGCTGCTAGTTAAATATATTAAATACTCATGCAGAATGCATTCCTTCCAGTGATTATAATTCCGTTATGCTGAATAAGTAGGTACACCGTGTTAATAACTACAGTAAACTTAGAAAAGGACTCGGCAATACCAAAGCGGATCTTAATACAAGCAATGCCGCTAGGCGTCTGTGATAAAGAGCAAGCTTCACGGATTATAAAGCCGATCGGTTTATGTAGAGGTGTTGACACCATCTTAATTATTTTTATTTTTATTTCGACCTTTATGAAAAGGAAGTTAATTTAATTTATTTATGGCGACACCTGAATTGGACGCTATTGTCACTTTGTCAAGGCGATGATTCCTATGAATGAATGAATGAATATATTTTTATTTCAGACAACAAAGTCCACATTACAAACATTTGACATATAAAAATAGCAACATAAACAAAATTTAGAACAATAAATAATAACAAACTTTAACATTATAGTGCAGGTGCTAACAAATTATAATAAAAATCTATACAAAATTAACTTTACGCTATGGCTAGAATTTGTGCCACTCTCGGAGTGTCAGATTCCAGTCATTCCGTGACCACCACAAAGTATAAACCTTTTGAAACGTCGGGAAAATTATGTAAATAAACGCGATAAATACCCTTGAATATTTATAATAATGAAATTATTATAAACTAGTTTACGCCCGCTTCGCACGCGTTTTTTCCATGGAATCATTAAAAAGTGATTTCTATCCCATGGGAACCTATTTATGGGAAGGTAGCCAATGTTCGATTCCAGGATTAGAATTACCTGCATGCAAAATTGCAGCCCGACCCGTTCAGTAGTTTTGGCGTGAAGAGGTTACAAACATCCATCCATCCAAACTTTCGCATTCATAATATTAGTGTGATATGGCATCGTTATAATACCTAGGTATATCCTTAAATAATATTCTGAGGCTGTCTCTTGGCCCGAGTCTATAAACTGATCTTACTGCTCGCTTCTGTAAAACAATTTTTTTATCCGAGTCAGCTGAATTGCCCCACAGGAGAAGACCATACGACATGAGGGAATGAATTTAACTGTAATATACCAATCGAGCATAGAGTGTAAACGTTTTGAAACTTCGGGAAAAATAGGTAAATAAACGTGATAAATACCCGTGAATATTTACAATAATGTGTTCTGATTACGTAAGTTTAAAAACTTTAATAGTAAATGTGGTATCAACAGCTCTGAATAAATATTAATCACACCCCCACCCCAGCTTCACTCGAGTAAGCATGTGTTATTTTTTAATTACTACCCTCTCAGGTTCTGTTATTTTCACTTCGTAGTACTGAAATGTAAGTTTTTGATAGCTTTGTGCTCAGAGGCGTAATACCTTCAGTGAGTTGTGAAAGTGAGATGATTTTTCATACGTTTTTATTGTTTTTTCTCGGAGCTCAGTGTTCGTAAAAACAGTTTTTGTGATTTTGTGTCATAAAGTTTCACGCTTATGCGATCAGAACACGTTATAAAATACAATACAATATATTACACTTTATTGCACACCAAGAAAATACAAAAATAAAAATACAGGGAAAGAGAGATACAGAGTTGAACAATGGGCGGCCTGTAATACATGTACCTGTAACACATGTACATAAATTTAACGGGCACGACTGGTATTGATATGGTTCAGTTAAGACGGCATTCACAAGTAAACCAGAAATTCCACGGTTATCTTGTACAAATTCTATGGTTTTCGTTCGTTGATTGAAATAACAATTACTTGTTAATAATAGTTAGTTTTCTCTTCTTCAATAATAATAGAACAAATTTTAGAAAACTTATTTATTTATTTTATAATAATCATTCTACCGATGCATGTTTACGCAAAAAGTCTCGCGAGACCTATCTAATTTGATCTAATTTGTAGATTCTATTGAATATAGATAAATAAAATATATTTTTTTAGATTGCAAATATCCTATTTTTCAATAATAATAGAATTTATTTTTGTTATAGGCCTCTATGTAAACAAAAAAAAACCTGAACCGAATTCAATTATCGACCGAAAAGGCTTCAAAACAAACCCCAATATCTCCGAAGTTCTACGTCATTTTGACATAATATTTATACCTTAATAATCCTCAACATTTGCTTATACTACAATATTAATGTTATTTATTAAATCACTACCATTATTTTTTTATGAATTTATTAAAAGTGCTATATATTTCATTGCACCGGCGATCTGCCCTCAGTACCGCGCGAGCGCTTGTCGAGGTCGGACCTATGTCAGTTTTTTTCACGCACTGCGTCAGAGTGTGCGTGCTAGAACATCGTAAACTACGACCAAAGTTTTTGATCGTTGTAAGTATTTACATTCGTACAGTATTTTCAATTACTATTTAGTTTGTACATTATTATAATACCAGATAGATAACTCAGTATAGTTATCCCAACACAGTAAGGGGTTAGGGTACATCTGGTCCGAATCTCAAACTGATCCGCGGACGAGATGTCCACTTCAATTTTGTGTTGGGGTACATCTGGTCCGAATCTAAATTCTCTTGATTTTAGATTCGGATCAGTTGTACCCTCAATCAAAAGTGAAGGGGACATCTCGTCCGAATCTCTTCGTTACTTTTCAAGGTTTCTGAATCGAAATACATCCAGCACAAATGCTGCCAGATTTCTAATGGTAAAACATAGTACTTGTCAAGATCTACATTTAGGATGACAGCTATCCTCAAATCACGATATTTCAGGAACTGACCATCGCAGAGCACCAGTTTCTAAAGTGAAATTGTAGTACTCGTCGAGATCTACATTTTTGATGACAGCTGTCAAACTTCAAATCACGATATCTCGGGAACTGACCATCGCAGAGCACCAGTTTCTAAAGTGAAATTGTAGTACTCGTCGAGATCTACATTTTTGATGACAGCTGTCAAACTTCAAATCACGATATCTCGGGAACTGACCATTGCAGAGCACCAGTTTCTAAAGTGAAATTGTAGTACTCGTCGAGATCTACATTTTTGATGACAGCTGACAAACTTCAAATCACGATATCTCGGGAACTGACCATCGCAGAGCACCAGTTTCTAAAGTGAAATTGTAGTACTCGTCGAGATCTACATTTTTGATGACAGCTGTCAAACTTCAAATCACGATATCTCGGGAACTGACCATCGCAGAGCACCAGTTTCTAAAGTGAAATTGTAGTACTCGTCGAGATCTACATTTTTGATGACAGCTGTCAAACTTCAAATCACGATATCTCGGGAACTGACCATTGCAGAGCACCAGTTTCTAAAGTGAAATTGTAGTACTCGTCGAGATCTACATTTTTGATGACAGCTGTCAAACTTCAAATCACGATATCTCGGGAACTGACCATCGCAGAGCACCAGTTTCTAAAGTGAAATTGTAGTACTCGTCGAGATCTACATTTTTGATGACAGCTGTCAAACTTCAAATCACGATATCTCGGGAACTGACCATCGCAGAGCACCAGTTTCTAAAGTGAAATTGTAGTACTCGTCGAGATCTACATTTTTGATGACAGCTGTCAAACTTCAAATCACGATATCTCGGGAACTGACCATCGCAGAGCACCAGTTTCTAAAGTGAAATTGTAGTACTCGTCGAGATCTACATTTTTGATGACAGCTGTCAAACTTCAAATCACGATATCTCGGGAACTGACCATCGCAGAGCACCAGTTTCTAAAGTGAAATTGTAGTACTCGTCGAGATCTACATTTTTGATGACAGCTGTCAAACTTCAAATCACGATATCTCGGGAACTGACCATCGCAGAGCACCAGTTTTTAAAGTGAAATTGTAGTACTCGTCGAGATCTACATTTTTGATGACAGCTGTCAAACTTCAAATCACGATATCTCGGGAACTGACCATCGCAGAGCACCAGTTTCTAAAGTGAAATTGTAGTACTCGTCGAGATCTACATTTCGGATGACAGCTGTCAAACTTCAAATCACGACATTATGTCGGGCACTGACCTATACGGTATCCCATTATGAGTGTAGATCGCTAACTTACAAAAAAAATATTTTTGAGATTTGCCCCCCGGGATCCCCGCCCCCTGTGGGGGCTCCCGAGCCGAGTCATACTGATGAAAAATTTTAGGGGCGTTGTATAGAGGGGGTCGAATGATTTCGACTTCAAAAAAAAATTACCCCCCCTTGCCCCCCCGGACCCCTCTTTTGAGAGTACTATGAGATGCCGTCGCGATAGAGTTCCGATTGTGGGATCGTATAGAAGGTTTCTTCTCGAATTGGAAAAAAAAAATCACCCCCCTCCCTCCCCAATTTTTAACCTCCCCCCCCTTTGATATCTCCCAAACTGAGTACGAAAGAAGAAAAATTTTTTCACGTTCGTGTAGAGGGTTTAAAAGCATTTAAATTGCAAAAAAAAAAATCCATACTTTTCGAAGAAAATCATTACATCTTTGAAAACCAAGTCAAAGAAAAATACGAAAAAACAAACCAACGATAAACTGATTACGTTGATATGTAGTATTTTACAATAATATACTTATTCACACTCTTATTGGTACACGTTTACACTCTTATGTACAATCTCAATTTACGAAATGAGATGCTCAAAATGTCCATTATTTTGATTATTCGTAGAACTCACTCAAACCGTTTTAATTAAATAAACAATAAATAAATAAACAAAACCACACACAGTCAGAGTTTGACATATTAATGATAAAGTTTGAAAAAAAAAAAAGAAACAATGCGTTTGAAACACAAATTTTCTATTCAACCAAGTGTTTTTGCAATCCAACCCACGGTTACAAAAAGTTTTATTACGGAAAAAAGTAAATTGATTTGAACTCCCTACAAAATGTATGGGATCTTATTTTTGTGATTTCTGACTTTTCTAGTACAGAAAATTTAGTTGATTCTAAAGAAATTATTGATTAGTATAAAAAACAGGATTGATTGGCATCAAAAAAAGTTCAAAAAATCTGTACGTAACTTTTTTGAAAATCTATGAAAGGGGAAGATATTTTTTTCTAAAAAGGATGTTTAGGTTCCTCAGACCATTTTCATGTAGCTTCAACGGTTATGGTACCTGCCCTTACTGAACCGTCTCAAAATTCCACCCTGTTTATATATGCTGCGGATGTCGGTAAGCAATCGATTACTGCGTAAAATAATGAAAAATATATCAAAACAAATTAGGTACCTCTATTATGAACAAAATTAATACTTCACATAAAAAAACAATCCATCGAACTCCATCCTAAGAAAACTTGTATTACGGTGGATCAAGATCATTTAGTCGCAAAAGAAAGCACGCTTGTGCAGGTCGCCGCCCACTCGGTGCGTAAAATACCTAAACTTGCAATTCTCCGATATGTGACAGGGCTCTTAAGCTAGCTTAGATTGTTTGCAACCGTCTGCAGATACCTCAATTGTTTCAATTGTAAAGACTACTTCTAATATATTAATATTTTTGGATTGTATTATTTGTCAATAAAGATTTAACGGGTATTTATCGCAGTCATCATGTGACAACGACAGTGTGCAGGTAAGCCTGTTGAAACGCCGAGGAAATAACTAAATAAACGCGAAAACTACCCGTTAAATAGTTTTACTAATGATTTTATGCCTTTGGGTGTACTTTACTAAGGTATAGTCCGCGCGCAATAAGAATAAAACAGAACCTTGTAAAAGTCAATACTACGTATTAAAATAAATAAAATAAATATCGTTAATTTCAGACCCGTTGTGATCCATATAAAACACACAAGTTACAAACTTTCAAGGCTGAACGAGTCGCTCATCTTTCCAAACAAACGTGGAAGGGTAACTACAACGCTGTTTGATGTTGACCATCCAAAACTAAGGATAATATCAATTTATCTCGTCATTATCTATGTCTGTATAATCGAAACCGTAAAAAAAATATAATTAAAAAAATACAAGCTTCAAAACTTTCGTATTTCAACACCGATTTTAGCCCAACTTTGGGCGAAAATAAATAACATACCGAGAAAGAAAACTAAAAAAAATAAAGCCCGTACCGACATATTTTAGTTATCCAAAAGTTGAAATAAATTTAGTTTGAAAAGATACTCTCAATAGTTTTTCTATAATAACTCTTGTGCTAAAAGTCTGTTCCATTTTTCATACGCGGCCGTTTTACGAAAAAAATTATATGCCTTCATCAAGCCCGCGGGAATGTCTATTATGTCAGATGAGATGGCATACATTTAGGCCGCGCCCACTGATGAGTTGGACCAGACGACTTGTACAGCCTTAATACACACACAGAAAATACATTGTTTACAAGGGCAGGTGTGCACTCAGTGCCAGGTATTGTTGCAAGCAGCAATGCACCCCTACCCAATGCCGCTGTTGCAAACAATCTACAGGTAGCTCAACTGTTCCATATCAATACCAGTCGTCGCGTCCCCGCTACGCGCTGGCTGCATTGCCCCGCTGTATGGCAATGCTGGTGCGCTGTATCAAAATCATATAATCATATTCTAAGGTTTTTTGTTATTACAGTGCGGAATCCCACACTCAGGGTAATTTGTAAGAAATCAAATTTTATCGCAAAAATGTTCAGCTTCGACGGGACTTGAACCCGCATCCTTCCGTCAGTACCGGAATGTGCCAACTACATCACCAGGTCAAGTGACGTAGGAGTCGAAAATCTCTGCGACTTCCTACGGACTACTGCGCCTTTAGCTCCACCTACACGGGAAAAATTTAAGTTTATTAAATTTTTTGCGATATTATTTGATTTCTTAGGATCATAATCAATCGTTTATTTGCAGACCACAATGATTAGGTATATGCCAAGATCTTAAAGCTATGTGATGACAATGTATTCGACCCACAAGCAGGTGGGCAAATATTAAATTTGTCAATAGTAGGTATAAAATATCACTAACTAACTTCTGCAAGCGGCTTCGCACTCGTATTTTCGGTTAGGCTTAGGCCTAACTTAGATAATAGGGTACTTATGTAGAAGATGAAATTTGGCGTACGTTATAGAGCTAACTCTATAACGTACGCCAAATTTCATCTTGATCTGTTAAGTAGTTTTGGAGATCCTAGGTAACAAAAATTCAGATTTCACTAACTTTCGACTTTATAATATTAGTAGGTTTAATGCTCTTAAAATTTAAGTATTCTTTAACACGATAAAAACAATTTGAAAGCAACCAAATATCTTACTTTTCTTAAATAAGTTTCCAGATACTCACCAGCTCTCGGGTACTAAAAATTTAATTCCATCCATTTCGACGACCTCCGCGGCGCAGCGGGCGAAGGTCCGCCTGCGACGCAGGAGGTTGCGGGTTCGTTTCCCGGAACAAATTTATGTACGATCTGCAGTTTGTTCCGTTGGTCTGGGTGTTTTCTATGTATAATAAAAAATATCTATCTATGTATTGTATTAAGTATATCAGTTATCTAGTACCCATAACACAAGCTCTGCTTAGCTTGGGGCTAGATAATGCTGTGTGAATTGTCCAGCATTTATTTATTTATTTATTTATTATTATTTATTTTCCACAGAGAGATCCTGTCTGCGACTCCAGCGATCACAAGTCACGCGACCACCCCTACTCACAGGCATGTGAAGCGAGATTCTGTTAAAGATGACAGGTGAGTGCTTGCTGATGGTTTATGATCTACGTAAATTCCGTCCACGCATTTATTTTCTTTGACTTAAGGCGCTATCCCGAGCCAAATCAGCGCCCCCACCTATTTTATCCTATTATTCTGTTATACGAAGGAATTTTAAAAAATCGATTGGCCAATTTGTGATGCCTTTTCTAAGCTTTTTTTAATGTCTCTGTAAAATTTTTATTTTGTATACTTTAAGCAGAGATGCGATTTTACGATGTCGTTTTGGACACCATGATGGCAAAAAAATTAAACTTCGCATCTCTGCCTCCAATATCCAAACTAAAACTTTTAAAGAGGCATTAAAAATAAGCTTATTATAAAAGTTTGTGGCAGGAACCTTAATAAATACTATTCTTATACAAATAATAGCAAACCATGGTGAAAATATTCTCAAATAACATATCATTTTGGTACTACGTTTGTATGGGAAATTCATTCGACGCCGGACCCTTATGGGGTGAACTTAGCTTTGGTTGTCAAACTAGGCCGAGATTTCCGCGGGATCCGTGGCAAAAAACTCTAATAATATAAAATTCAATATATTTTCTTTGGATCCTTAAAATTACGATAAATAAATCATGAAAGTGCACTGCTTTGCACCTAATTTAGTCAAGATCTCCGGAACCCTTCGTTTTGCATGCAAAAAAGGGCTATACGTGCGATGGTAGGGATACGCAGCGATGTCTCGGCCAGGCCGCACTTTAAGAGCCTAGGCATCCTTACACTACCCTGCATAGCCATCTCGCAGGTAGCCCTCTATGTGAGGAGCAACTTCGACTCTTACGCAACGCACGGTGACTTCGCGTACCGCACTCGTAACCAGCACAGACTGGTGTCACTAGCGCGGTCCCTGACTAAGTCGTCGAAGCTGACTCACATTATGGGTCCGCAAGTGTACAACAGGTTACCAGACTCGATTAAGGAGGCTGCGGGCATTGGTAGTTTTAAATGTCGCCTAAAACGTTGGCTTATTGAGCAATCGTTTTATAGCTATGATGAGTTCATAAGCTCAAAATGATATTTTTTATTATTAATTCTAGTGAATGTTATTATTTATTTATTATTTCTGTTAGTTGCCTTTAGTAAGTATGCTAAAGATAAGTAATTTTTTCATGTTGTGTTTAAGTAGGTACAATTGTAGAATTGTATATATAACATATTTAGATAATGAATACCCTGACATATAACATTTTCTGTTATCAATAAAAAACTATGAACTATGAACTATTAATTCGTAGGTTATTACTAATTCTTTGGTTCCTGAATACAGTTTCTTCATAAGTTGTGTAGTTTTCTTGTAAATAAGTAAACACATCATTTTTGCGCGTACACCGTTCCAACAACTTATGCTCTGTCCCGCTCCTATGAACGCGAAATCATATACCTATCCTATTGTGACGACCTCCGTGACGCAGCGGGCGAAGGTGCGCCTGCGACGCAGGAGGTTGCGGGTTCGATTCCCGCCTCGGAACAAATTTGTGTACGATCTGCAGAAATTTGTTCAGTTGGTCTGGGTGTTTTCTATGTATAATAAAATATCTATCTATGTAGTATATTGTATTAAGTATATCAGTTATCTAGTACCCATAACACAAGCTCTGCTTAGCTTGGGGCTAGATAACGCTGTGTGAATTGTCCAGCATTATTATTATTATTATTATTATTCATAAAATAACGCGCAATGCGCCCTTTTACTAAAATAATGGAATTGCTCGCGAAAAACCGACAACCGCTGGGGTAAATGTGTTCTTGAATGGAGACCGCGGCTCGGTAAACGTAGTGTAGTTCGCTTTCTGACCAGGTGGGATGACGATCTGCGAAAGATTGCAGGCAGATGCTGGATGCGGCAAGCTGAAGACAGGGCGCTATGGCACTCATTAGGGGAGGCCTATGTCCAGCAGTGTGTGTGCAGAGAACAGCAGGCACTAAATGCCGACAAACTAAGTGGATTGCTGTTAGCACACGTAAATCACAAACATGCATTCCCCAAAGAGGGGGGTGTTGCCACAATCACCACACTTGGTAGGCGGTTAGGTAATGACTGTAGTGTTAAATTATAGCACAGAAAGTAGCTGCTTCCTTTCTCTGGAAGGTTTCCTTAGTCGGCTAATATGATATCCATGGACTACAATATAAACATCCAAAGTTACCTACGCATCACACTAATATTATAAATGCGAAAGTTTGGATGGATGGATAGATGGATGTTTGTTACCTCTTCACGCCAAAACTACTGAGCGAATCGGTCTAAAATTTTGCAAACAGGTAATTCTAATCCTGGAATCAGACTTTTTATCCCATAAATCAATTCCCATGAGATATAAATCACCTTTTAACGTTTCCATAGAAACAACGCTTGCGAAGCCGCGAGCATAAACTAGTTTATAAATAATGTTTGTGTGATTCCAAACAATAACCACGATATATTTTGATTTCGATTAACATTTTAATTTTGTCCATTTTCAGAGGATCACTAAAGAAGGACAGTAGAAGAGAAAGCAGTAAGCGAGTGGAACAGGGCACTTCTACTAGTCCACTCCGGGACAGCTGTAAGCGACCAGAACAGAATAAACAAGTGGTCAGTATCTTTGCCATTCACCTATCTGTTCGTTTACAAAATTTAGTTTATTTGTTTTTTAAATTGTATTTAGTTGTTTTTTTTTTATTAGTAGTGAATAGATTATCGTGACGCCAACAAAACGGCTCTGACGAAAGACCTCTGGAAGACCAGCAATGGTTGCTAGCCTAGCTCGAAGGGGCGGGTAGAAGAACACTCGGGATATAATTGTCTATCACACACAAAAAAACTAAACGAAAATCGGTTCATCCGTTTGGGAGCTACGATACCACAGACAGATACACAGATACACAGACAGACACGTTAAACTTATAACACCCCTCTCTTTTTGCGTCGGGGGTTAAAAACGCTAACCAATAGGTATAATACTAACAGCACCATCCAGGGAACACTCTGGTGAGCTATTGCTGGGATACTCTATGTGGAACTGTACCCACCAAAACAGTTTATAAACAAACTCATATAATGAACTTTAAAGGCTTAAGAGGGAATTCACAAATAAACCAGAAATTCCACGCTTATTTCGTCCAAATTCTATGGTTTTCGTTCGTTGATTGAAATAACAATTACTTGTTAATAATAGTTCGTTTTCTCTTCTTCAATAATAATAGAACAAATTTTAGAAAACTTATTTATTTATTTTATAATAATCATTCTACCGATGCATGTTTACGCAAAAACTCTCGCGAGACCTATCTAATTTGATCTAATTTGTAGATTCTATTGAATATAGATAAATAAAATATATATTTTTAGATTGCAAATATCCTATTCTTCAATAATAATAGAATACATTTTTGTTATAGGCCTCTATGTACACAAAAAAAAAACCTGAACCGAATTCAATTATCGACCGAAAAGGCTTCAAAACAAACCCCAATATCTCCGAAGTTCTACGTCATTATGACATAATTTTTATACCTAAATAATCCTCAACATTTGCTTAAACTACAATATTAATTTTATTTATTAAATCACTACCATTATTTTTTTATGAATTTATTAAAAGTGCTATATATTTCATTGCGCCGGCGATCTGCCCTCAGTACCGCGCGAGCGCTTGTCGAGGTCGGACCTATGTCAGTTTTTTTCACGCACTGCGTCAGAGTGTGCGTGCTAGAACATCGTAAACTACGACCAAAGTTTTTGATCGTTGTAAGTATTTATATTCGTACAGTATTATATATATAGTCGTGATAGATAACTCATTATAGTTATCCCAACACAGTAAGGGGTTAGAGTACATCTGGTCCGAATCTCAAACTGATCCGCGGACGAGATGTCCACTTCAATTTTGTGTTGGGGTACATCTGGTCCGAATCTAAATTCTCTTGATTTTAGATTCGGATCAGTTGTACCCTCAATCAAAAGTGAAAGGGACATCTCGTCCGAATCTCTTCGTTACTTTTCAAGGTTTCTGAATCGAAATACATCCAGCACAAATGCTGCCAGATTTCTAATGGTAAATTATAGTACTTGTCAAGATCTACATTTAGGATGACAGCTATCCTCAAATCACGATATCTCAGGAACTGACCATCCCAGAGCACCAGTTTCTAAAGTGAAATTGTAGTACTCGTCGAGATCTACATTTTTGATGACAGCTGTCAAACTTCAAATCACTATATCTCGGGAACTGACCATCGCAGAGCACCAGTTTCTAAAGTGAAATTGTAATACTCGTCGAGATCTACATTTCGGATGACAGCTGTCAAAATTTAAATTCATCCCCCTTTGCCCCCAGGACCTTTTGAGATTGCTATAAGATGTCGTCGTGAAAGAGGGGTTCTAATTGCGGAATCGTATAGAAGGTACTTTTGTAATTGAAAACAAATAAATTCACCCCTCCTCTCGCCCCCTTTTCAGCCCCCCCGCTTTTGAGATCTCCCAAACGAACGAATCTAGAAGAAAAAAAAAATTCCCTCACGCCCCAGGCCCCCTGAACCCCCTCACCCATCAAAAATCTGACATGGGTTTCGTTTTTGACTAATATGGGGGTGAGGATTACGAATTTTATGACGGCGGGTGTGTATCGGGTTGCGGTGAGCGAAGCGAGCCTTGCTGTGTGACGTATAAAAAACTAGTATTTAAATAGATATTCGTGATTTGTTGTTATTCTAGAATGAAAAAACAAGTTAATTCGGAGAATATTGTTGTTACAACAGCAACCTCGTCGAAACAATGGACATGGTGAGAGACTAATATGTACCATTTTATGTATTATTTATTATGTTTATTGGGCGGGGGAATAAGCTGAGTCCTATTTATTCAAGTTAAACAAGATCCGTCAAGTGCGAGTGTAACTCGCGCGCCGAGGGTTTTGAACGTTTGTCAACAAATATGTATCAAAAGTACCGGTTAAAGACTTCGCAATTTAACGAATACCTAAGAATAGTAGGTTACATTTCAGATGGATCTCTCTGCATGCTTCGGTTAAATGGGTGGTTCGGTTAAGGTGGGTATTGGTAAATTTTTCGACTTTTTTCGAAATATTGCAAAAAGTATGAAAGTTACAGAAATTTGAAAAACTGGTTTGAAATGTCCAAACCGATACCTTTCATTTGATACCCCACTCGGTGGGGTATCAAATGGAAACCATTTTTCAAAAAGTGTTCTTTTTACAGACTTCTCTATATTTTTCCTGTAAAATATAGATCCATATCTACAAACGCTTCATACATTTTAAACGGATCGCTCTGCAAACTTCGGAGATAGGGGGGGGGGGGAATGGGTATTTTTTCGACTTTTTTCAAAATATTTCAAAAAGTATGAAACCTACAGAAATTTGAAAAACTGTTTTGAAACGTACAAACAAATACCTTTCATTTGATACCCCACTCGGTGAGGTAGCCTCCCCTTTTGAAAACTATTCCCCTCCATTTTGACCATTTTCCAAAAAGTGTTCTTTTTTCAAATTTCTCTATATTTTTCCTGTAAAATATAGATCCATGTCTATAAACGCTCCATACATTTTACATGGATCGCTCTGCAATCTTCGGAGATAGGGGGGGGGAATGGGTATTTTTTCGACTTTTTTCGAAATATTTTAAAAAGTATGAAACCTACAAAAATTTCAAAATATATTTTGAAATGTACAAAATGGTACCTTTCGTTTGATACCCCATATGACTCTGTAGGTATCTTTTAAAATTTCGGCATCACAATTTGTATGGAAAATATTCATTTTCATTTTTCATTTATTTTCATTTATTTTTCTCAAAATCTGTACAGGCGCACGAAATGTATTATTGTTTTAAATTTCAAGTTGATAGCTGCAGTAGTTTTTGAGTTATTAAGGAGGGAAAAAAGGACAGACAAAGCGAGACCATAAGGGTTTTGAAACCGATCTTCAATCATCAAAACCCTAAAAACAATTATGTTAAGTATGATAATTGGATTGATTGGCATCAAAAAAAGTTCAAAAAATCTCAAAGTAACTTTTTTGAAAATCTATGAAAGGGGAAGATATTTTTTTCTAAAAAGGATGTTTAGTTTCCTCAGACCATTTTCATGTAGCTTCAACGGTTAAGGTACCTGCCCTTACTGAACCGTCTCAAAATTCCACCCTGTTTATATATGCTTTGGATGTCGGTAAGCAATCGATTACTGCGTAAAATAATGAAAAATATATCAAAACAAATTAGGTACCTCTATTATGAACAAAATTAATACTTCACATAAAAAAACAATCCATCGAACTCCATCCTAAGAAAACTTGTATTACGGTGGATCAAGATCATTTAGTCGCAAAAGAAAGCACGCTTGTGCAGGTCGCCGCCCACTCGGTGCGTAAAATACCTAAACTTGCATTTCTCCGATATGTGACAGGGCTCTTAAGAGGGCCGGAGCGGGCCAGAAAAAAATTTATACCGTCAGGTATTACGAGGTCCGCTCCGGACCCGACACCTCAGACCAATTGAAACCTTATTCTTAAAGTATAAGGAACACTATGGCTTGAAATCTATGTCTCATTCGATTCGGAATGAACGAACCTCTTTACTACAAGTTTGTCTATGGTGATCGACGGTTTGAAGTTCGAGAAATAATCAGGTAACAAAAGAATCTAGAATAATTATTCTTTCTATTAGTCTATTTATTATTTGTAGGTACATGCTTATTATTTAGAATTTTGTCGATAACTCATTATACAAAAATCGATAACTCATTATACAAAAATGAACCTTGACGCCTACGTAATAAAGTCGAACCGAATGTGTACAAAATGGCCGGCTGTCAAATACTCAAGTCCGTAACCTCTGGAGCCGCGATCTAAATAAAACTTCTAAGTCAACGCTCTCAAAAGTTACAGCCGTTTATGTCCAAATATTTTTAAATTTTCAAGGGAATCACATGCACACAGAACCTATAGGGTACTTCCCGTAGACCTAGGTCTACGGGAAGTACCCTAAAGGTTCTGTAAAATTGAACAGCAAGGACTTTTAGCACAGGAAAGGTAAAATCTTGATCGCAAGAGGCGCAAATATGCAGGTCTCGACAGAGCCTACACATTTGCTCCCCTTGGAGTCGAGACCCTAGGTCCGTGGGGTACCGGGGCTCTTTGGGTTTTTTAAAAATTATCTGAGCGTCTAGTTGAAGCGACGCGTGACCCGAGAGCTGGTGAGTATCTGGCGCAGCGCATCAGCATTGTCATACAGCGGGGCAATGCAGCCAGCATCTTAGGGATGCTTCCGACTGGTATTGATATGGATCAATTGAGCTACCTGTAGATTGTTTGCAACAGTCTGCAGTTAGCACAATTGTTTTAACTGTAAATACTAGTTCTAATTTATTTTATGGTATGTTGTTTCCTATCTATGTAATTATAATCAGTCATCTAGTACCCATAACACAAATCCGGAGCACCTTAACATAAATAGTGAATTTATCAGCATTATTTATTTTAAAATTTATAATTTATCCCGAAGCCGGAATCGAACCCGACCCCTTCATCCAACCTGCCACAGAGGTCGTCACTCAATCTCAGAGCATGCAACTAATCGAGAAATCTCCCTTCCAGTACATAGCATCATTTGAAGAGGAAGGCGAACTCTCCCCAGGATGGAAACGAGTAGGTCCCGAAGGTCTGGTGAACCTGGAGAAGGTCTACCGGACCCAGGCGGTCATGGACCACATAGCGAGCTTCCACCAGCATCATCACACCCTGGCGAGGAGCCAACAGCCCGTGTTCCATGATTACTTGAGGTGAAACTGACGTTCTATTCGCGATTTTATTTGGTTGTGTAGCCAGTGTGTAGTGTTCGCTGTGTGGTGCCGGCTTAGAATTAGCACCACCCCAACTCTTCCTGCGGGTGTCGTAAAAGGCGACTAAGGGATATCCCCCGGGGGCGGGCAGCAGCGCCCCCTGCAGAACAATTCTACAATTCTACTAATACCGATAGCAGTGACCAATATTTCTGCCGATGACGACATCCGCACCAGGGACCGATATTTCTGCCTATGACGTCATCCGCAACAATATCCAGCAGTGACGAAAATCTCCTAAAAGGAAATGAGGACGTCATCGGCAAACGCGAAAGCAGTAGACGCACCCTATCGGCATATTGTTGATACAATTTAAAAACAAATAAACTAAATTTTTATTTTAATTTTCAACCTAACACCTTTACCATTAAAACCTCCCTCGCCCGCAGAGCAGCAATGTCTGCAACAGACGAGCCAGTGTTCGCGCAGACTGCCCACAAGACAGCCGGTTGCTTTGAGGATGAAGCCTTGTACGAGCTGGAAGGGGGAGGGTACTGTCCGGTACAGCCGCTCGCGCACGACCATGGAGTTTGTATGTTCCCGCTGGGAGCGGGACACGAGCGGATGGATAGACATGTGCTGCAGGTTAGTAGGGTCGCTCATAGATGGCGCTGTTCGCAATTGACAGTTGTAAATGTATAAGGCGGTAGACGGTTGCTTCGAGGTCATCCTCGAAGCAACCGTCTACCGCCTGCTCAAACAAAGCCTAGGGGAGGTTACTGTCCGGTACAGCCGCTCGCGCATGACCATGGAGTTTGCATGTTCCCGCTGGGAGCGGGACACGAGCGGATGGATAGACATGTGCTGCAGGTAAGTGGGGTCACTCATAGATGGCGCTGTTCGCAATTGACAGTTGTAGATGTAGTAGGCGGTAGACGGTTGCTTCGAGGATTAGTCTTTGTTTGAGCTGGAAAGGGGAGGTTAATGTCCGGTACAGCCGCTAGATGTAGTAGGAGGTAGACGGTTGTTTCGAGGATTAGGCTTTGTTTGAGCTGGAAAGGGGAGGGTACTGTCCGGTGCAGCCGCTTGCGCATGACCATGGAGTTTGTACGTTCCCGCTGGGAAAGGTGGAAAGGTAGAAACAAATTATTCCCAGCCAAATCACAGTAATATCCTTAGCTACTCAGTGAAAATCTTTGTTTTCAAGAGAGAAAAAGAAAATACCTAATTGTACTCGAAAGGGACATTTTAGATTTTCTACAATACTCACCTACCTACCAAATACACCGTTGTCGATTATGAAATTGCTGAATGATATGCTTAAATCTACAAATATCTAATGAATAAAATAGAATACAAATAAGCTAAAGTATGACCATAGTTACTTTGGGGTAAAACATTTAAGAAATTTTACAATTTATCCAGAAATGTTTATCTCATGAAATTCGATGAGAAATAGGTACCTACATCTTATTATTTTAGTCTTAAACAAAACCTACCTATGTTTACCTTAATATTATATAGTACCAACCTACTATAGTTAAATCTGATCTGACGACCTCCGTGGCGCAGCGGGCGAAGGTCTGCCTGCGACGCAAGAGGTTGCGGGTTCGATTCCCGTCTCGGAACAAATTTGTGTACGATCTGCAGAAATTTGTTCCGTTGGTCTGGGTGTTTTCTATGTATAATAAAAAAATATGTATCTATGTAGTGTATTGTATTAAGTATATCAGTTATCTAGTACCCATAACACAAGCTCTGCTTAGCTTGGGGCTAGATAACGCTGTGTGAATTGTCCAGCATTATTATTATTATTATTATTTTTTATCTAAATAAATGTTTATATTAACATGATTTATTCCATGTTTCTTTCTCTGCGAATCCAAGAAGAGTAGGTAACTTCTAGAAATATCAGAAATAAAATAACTTCCTCTGTTTCTAGATAATGCATCACGGCACAGCGGCCATCATATGCGGGAGCGAGGGGGAGTGGAGCGGCACTCTTGCGCAGCTGCGGTTAGAGAGGGGATGCGCGCTGCTAGCCTGGACCAATACACAACATTTACCGCATCCGCAACATGGTAAGATGCAGAAATAAAACATTACTCTACTAAAGAATATATGGAAGATTAATATAGGTACCTAAACTTAATTTAAATCAAGCTACATTTTAGATAATTAACTCTGTGCAATACTCAGGTATAGAAATTAAGTTAACTTAGTGATACATCACACCATCATCTATCTACAGCCTATACCGGTCCACTGCTGAACGCAGGCCTCCCCTAATAAACGCCCTATTGGCCTTTGTAACATGGGGGTTGTGCCCATAATCCCCACGCTGGGCATAAGGGTTAGGGATCGCAGTTTGGTGGTAAAATGGTTCTGCAGGAGGCGATACTGCCCGCCCCCCGGTGGATATCCCTTATTCGCCTCTTAGGACACCCGCGGGATGAGTTGTGGTGGTGCAAATTCTAAGCCAACACTACTCGGCATATTGATACATAAATTAAGTTATTAGCGTAGCTACCTCTCAAGATGCATGGCGCCCTAACATAACAGGGCCCCTAATACCTAGCCTATATATGACATTTATAAGACATCTCACATTGTAGGTATTTATTAGTATATATATACCGTCTATACCGTCTATACTTGTTCTTTCACTTCCGGTCCATCCAAAGGTTGCCTGGAAGAGATCGCTCATAGCGATAAGGCCGCCCATTGTGCAACGTTATTTATATTTGTCTTTTCCTGTCCTGTGTTTCTGTTTTATTTGGTGTGCAATAAAGAGTATTCTATTATATTCTATATATTAGGATTGCAAAATGAATACTTGAATACACATACGTTTATACATCAGCAGCATGGTAACATGCACAATACGCAGCACTTACCGTATCCGCAGCATGGTAAGATGATCAATAGGTAGCATTTACCGCATCTATCATTTAGTAAGATGCACTGTACGTAGTATTTTCCACATCAGCAGCATGGTAAAATGCACAATCCGCAGTATTTGCCATATCAACAGCATAGCAAAATGCACAATACGCAGCATTTACCTACCAATTTCAAAAAACGGTAGTTTTTTTACTTGAACGTTAGATCTTCTGCGATCTAGTGTAAGCCTACCAAAAAAAATAGGTTTAGAGTAGGAAATAATTCTGTTAAAAAGATTGTAAAATATTTGAAGAGCACTTTATCTGTCATGGACGCCGTTGTAAAAAGATATGTTGATTGATTTGGATAAATTGTTAGTTGTTAGTTGTAAAAGGAATATACCTAGCCCATGTTAAAACGATGCCCTGTTTTATTTCAGTAACACAATTGAACGTCTACTAGCTTTCACTAGCCATGTACAAAGATCACTAAAACGTGGAGCCCACCCGAGACGCTAGGTGGTAACGTGGAAAGACTAGAAAGGCAAGACGAGCTTGATGAAATGCCAGGGTTCCGCCTTGCATTTCATCAATTCTCTGCTTCAGCATTTGTCTGGTATTCATATTCATTTATTGCAATCATTGCGTACATTTGTAGGTATTAGTATCAGAAATGAGGAGATCCGCTGCAGAACCAAGGTAACGGACATAGCTCTCAGAATGAAGATCAGTAAAGATATAGCAATTTCAAAAGAACTAGTATCCACGTTACTCTTTATGACATAAGAATGATATATCTTTTTGAATTATCCAAATCGGACCATTACTTACGAAGATATTAAGTAATAAACATTACGCCGTTGCTGCTGGTAAAATCAAATTACTCGGGTGCGTGTGACGTCACTGACTCGGCCGAGCGAACCGCCGGCTTTCGATTCAACGGTTAAAAAGGTGAATTAGAAATCGAACACTTAATTTGTTACAAAGTCACAAACAACCAAACAAACGACTATGGCTAACTGGCGGCGACCGAGGCAGTGACGTCACAGCGACCGCGGCGGTCACTCAGTGAACTTCGCTAGTAATTTGGTTATAACTTCGTCAATTTTTGTCGTAGAACAAAAGTTTTTGCACTGTGTTTTATGGATTTTTAGCTCTATACTGCAGATTGCATTCTCAACTAAAACGTTACGGATCTTCATTACGGAATTCAAGTGGCAGTGGGCAGGGCACATAACTCGTAGGGGCCGCCGCTGGGGCCGCAAGGCTTGAGTGGCGACCACGTACCGGAACGCGCAGTGTTGGTAGATAGATAGATAGATAGATAAATCATTTATTTGCTTCTGCAACACACAGTACATAGGTATTTATAAACATTTGACCTAAAATATAATGAACTGACAAAGAAAAAGAGACTAAACTAAGTAATAAAAAAATAAGTAGCACAAATTAAAATAATTTAAAAAAATCACAAATAAGCAGGTAAAGTGTGTGCTGCAGCCCAGCAAAAAGGCAATAACTCAGCGCATAGTTTTGCTCGGAAGAGCAAACACTGATTTTCAGTCATACCCTCTGAGGTGACCAGAAAAACGAGATACCAACAAGTAATGTTGGAAGGCCCCCCACGCGATGGACCGACGACCTATTCGCGAGAGGTTGCTGGATGCGGTCGGCGCAAAATCGGTCATTGTGGAGATCTTTAGTTGAGGCCCATGTCAGCAGTGAACGTCGATCGGCTGTTATAATTATTTATTTATTTATTTATTTATTTATTTATTTATTTATTTATTTATTTATTTATTTATTTATTTATTTATTTATTTATTTATTTATTTATTTATTTATTTATTTATTTATTTATTTATTTATTTATTTATTTATTTATTTATTTATTTATTTATTTATTTATTTATTTATTTATTTATTTATTTATTTATTTATTTATTTATTTATTTATTTATTTATTTATTTATTTATTTATTTATTTATTTATTTATTTATTTATTTATTTATTTTATTAAGGCAATGCCAACAAAAAACATAGTAAGACATTTTTATATAAATAGAGTGCAAAGAATATAATAAATATAAACAATGTGTGTTCATAACAGGCTTGCACAACATTTGCATAAGGTGCACAAACAACAGCTAAAATAAGGAAATACAGTCAAAAAAGAAATAAAAATTAAACTAACAAAAAACAAACAAAATACAAATATAAAAAAACAATAATGATGATGAGTATTTCAGAGATTCTAGCCCTACTTCGGGTCCAGATGATATAACTGCTAGATGGTGCTGTGTTGTATGTCCACCAATATGTATTTACTTGTCTTCAGGTGACACCCCATCCGAAAGCGTCCAACAGCCGGAAGTGAGTCTCTCGTACAACCCGGAAGAAGTGATCCCCTTGAAGTATACCGCACATCTCACGCATGAGAATGAAGCGGGGGTGGTGGGTGATGAAGGGTTAGTACTACTTCTAAATTATTATTACTACTAGTTTATGTCCGCGGCTTCGCACGAGTTGATTTCTATCCCATGGGAACTGATTTATGGGATAAAAAGCCTATGTTTGATTCGATCATTAGAATTACATCTATGCAAAATTTCAGACAAACCCGTTCAGTAGTTTTGGCGTGAAGAAGTAACAAACATCCATTCAAACATCCATACATCTAAACATCCAAACGCAGCTGAACGGAACCATGAGTAAGAAGTGAAACGAGTATGACGCTTCTTAACACTGACGCTGGCCGAGTCGTAGCTAAAAGTCGTGTAGATAAAGAATGGGATTGAAGATGACAACATGTTATCCTTCGTAATACCCTACACGATTTATACACAACTAGTTTATTCCCGCGGCTTCGCACGCGTTGTTTCTATAAACGTTTAAAGGTGATTCCTATCCCATGGGAACTGATTTCTGAGAAAAAAATAGCCTATGTTTTATTCCCGCCCTAAAACTACCTGTTTGCAAAATTTCAGCCCAATCCGTTCAGTAGTTTTGGCGTGAAGAAGTAAAATCATCCATCCATCCATACATCCAAACTTTCGCATTTATAATATTAGTGTAATTTCATTAGGTACCTAAATATAGATGCTTATAGGTATTAAAAGTGTAACAGATCCGATTCTCCGCATCGAAGTTTTTTTGCACGGTGTTTCATAATATTTGAGAAACTGTGGTTTAATGTGAACTTAATTAGTCGGTAGGTTTGACAATCGCGATCGAAGTCGCGGGTACAGCTAGTTTATAATATTAGTGTGATATCGTTTTTTTTCAGCTTCATCGACCTCCAATGCGTAAAAGACTTGCGAATCGGCGGCGCTCTGGTGGAATCTCGGGAGATTGCAGATCTAGTCTCCTGTGCTCGGCGATTCGGCCTGCAGTGTTCCAAGACTCCTTACAACATGGTCTCTATTGTCTATGGTCGGACGCTCAGCGATAACAGGACGGTGCATCTCCTACTGCCAGCTAATTCATTCAGGTACAAAGATTCTAAGCCCTTAACAATTTTACTTTACCACCATTAGGTCGGTTTAGATCGGGGCAGCGCTCCCCGCAGAAAAATTCCACCACCGAACTGCGATTCTCAACCCGCATACCCAGCGTGGGGATTATGGGCACTACCCTACACTAGATAAAAGTCAATAAGGCGCTTATCAGGGAAGGCCTGCGTCCAGCAGTGGAGCTATATAGGCTGTTGAGGAGGTGAGTTCAGATTAGGATGGCGATAGTAAAATGTAGCTGAATCCCTTCTTTCTCTTTTCCAGAGTATGGGCGGTAGGGCTCCACAGCGTCATCAAAGCGTTGATGCGGCAGGCCAAGCTCGCAGACCGCAGTCTCGCCTGGCTCAAGAACAAATACATAGGACTTTATTACGAGGATGGCTGTTGCTGTGAGCCGCTTGTCTCTGATGCCATACGGGTAAGAAGATACGCGTCCGCCATTTTCTTTTGATAGTTTTACCCCATAATGTGATACAGTAGTTTAAAATTGACTGACATAGAACAAGTTAAAGCGATTTCAAATCTTGAGATATCAGGGTTCATAAGCGTCTACGGCTACCAGAAAGCAGTGGACTATCCAGATAGGTACTTATTTGGATGCTTCCTGGTCTTTAGAGCTAAGTAAGTAAAGATAGGGCTCCACAGCGTCTGCAGTTCAGCGCGAACCGCAGTCTCGTCTGGCTCAAGAACAAATACATAGGCCTTTATTATGAGGATGGTTGTTGCTGCGAGCCGCTTGTCTCTGATGCTATACGGGTGAGAAGATATGCGTCCGCCATTTTCTTTTGATGTGATGCAGTAATTTAAAATTGACCGACATGTATCTCTTTAGAACTTTTAGACAAACGATTGTCCCGTGGTTGACATGACGTCTTCACCAGACCGCCACTATTGGCAAATGAAATCAAATCAAAAACTCTTTATTTCCATAAATATGAACAATAAATGTACACTTGACGACCTCTGTGGCGCAGCGGGCGAAGGTCTGCCTGCGACGCAGGAGGTTGTGGGTTCGATTCCCGCCTTGGGACAAATGTTTGTACGATCTGCAGATATTTGTCCAGGGCGTTCTGGATGTTTTCTATTTATAATAAAAAATATCTATCTAATGTAGTGTATTGTATTATATATCTCAGTTATCTAGTACCCATAACAAAAGCTCTGCTTAGCTTGGGGCTAGATAATGCTGTGTGAATTGTCCAGCATGATTTATTTATTTATTACTTAGAAAAGGTCAAATTATAAAACTAAACACTGACACGGAAATAAAGTGATATTTTTGATTTCTGTCGCTTCGGTAGGTATGTAGACTAAAGTAAAAAAGCGACGAAGAAACCTTTAGCCTGTTAGTTGTTATTTTTCAAGCTGGAGCAAAACTCGTCCCAAGTTTTATAATCCTCTAGATAATCTAATATTTGGAAGTAAGCCTTTTTACGAAGGATATGTTTGACAATTTGTTTGAATTTATTTATTAATAATTTATGCAACTCACTTGGAGTTTTGTTGTAGAAGCGTATACATTGCACAAAGGCCGTATCAGTAAAAACATAAAAATGTTCTAAAAATGTAAAATATCTTCTTTCCAGGTATTCGGTGGTAGAGAATCTGTCTGTAGCAGCTCCACGCACTCCACGCCGGTCAAGGGAACGTTTACAGACTCCCATTCAGACTCTATTAGGAGCACGGGGATCAAGTTTAAGGTAAGAGCTTGTGGTTCATTGTTGACCCACTTGATTGGGGGGGGTTACATAAATATGCTGACATCAAATAAACATAATGAAAGTCAAATAATTAATATTCGTAAGACTTATGAACTCTGCTAGATATCATTAGAAACACCTCCAGAGCCCTGTAAGTGCGTAACGAATTTAAATGTGGACTGCATTATGGTTCAAAAAACCTGCTATTTTAAATTTTTTAAGGAAACAGAGAAAGTGGAGAATTAGTCAGTGGTAGCTTATTGTTTCCCAAAATGTGTATAAAAGTTATGGGAATTCGTATATAAAATCTGTTTATATGAAAATAAAGTATTAAATAAACAGGAGAGCTGAATCATTATGGTTTCAATGTCACTTTAGTTTCCATTCTTGCAGAAAAACAAATCAACGTCGGAACTAAAGAGCTCTCCGAGAAGCTACGGTTCATGTCACACGACACCGTCCAGGTGTGATGACGACATGGTTCATGGTTCACCACGACACAGGTAGGTAAACAATGAATATAAACAAATTAATGTCGGAACTAAGACTACTCCAAAAAGCTACGGTTCATGTCATACGACACCGTCCAGATGTGATGACGGCATGGTTAATGGCTTACCACGACACAGGTAACAATGAAAATAAATATAAATAATTGTTAGAGACTGTCGAGTGGGAAAAATAAAAAAGATAATTTTGTAGGATCGTGTGCTAAGATACTTTTTAACCCGAAGAATGCCATTTTTTTGCGATGTTTGAGAATTTCTATATACGCGCGACATGATCAGGGTTTACGCGAGGGATTATGTTTTCTTTTTGGGGCGTTTTTATCGAGAGTTTTCTCAGCTTTATTTGCTGAAAATTGGTGTGATGTTTTTATGTATGTTTATATCTATAACCGAGTTGTTACGTAAAATTGTCTAGGATTTTCTTTATTTTATTGTAAGATTTGCTAGTGCAAGCATTAATGTTTTTTCAGTTCCTACTCTGCAACAATGAGCCAGTACCACCCCTGTGCGCCGCGACACAGCAGTCTAACAGCCGCGGCGACCAGCATAATGGCGGGGTCACCAAACAGGAGTAGGTGAGTGACCTTGACATTTGAACTTTGGGTCACGAGCTGCTTCCTAGATTTCAAGAAGTACCTATTTTTTACGTATTGACGAAACTGGCACAAGTACAAGTATTACGGAAGGATGCGGGTTCAAGTCCCGCCGAAGTCGTAAATTTTTGCGATGTTATTTAATTTCTTAGGTTCCGATAGTTTAAAAAAAAAATAAGTTTTCGGTAGTAAGAGGTAAAGCAAACAGTTTAACATTTTTAAAGTTATAAGTTGACCTTGACCTTCAAAATCGGCTAATTCAAATCGATCGAAAACCATTTCTTCGTACATATTTGAAAATTATCATAGGCCTCGACCGCTTTTGCCTTAGAAAAAATATTTTGCAAACTTTTTGTGACCTTGACCTATTTTACACTTGAGTTAACGTAGCCTTGACCTTTGAACTTTTTTAACATTGACATTTTGACCTGGAGGCACCACTCTGAGGTCAATGATTTTCAATTAATCTTATTATTTTACTTAGACGTTCTTTTACAGATTTAGCCTCTGCTAGGTTTCTCTTTTGACATTGTTATTTCTTAAACCATGGTGTGCTATAAATTTATAATCTGTCTACCTAGGTTATGAATTTCGATTCGCCTCTGCTCTTGTTTTAATTTCTGTTTTGTTTTTTTTTCAGTTTGAGAAGACTGGAAACAAGCGAAAGATTTTGGGAAAATCTGAAACATTTGAGGACAGGGTCGGTCGGATATGATACGCAATTGGATTTTATGGACTTTGTTGCCTTGTTTAGAAGTTTTAGGTAAGACTTGTTAAATAGGTACATAAGAGACGCATAATTTTTTAAAAGTATCAAGATATTTTATTTTGGTTCATTGTTTGCCATGTAAGACACGGTAAAACATGAACCACTTCATTATTTCAGTTTCTAGTCAATATGTTTTTATAGGTTTGATACTTGCTTCTAGCAACTTTGTCTTGGTTCATAGTTAGCCATGTAATGGTGAACCATGAACTACATCATTCATTGTTTCATTACACTTAGTTTTTATACTTCGTTTCGATGTAAACTTTGTGTTTAAGAAAAGTCAGAGCAATGTTTATTATGTACCTAGTCAGTATAAAAAAAATAATAAATAAATAATGCTGGACAATTCACACAGCATTATCAAGCCCCAAGCTAAGCAGGGCTTATGTTATGGGTACTAGATAACTGGTAGGTATACTAAATACAATACACTACCCTAGATAGATTTTATTTTATTATACATAGAAAACATCCAGACCAACGGAACAAATTTCTGCAGATCGTACACAAATTTTGTTCCGAGACGGGAATCGAACCCTCAACCTCCTACGTCGCAGGCGGACCTTCGCCCGCTGCGCCACGGAGGTCGTCAAATGACGTATGACTAGTTACTTAATACGTTTTGTATTGTTAACTTAATGTAACTAAATATTTTCTGTCCAGTCTAGTAATGCGTCCAGAACTACGCGACATATTTGAACAACTAGCCGTTCCGAGAAATCGCTCGCCCCTTCTAGGAGCCGAGAAGAGCCGAAGTTCACCCGAGCTTTACCGAACGAGAGCTCTGTTTAGGACTGGTAAGTTTTACCCAGCAAATCGTAAAACGTTTTCGAAAGTGTCACAGAATTTTAAATTTCAATTTTTTAATTTAAATCAATTATTCAAGAACTTTTTGTACGAGTTATTGTGAATGTCACCTCATTCAATTATAATCTTTTTTTGCGTTAACACAGTAGTAGGTAATTAAATCCCGAATTAAAAAAATATAACACATCATCGTTTCGTTTTGTTATTGCTACAAAATTTACAGAAATTTATTAATAATCATAACGCAAAATAAAATTATGTGTGTGTCTGAAGATGCAAATAAAGACTATCTATCTAAAATAACAACATCTAAAGATCGTGTAGTCACCAATGAACCAGTGGTAAACAATGAACCACTATTAACCCATTTAACCCTTTCAGGCCTACTGACGAGAAACGGATCGCTGGACCTAGAACCACCGACGGACAAATCCAGTAGGAAGAAGGCGTTTGATTTGTTAGCGGCTGCTGCATTACCAGGTTTACCCATTAATATTTATTATCTGAACATATACTTCATTAAAAGTATATTCCTATACACACACAAAACATAAAATAATCACAGAACTTGATTATTTCACAAATTATGTGCATACAGAGAATCTTACGAGCAAAACATGTAGAGCAAAAAATTCACAATTTAAATTATGTATAATATATAATATTTTATTTAAATGTATATATAAAACAGAATAAAGGGATACCATAGGCTAATTATAAGTAAGCGTTTGAGCACACCTACCAGCAATTAGACCATTGTATGTTTAGTATTAGGAGTTTAATTTAATTTAATTGATTTTAAGGTTCGGGTAAACTGGCTCAATTTGGGAACAAAAACGTCAAGTATAATGTTATCCTGAGCTAAATTATTGTATTGGCGGGCCATTCGGGTTAGGGGGTTGTAAAATGAGATATTGTTTTTATAAGTCAACAAAGCAAAGAGGTTGGTTGTGTTGGACCGCTGGACCTAGATTCTCTTTGTGTTCTAATTTCTAATTCTAGCCAAAATATTTATTTAGGTATTTTTGTAGTGTCATACTATAGGCCAGCGTCAAGTTCTACACAAACCGATCCTGTCCATCCAAAGGTTGCCTGGAAGAGATCGCTTTCAGCGATAAGACCGCCGATTGTCCCATACTAGATTTAATTAGTAGTTTCTAAGATATTTTATAAGCATTGATGGTACAATAAAGATATTATCTATCTATACTCACGGGATACTTACCAGCAAAAAAGAAAAAACAGTGATGGGCTGATCAGAATCGGAATTAAGTTTTGGAATTAATTACAAACAATAATTCCATCTAGACGGAATCTATAAATATTGTCGACTTAAAATCTATCTACAGATAGATTTGGCCGAGGATCTCAAGAGGCGCAAATATGCAGGTCTCGACAGAGCCTACACATTTGCTCCTCTTGGAGTCGAGACCCTAGGTCCGTGGGGTACCGAGGCTCTTCGGGTTTTTGAATTATCTGAGCGAATATTCGAAGCGACGCGTGACCCGAGAGCTGGTCAGTATCTGTCGCAGCGCATCAGCATTGCCATACAGCGGGGCAATGCAGCCAGCGTAGCGGGGACGCGACGACTGGTATTGATATGGATCAGTTGAGCTACCTGTAGATTGTTTGCAACAGTCTGTAGTTACCTCAATTGTTTCAATTATAAGCCAAAAGCCAACATTTAACAATACAAAAACAAAATACAAGGACAGAGAAAACTAGCCAAGCTTCCAACCCGAAACATCCCAATAGGATAGTGTATGATTGTAATAGAATCCATACACTCATACTTATTATCTTATCATATCAGCCTTCTGGATCCCACTGTTGGGCAAAGGTCTCCCTTACCTCTTCCCAACATTTATTACATGCTAAATAAAGATGCGCGACTGTGCAAGATTTCATTCGAATTATTCGACTTCACAAATCATTCGAACCATTCGAATGACTAGGGCAAATTAGTAACTAATTTGCTTAGTAATGGCGAGTGGCGTCGAATAAAGAATAAATTTCGCGTCGACTGCCCGACTCGCCATTACTAACCAAATTAGTAATGCTCGAGTCGGGCAGTCGAACTCAATTCGTTATTCGACGCCTCGATCAATTCGTAGAGGCATTAGTTATTACTAATTAGTAGTTGTTATTCGACTTTTAAGATTAGATAGATAGATAGATAGAAAACACTTTATTATACCACACAAATACAGGAAACAATACAAAGAAAATGCTTAGAAAAAGGAAGTATAAAGGGCGGCCTTATCGCTAAAAGCGATCTCTTCCAGGCAACCTTGGGATGGACTGGAAATGAAAGAACAAAATAGACGGTGGCACTGAATAAATATATAGATAGATACCTACTTAAAGAAAAGGAAACAAATACACTACATACATACCTACCATAATACCTACAAAGATTAATAATAAACATACATAAACATAAAATAAGGTTGTCTAACTCTTTACAAGGATATATAATGCTGATGAAGCAGTTTTTTGAAAATAGGGAGTGATTTTGCACGTCTGATGTCCAGAGGGAGATTAGTATATTACTAATATTCAAGTCGAATGAATAAATTAGTAGTTGTAGATCATTCGACTAGCCCGATCATTCGAAGTCGCGCATCTTTAATGCTAAAATGCTCATTATGTTTTCAGGAGCGAACCCAGACGTGAGCGGGCGGGTGCTATCGATGCCCACACTCGGAAAGTTCTGCGAGAACCGTCAGATGGAGCCCAAGACTGAATCTCAACTTAGAGATATTATACAGGTAATTTTATACAATACAATAATACTTTATTGTACACCAACAAAAATACAATACAAGAGACATTACATAAGACACAAGTACAATGGGCGGCCTTATCGCTTAGAAGCGATCTCTTCCAGGCAACCATTGGATGGAAAGAATAATGTGAATTTAAGAAAGGCAGGGTGTACCAATTATAAGCAATCTTAAATAGATATTGACAATACATATTATAAATGCCTAAAAATAAGAACAACTTAAATAAATATCCAACTTTATAGGTACATACATCATAAACGTTTAAATAAATAAATAATGCTGGACAATTCACACAGCATTATCTAGCCCCAAGCTAAGCAGAGCTTGTGTTTTGATGGGTACTAGATAAGATAACTGATATACTTAATACAATACACTACATAGATAGATATTTTTTATTATACATAGAAAAAACACCCAGACCAACGGAACAAATTCTGCAGATCGTACACAAATTTGTTCCGAGGCGGGAATCGAACCCGCAACCTCCTGCGTCGCAGGCGGACCTTTGCCCGCTGCGCCACGGAGGTCGTCAAATATACTACATAGATAATAATAAATAGGTACCTAGTACCAACATTCACTTTTCTGATAGGAAAAACTCCTTGACACGTGCTTTAAAAACTGGTAAGGATGCAGCTTTTCCTATGGACTCTGGTAGTGCATTCCACAACCTTATGGCTCGGATAGAGAAGAATTTACCATTACACGATATGTTTTTACCGCCACTTTTCATTTAATATAATTATCCTCCTTGTACTTGAAAAATATCCAACCTTATTTAAAAAAAAAAAACATTTTTCTTCTACATTTTACTATATCGTAGTCATTATGTATGGTTCTTAGCTAACCCGCTTACATTCATATTAAATACAAGTAGGTAGGTGTAATGCTACCTGTAATTTAAAGAGCTCCAGTTTTAAGTGAGTATTTTGTTTTCTATTTTGCATTCCTTGAGTTATCTCTAGTTGATTGTCCTAAAGAAATAAAAAGCTACCGGGTAAAACGGGATGTAAAGGACTAAAGGGTGAATAGAAACGAAATACTGGAGCAAAACATCCTTATGCTGAGGTCAAATCGACTGACACAGTAGGTGAACAGTCACGGTCAGTCATCATTAAATACGGACGGACACTTCCGCGAGCAAAACATCCTTATGCAGAGGTCAGATCGACTGACACAGTAGGTGAACAGTCACGGTCAGTCATCATTAAATACGGACGGACACTTCCGCGAGCAAAACATCCTTATGCAGAGGTCAGATCGACTGACACAGTAGGTGAACAGTCACGGTCAGTCATCATTAAATACGGACGGACACTTCCGCGAGCAAAACATCCTTATGCAGAGGTCAGATCGACTGACACAGTAGGTGAACAGTCACGGTCAGTCATCATTAAATACGGACGGACACTTCCGCGAGCAAAGCATCCTTATGCAGAGGTCAGATCGACTGACACAGTAGGTGAACAGTCACGGTCAGTCATCATTAAATACGGACGGACACTTCCGCGAGCAAAACATCCTTATGCAGAGGTCAGATCGACTGACACAGTAGGTGAACAGTCACGGTCAGTCATCATTAAATACGGACGGACACTTCCGCGAGCAAAACATCCTTATGCAGAGGTCAGATCGACTGACACAGTAGGTGAACAGTCACGGTCAGTCATCATTAAATACGGACGGACACTTCCGCGAGCAAAACATCCTTATGCAGAGGTCAGATCGACTGACACAGTAGGTGAACTGGTACCTGCCAGGTGATGTATTGCTTCAGTTATTCGTCCATTTCTATTATATTATACCTTGGAGTCTCTATTCACCTCGTTTTACGGTATCTAGAATTAAAAAAATCGATTATGTCGTATAACAAACGAAAAATGAAGTTTCTGATAAAACTTTTAAATCCATCATGGTTATTAACACTAAAGTCATTTAAAACGGGATATTTACCAAATTTACAATAACAACTCACTCGCAGTGCCGTCAGTTATTCCATGATCATGGCGCATGAAACTATGCTGAAATATTAGAAAGATCAAAACTCAAATCATGGTAAATATCCCGTTATAAATGACTGAAGTTTCTGATTATTCGCAGTGACATTCTTATGTGTACGTTAACCCAATCTAAATCTGTGTAAACCCACTGTCAACCTGTGTAAACCAGCTGTAAACCTGTGTAAACCAGCTGTAAACCAAACCCGTTCTATTCCAGAGGCACGAACCAGACCCACTCCTACGGTTGGAAGGCTGCCTATCTTTCGAGGGATTTGTACGATTCCTCACAGACAAGGACAACTACGCCTTTGTACCGGAGCAGAAACGATCTCATTTTGTCAAGTAAGTTCTTATTAAGCATTAAGGGTCCGACGACGGATGAATTTCCCATACAAACGTAGTACCAAAATGATTTGTAATTTGAGAATGTTTTCATTATGGTTTGCTATTATTTGTGTAAGAATAGTATTTATAAGATTATGAATAAGAATAGGAACATCTTTATTTGTAGCTAAGATACAGTATTTTGTAGTAGATATGTATTTAGTATAATACAGGTATAATTACTACTAACTAATACCACATATTCGAACTTATAAATTGAACTTGTAAATTAAGAACTTAAAACAATTACACACTACTTTGACTTACATTAATGAAACTTAAAGCTACAAAATGGCGTCCGACTCAGCATATGTTGTAATAGCCGTCAAATCAAATCAAATCAAATTTCTTTATTTACAAGGAACACTTGGTCAAGTCAATTGCTACAAAATAAAATATTGGTACACAAAATAGTTATAATAATCAGAAAACAATAAAATAAAATGAATGGCTGTAAAAAGGCCATGAATAATAGTAAGTTTAAATAATCAAAATATAAATTAAAATGAGTGCGGCTGTAAAGTAGCTTTGTCTTAAAAACTAAAAATTAAGGCTAACTAATCAGTCCAGGATTTTTTGTCATTAATGTAGTCATTGATACAATAATAACCTTTTTTTGATAGGTTTTTATGAACATGTTTCTTAAGTGCTTTTTCTGGCAAGTTAACAAATCGAAACAAATACAATCAAATAACGTCGGCTACCACAACGCTTTTCTTCCGTCGGAACCATGCTGCGGGCGTCACGTACGAGACAAGACATAACATTAAAAAACAGGAAAGCCATCAACAGATTGAAAATAACTGATAATACCTACGATAGATTGATAATTTATTATGAGCAAACAAAAGAGATTCTAATCCTATTTTATAAAGTAGAGGAGCGGTGAGGTAGGTACAGCTTTATTTTTAAATTCGTAACAACAACACAAATATAAAAATAAAATGAACAATATTACCTACAGTTTTGCTTTTCAATGCAAATAGAAAAATATAAAACAAAAAAATACAACTACAAAATAGTAATAAAAATAAAATTAACAACGAAAACACAGATACAGCTAGCGGGATAGGAAACCTATGTAAAGAGGCTGTTATACAGGTTCCTGCCATAAGATTTTTTCAAAATACTTATCTACACAATTACTAAGACAACATTCATTCTTTGATTTAAAAATGCGATTAGTTTTAATTTCATTTCAGAAAGGTATTTTGAAAAAAAATTGTTGCAGGAACCTAGATAAATACTATTTTAATACAAATAATAGCAGACCATAGTGAAAATATGCTCAAATTAAAAATCATTTTGGTATTACGTTTGTATGGGAAATTCATCCGTCGCCGGACCCTTAAGGCGCTGCCTTCACACTAGCGCCGCCCCCTATTTTATCTAGGTAATTATTACGTTTATGAAAGGAATTTCCAAAAATTACGTTAGCCAGTTTGTGATACCTATTATAAGCTTTTTTTTAATGCTTTTGTAATAGTTTTATTTTGTATAGTTTAGGTAGAGATACGAAGTTGCCCTTGGTGGTCACCAAACTCTATTTTCACATCTCTGTTTAAACTATACAAAATAAAACTATTACAGAGGCATTAAAAAAAATACTTAACTAATTAACTATGTTAATAAATCGCGAAAGTTTAAAGTTTAACTTTCGCGATTTGTTAATATAGTTAATGATTTAATCGGATATTTATCGCGTACCTTTTGTTATCGGGGCGACAACAGCATTATCATTCTAGCCGGGGACCACTCACTACTGTTTGTTTCCCAGATTATGTTTCGAGACAAACTAGGCAATCCTCAACCTCAACAGCCTGTATAGTTCCACTACTGGACGCAGCCTCCCCCTGATAAGCGACTTATTACCTTTTAATCACATGGGGGGTCATGCCCATGATCCTGGGCTGGGCTCGCGGGTTGGGGATCGCAGTTCGGTGGTAGAAAAGTTCAGCAGGGGGCGCTGCTGCCCGCCCCCGGTGGATATCCCTTAGTCGCCTCTTACGACACCCGCGGGAAGAGTCAGGGCGGTGCAAATTCTAAGCCGGTACCACACAGCTACTAACTAGGCAATAGGCTGACACCCTGATTGCGTCATCTACACGTCGACGACGTAATCACAAACGATGTGTTATAAATTAAGTTTTTATATTTTATGTATGTTAGTTTTAAGGTATTTATTACTATGGACCGTAGAATAAGTTAAATTAGATCTGTAACTTGTATATGGTCTGAAATAAATGAATTATTCTATTATCCCCTTCCCTCTGCGGCTTCGTTGAGTACAGACGTGTCTACTACGAATTAATTAATTTTAAATGCACGCTTAAAATAAGTGGAGCGCGCCACAGGACTTCGCCACATCTTCGAGTTGGCTTGGTGCTTCGCCCCGTGTCTTCAGGCTGGGACCATTCCGAGGATTGACTGGGTGAGCGCACAATTTTTCGACGGCTGAATTGGAACGTGTTGCCGTTCGCATCTCGGCCCAGTCGTGCAACCACTACACCAACGTGTCAGATAGCGGCCGGCTCAAAATTACTAGCTAGTTGCCGAGCGAGTGCTACGAGACGGCCTACGCGCTACGAAGCAGCTACGCACAGCGCATTGCTACGATTCCGGATCGAGCGCTACGAGCTACGAGGGGTATTCGCGCTAGCCGCTACCTTTTAATCTTGCTACGAAACGCTGTTTACACTTCACAAAGATGTCTCTCCAGCGGTCTCCACCACCTAAAAATAACCTGCTTACGGCACCACCGCTAACTCATTATAGCTCAGCAGGGCTAAGATGCGCGCAACGAGAAGCGTGTTTCGTCTCGTTATCTCGAGAAAAATGGCGGCATCTCGATTTCTCGACCGTAGCTAGCATGCAGCACCAATAGTCGTCACGTCGTATCACGTGAACGATTTTAGTGAATGTATATCTTATCTGTGGTAACCTTTCTCGTCAAACGCTAAGATGCGCGTCAAATTTTCTCAACTTTTGACTGTTCAGCGCGGGAATAACTCTCGTCTTTCAATTTGAGCACGAGAAGTCACGAGAACTTTTCCTTGAATTTTTCTACGAATTTTGTTTCGTCCTGTATCAATATTATTTATTGGCAGTGATCATTTTAATAGACACGGCGTCCATAAGCACTTAAGTCATTTTTTTCTCGAAATGCTAAAAACTGACAGGACTTTGCTTTTTGTATAATCCTTCGACGGCAATAAGCAACTAAGTCACAGGGCTTCAATTCGCGAGCCGGTAGAAATACGCACCAAACAACTTATGTTTTTGGAACACTTCTAGTGCCGGACCGTAAGCACTTAAGTCGACTTAAGTACTTTTGTTCGTTATAGTTTTATTATTGTTTTTGAATTCAGCTATCTGACTTAAGTTGTTTCACCCACAAGATTCTCGACCTACCCTTTATTTTTTGTTAAAATGCATTATGGCCATTAGAAATTCCAGGATTTTAAGAAGTGAAGTGCCTTCGTGAAGATTTTGTTTTGAGCCACCATTATAAATAATTCTGACCCATGCTGTGGTTGTGTTGTGCAATTAATGATAATGTTATAAGTTACTATGGAATCGAGAGGGAGAAAAATACTAAACCTTGTTATAAATACAAAAAATACAACTACTGGTACGTATTATCATATTTTTTTAAATAAATACTTACATTTTAATTTAGCATTTGTTATTTAGTCTAATGTAAAAATAGGAGTAACATTTTATGAAAATTTTTGAATGATAAATTTACTAAATACCTAATTGATTTATTTAGAGACCATTATTATTTTTCTAATTTTTTATGCGAATAACATAGCTCTGTATTATTTTAGGTGACCATAGTACAACTACTACTGTGCAACCAAGTACATCTGGGACGCAGAAACCAACAACTTCTGTCGAGCCACAAAACGAACAGTCTGACGTTGACCACGTGACAATAATTCAAAAATCATCAACCAGCCCTAGTCTGCTCACAGAAGATACCGCTGTTTATAGTGATCAAAGTGTTTTTATTGATCCTGAACCAAGCACATCAGGAACTCAAACACATACAGCTCCTGATGAAACACCCAGTGACTTTTCTAGTGATGACTCTGTGGCTGACCCAACATACTCTGTGCCTGACCCTACACGCACTGAACCAAGTCCCAACCTATCTGCAGAAGATGAAGAACTGCCACAATCTCTACCTCAACAATCAGTACATAGCCGAAAAAGAAAACGAGAAAGTAAATTGAAGCGCAATCTTGGTCTTTCGTATGTGACGGCTTCTGGGAAAAATGTAGAAGAACGCAAAATGCAGGAACTACCTAATTGTCGAAATAAATGCCGAGAAAAGATAAGTAATGAACAACGTGCTGTAATTCATAAGGAATTTTGGAATCTTGGGTCATATGATTTGAGAGCAGCTTTCGTTTCATCTCTAATCACCATCCAGGAAAAACAAACAGAACGACATCGTGTCGAGGATCCTGAGCGGCAAAAATTTAGACAATGTACCTACAGGTATCATTTAGACATTAACAGTGAAAAAATATCCGTATGTCAAGGTTGCTTTTTAAAAACCTTGGCGATAACGGATAATTTTGTTAAACTGATAGGTTTAAAGAAACGCAGCACTTCCAGTGGAATAATTCAACCAGATAAACGTGGAAAGAAAACTCCAGCAAATAAACATTCAGATCTAAAGATTCTTGAAGTGATTAGCCATATTAATTCCTTCCCGTTATACGAGAGCCACTACACAAGACGAAAAAGTAGCCGAAAGTATTTACCATCACACTTAACAATTTCAATCATGTATTCTTTATATAAAACGTCTCATGAAAACCCCGTCAGTGACAAAATTTACCGAAGAGAGTTTCATAAATTAAAGTTGAGTTTTAAAAAGCCAAAAGTTGACACTTGCCACCACTGTGACATCATTAAAATGAAGATAAGTGTCGCCAACGACGAAACTGCAAAATTAACCCTTGAGGCGGAACGTGAGTCACATTTGCTTGCAGCTGATATGGCTTATAATGAAAAAAAGTCTGACAAAATGACTGCATCAATAGACAAAACCATGAAGTGCCTTTCTTTTGATCTCCAACAGTGTCTACCTACTCCAGCTTTAGAGTCATCCGTAGCTTTTTATAAAAGGCAGCTTTGGACATTTAATCTTACTGTGCACGACAATGCAACGGGATTGTCTACACATTACATGTGGCATGAGGGAATCTCGGGTCGAGGTGCTAATCAAATAGCATCTTGTTTATTCATCCACCTCAAAGAACTGCCTCAGGACATTTCTGAAGTTATTTTGTACTCCGATACATGTGGAGGTCAAAACAAGAATACCCACGTAGCCGCAATGTTTACATACCTGATGACACTGAAATCCTCCTTAAAAAAAATTCATCACAAATTTATGGTACCAGGCCACACTCACATGGAAGTGGATTTAGATCATGCCATCATTGAGAAAAAAAAGAAAAAATCTGCTATTCAAGTATATCACCCGCATGACTGGATGCAGTTAGTAAGGTCGAGCAGTAAAAAGTTTACCGTGCACGAAATGCAACAAGCGGAGTTCATGGACTTTGCGAGTTTGCTAAAAGGGCCACTAGTAGCCCGAAAAAAAGACACTTCAAACAATGTTTTTAAATGGCGTGATGTGAAGTGGCTGTGCTACGAGGCGGACTTTGGAGTAATAAAATATAAAAACTCACTTTCCAGAGATGAAGATTTTAAAGCCATTAATTTCAGAAGGAGCACACGAACCGGCACCATAAATTTGACTGTTTCACCGATAACAAACAACCCAGTGCCAATAAGTATGGAAAAAAAACGAGACATAATTTCGCTATTACCTCTCGTACCGGAATGTTTCCACCATTTTTACAAAAATTTAGCAACCGCTGCAGATGCTAGGAACGTCGACCCTGATTTGCAAAGCTCTGAAGATAGTGATTAATTTTTTTATGGATTTGTTTTTGTTGATTAATGTTCAACGCATTTTTATACATGCTCAGTTATTAAAAAATTTAGTAGGTATAATGACTTACTTATATTGTAGTTTTGTAGTAGGTAAGGCGTATGACTTATTATTTGAGATCATTATGTGATATGACTTATGTGTTAGAAACACGTAAGTCATGTCTCATTACCTATTTATAAGCGGTCAAACAAACTTAAGTCAGATTTTATTATGTACTAATAAACATAGAGTAACTAGTTTAGTTTGGTGTATAGCTAATTACTAAGTGACTAATAAAAAATAATAATAAATACCATCTCAGTAGTTTTTTTTTATACCAGACATTAAAAACATCGGCCTGTAAACTTTTCAAGATACTCGATTATTGACTTAAGTGCTTGTGGCTTCCGGGTCTAGCTAATGCCATCGCTTTCTGACTACCATAGGTAGGTACATAAATGGTTACATAATTTACCTTGTCATAGGTCCTGTGTTCCATGCAGTTTATGGCTTACGGGGGATATCAACGATAAATACCTAGGGCAGGACCATACTTTATATCACTCTCAGACTGCAAACAGCCGCTTTCTCAGTCAATTTACTGACTCAATTTACAGGAGGTTGGTAATAGGTAGGTAGGTATATACCTAGGTACCAATTTTGCACTGCTAAAGTGTCCTTTCCCAGCAGATTTGCATTGGTTTCTATTTCAAAATCCAAGTTCGAAGAATTAGGTAGGTATGTACAACAACCTACCTAAGTAGGTACTTTTATTAATTTTTACAAAACTCAATACACACATAGAGTCTAAGCTGCCATCCTAACAAAATTATATAGTATGTAAACTTTTGTTCTCTGATAAATCTACTACCTACGGAAAGTGTTCTATTGAGATGATTTTGTGTGCGATTCAAAATATACCTAAGGTAGGTAGGTCAGGCAGGATCAATAGTAGGAAAGGAACCTACTGAACGAGAATGCCTATGTGGCACCAAAGTGACACAGAGTTGACAGAGTAGGTAGGTACCTACTATTTGTTTTTGTATGTGGTCATCATTTTATCCTTCCAAGGCGCGAGGCAAGGTATTAAAGCTAGGAATAGACGGCTGATTTGGTTTCCGATTATATCACTCGATACGTAGGGTAGCTCGATTCACATTGCGTTGCGCCCTAGATAAGATTCATAAGTTTTGCGGTTAGTATGTTATTCTGCGTTTTACAAGGACACTAGATAAATGCTTTGTCAACTACTGGGTATAATATTTATCATATTCTAGAATATGAAAGCTCTCTTCTAATTATCAAAAGTTGGAGTAGGTATAGCCAGAAATAGCACCTTCTCTTCTCCTTCTTTTTTTATTTTTTTTTGTTTCGTGGTTTCTTCGACTGTTTACCACCATTCTACCATTGAAAATGTTCAAACTGCCACTAAGAAGGTGAAAACTAAAAAGGTTAATTTATTTCTTCCGTGCATTTCACAAAAACCATAGACAATTGAACGAAGTAGGCGGCGCTTCGTCTGTGAGGCTATCTCTACGCGAGAAGGACTACTCGAAAACGAGTATTTTATCTTTCGTTGCGCGCATCTTAGAGTTAGCGAGAAAACAACTGACGACGACAAAAATTGTCACGCGCGCGACGTCTTTCGTGGTGCGCATCCTAGCTAGGCAGATCCAGCGTTATACACGCCCAAAACAAGCAAAGTGTCAGATGATTTAGGTAATATTAATAAACGCCAAAAACGCACCATATATGATTTACCTGAACGCACAGACACTGAGCTTAGCGAAATCAAGGCAATGTTTCTCGAAATGAAGACACAACAGGATGCCAAATTTGAAGCCTTGAGCAGCGCTATGAACATTATTATTACACAGAACCAAGATATCCAGAGTTCTATGCAAAACATAACTGCCCAATATGAGACTATTTTACTAAGAATTAACACCCTAGAAGGTGAAAATCATGAATACAAAAACCGAGTTTCCAGCCTCGAAAGCAAAATTGATCGCCTTGAAAAACAAGCGTGCAGCTCCTTAATCGAAATTAGAAACATTCCTAAGCAGGAAAATGAAAATAGAAATACCCTAACTAAGTTGGTTCAGAATATTTGCTTAGCCTTGGATCCCAATATTCCTGTACTTAACTCATCTATACGTGACATCCATCGTGCTAAAAGGGGAACTATATTGGTCGATTTCACTAGTACTGGAACGAAGGAAACCATTATTTCTAGTTTCATAACTCAACAAAAATCAAGACGAGCGAACAAAGAAAAGCCGTTTAACACTTCACTGATAAACCTACCGGGGTCACCGTCTAACATATACATCTCCGAAATGCTAACTAGCAAAGCCAGCCATCTGCACTACGTCGCTCGCGAGCTTGTCAAAAACAAGAAAATCTACTCCGCGTGGGCTTCGTATGGAAGAATTTTCATTAAGAAGGAAGAGGGATCGACTCCGGTTCGTATCGACTCTGAAGAGGACCTCAAAGTCATCATGACACAATGACTATTTTTCTTCAGGAAATCTTACCCCATAGATATGTACCTAAATTTAGTTCTAACTTGTTATAATTTCTGTGCTAGCTGTAAGCTACTAATTCAATGTTTTTGTTACCTAACTTATTATCTAGCTACATTTATAGACAGCCACTTGTACTCACACACATCACACACAAACCACACTTCGCACACATACAAACGCACAACACCGTACAAACACTCACCTAGAGCGCAGTTAACAGTTATTGGTATCTTAATTAAATTCTCACAATACTACATGTACTTTTCTGTTCTCTCCCACAACTTTCGCACACCGTTTCAGTATACAAACCTTGGTAATCATCTTAAAATAATTGTTCTAAAAATAATAAAATCCCTTCTTAATGGGGATATGAAAATATTTTATTCTGTATCATGACGGATACAAATGATGTTGAATTTATTAACCAAGGTCTTGATTCGATAGCGGTCGCGAATGCCGTTACTTGTGATGTTGAGAACATTCAAAATTACGTAACCAATAATAGCCTTAATATTTTCTCTCAAAATATACGTAGTTTAAGTTGCAATTTTAATAGTTTTATATCAATTCTTCAACGTTCTCAGATATCCTGGGACATAATGGTCCTGACTGAATGTTGGCTTAAATCATGCAAATTCATCCCTGAAATTAACGGCTTTAACTACATTACCACAACAAAAAACAATACACAAAATGAAGGAGTTGTTATATATTACAATAAAAATCTAAATATTTCATATGAGGAACCAGAGATAAAGGACGCAAATGGACTTTTAATTAAACTGAATTCTCAAACATGCATCCTCGGAATTTATAGACCGCCTAGCATTAGAAATACAAATAATTTTATTAACAGCATAGATACCGTTTTGTCCAACTTAAGAAACTTTAAAAATATTGTGATTTGTGGTGATATAAATATTGACATCTCACCCAACACAAAAGATAACCGTTCTCATGACTATTTAAATGTTATATCTAGCCACCTATTACTACCAGCTCATAATTTTGTAACGCACGGTTCCACCTGTCTGGACCATTTATTGCTGAAGACTCAATTGGAAGCGGTTTGCTTCGTCGTAGAAACGTCGATTACTGACCATGTATCTGTGGCCCTAAGTATCTTCCAAAAATACAGGGTTAAATATATGACTAACTATACTACGCGTGTTGACTTTGATGGCCTGGATAAGGCCATTGCTAATACTAACTTTAATCAAATACTTTTCTCTAATGACGTCAACTTTGCTACGAATTTATTCACAGAACTTATAGCCACAGCCATCAAAGCTAACACTAAGTCAACCAAAACACCATATCGCAAAAAAGTTATTAAACCTTGGATTACCTTAGGACTACTGCGCTGTATGAAAAATCGGGACAGTCTTTTCAAAAAATTAAAAAGAGACCCAAATAACGAAGTAATAAAAGTCACATACAAAAGATACCGTAACTTTTGCAACAATCTTTTAAAGTTGGCCAAAAGAAATTATGAGAAACAGGAGTTAGAGAAAGCTAAAGATAATAAAAAGAGACTTTGGGAAGTCTTGAGAGAGATAAGTGGTCAAAGTAAGAAAACTGATCATTCTCCATGCCTATTGACACCAGGTAACCAAATTCACAGTTTAGAAAAGGTTAACCTTTACTTTACCAGTGTTGGTAGAGTTCTTGCTGAAAGTATCCCTTCTCAAAACTACCATTACTCTTCAAACAGCTCGACTCAACCAAGCAAATCTTTTGTACTTCTCCCCACTGATCCACAGGAGGTTGAACAAATTACTATGTCCTTAAAAGACAAATGTGCGGTTGGAATAGATCAAATCCCTGGACACATTCTAAAGAGATACGGTCACATATTCTCTGAACCCATTGCTCATATCTGCAATCTCTCCTTTTCCATTGGAGTTTTCCCAGACGCATTCAAGACTGCTCTTATAAAACCCATTTACAAGGCTGGGGATAGAGACTGTGTGAATAATTATCGGCCCATCTCACTTCTACCAGTATTGTCGAAGATTTTAGAAAAGTTGCTGAATAAACGCCTTACCTGCTTCCTTGAACAAAACAAGTTATTGTCATCCTCCCAGTTTGGTTTCCGCTCTAAAATCTCAACTAACGATGCAGTACATGAGTTAACGAAGTCGATTATTACTAGTCTAGATCAAAAACAAAAATGTTTGGCAATTTTTTTGGACCTTGTCAAAGCATTCGACACGGTCTCTATTCCCATTCTGATAAATAAACTAGAAGCAATAGGTATACGAGGTCTACCACTTCAGCTCTTCACTGACTACCTATCTAACAGAAAGCAGTGTGTAAAAATTTCTCAGTTCATTAGTCAAGCACTTCCGGTGAGCCACGGTGTGCCTCAAGGAAGTATCCTCGGCCCTACCCTCTTTCTTATATACGTCAATGAACTTTGTAACCTGCAGCTCCCCAACGGCAGGGTCTTTACTTACGCGGATGATACAGCACTTCTTTTTTACGAAAGTAGCTGGGAGAAGGTGTATGAGGTGGCTCAAACTGGATTTGACAAGTCGTGTCACTGGCTGAGAGCAAACTTTCTGACCCTTAATATTGCCAAGACAAATTGCATGCCTTTTGCGCTCAGAGCAGGTTTTCTACCCCCAACTAACCTATCCATCATAGCTCATATTTGTAAGCCTTCGGTCACCCCCTGTACTTGCCCCACTCTTCTTTGCACTGACCATGTGAAATACCTGGGAGTTATTATAGATCAGTCACTCACTTTTAAACGACATATAGATATCCTTGTAACTAGAATAATAATAATAATAATATATCCTTGTAACTAGAATAATAATAAGAATAAGAAAAATGATCTACATCTTCAGAGCTCTCAGACATGTGGCTACCCGAGATACCATCAGAATGGTTTATTTGGCTCTCTGCCAATCTGTACTGAGCTACTGTATCACCTCGTGGGGAGGTGCAGCAAAGTCCTACCTTATTGTCCTCGAAAGAGCCCAAAGAGCCATTCTGAGGGTCGGCGGAGGTCACTCTTATCAGTTCCCAACAGCTGAGCTGTATGTTAATTGGGACGTCCTCACTGTGCGACAATACTTCATTTTGCAACTTATCCTCCACAAACACTCCCAACTGACATACGAACACCAGCCTGATAATCGAAGACGTAGAATTGATAAGGTCTGCGCTTCTAAAACTTTCAAAATTCATCATACCAACCACTTCAGCTGTTTTCTTGGACCATTCATTTATAATAAAAGATAAATAAAACCTTATCCATCCACCCTCTAACCCGGTACAAATGTAAAGCGGAGGTTACTAAATGGCTTAAGACCCTTTCGTACCAGCAAACAGAAGACTTGCTCAAGCCGCTAAATTGATACCACAGGTTGAAACTTATACAGGGTGAAGTGATTAAACCTTTTGCCGTTATCTACGCTCATCCACACTAAACTTACACAACACTAATCACTCACATGGTGGTATCCTGTTGCCCAGACTCTTATGAGACTGGTGTCCTCAGGAGACCCCATCATATACTACACATACACGCACATAACTCACAAACAAGCATCACATACCCTTCGAACTTGTTACCTTACTCCACACTCAAACACCCATGGGGCCTCCTGTTGCCCAAACTCTTAAGAGCCTGGTGTCCTCAGGAGACCCCAACATACACCTTAAACCCGTATTTGCCTTGCAAGCAATCCTTTCACAACCTTACAAACCATACTCAACACATACTCTACATTCACGCACTCGCACACTAAAACATGCACTTATTATAATGTTAGCTGTCTGTAGCTCTCTTACCCTTTTAATACTTAGTTATTTTTTTCTTTTTTTGTTTTTCATATGTATAGGTATAAGTTATTAACATTTCTCATAACGTCACATTAAGACACGATTCATTGTACTTAAAAATAACATCATGTCTGTGGAGGGGGCACTGGTGACTAGTAACACAGGTTTTGAACCTATCACTGGCACCAGTCTCTCACAAACGGGTATCTGTACGCTATAGTCTACACCTAACATTAACAACAAACTGTAAAACCTATTGTGAAGAGAAATAAATGAATTTATTATAATTATTATTATTATATTATTATTAATAATCGGGTAATATTGTCCACAGCAAGCAATCCTCCGAAGATGAAACAATATCAACCGACATGACGGGACCCCTCAGTCAGTACTACATAGCGAGCAGTCACAACACGTACCTCACAGGACACCAGCTGAAAGGAGAGTCGTCTGTCGAGCTCTACAGTCAGGTGAGTGAGTGAATGAATGAATGACAGGACCACTCAGTCAGTACTACATAGCGAGCAGTCACAACACGTACCTCACAGGACACCAGCTGAAAGGGGAGTCGTCTGTCGAGCTCTACAGTCAGGTGAGTGAGTGAATGAATGATAGGACCCCTCAGTACTACATAGCGAGCAGTCACAACACGTACCTCACAGGACACCAGCTGAAAGGAGAGTCGTCTGTCGAGCTCTACAGTCAGGTGAGTGAGTGAATGAATGAATGACAGGACCACTCAGTCAGTACTACATAGCGAGCAGTCACAACACGTACCTCACAGGACACCAGCTGAAAGGAGAGTCGTCTGTCGAGCTCTACAGTCAGGTGAGTGAGTGAATGAATGAATGACAGGACCCCTCAGTCAGTACTACATAGCGAGCAGTCACAACACGTACCTCACAGGACACCAGCTGAAAGGAGAGTCGTCTGTCGAGCTCTACAGTCAGGTGAGTGAGTGAATGAATGATAGGACCCCTCAGTACTACATAGCGAGCAGTCACAACACGTACCTCACAGGACACCAGCTGAAAGGAGAGTCGTCTGTCGAGCTCTACAGTCAGGTGAGTGAGTGAATGAATGATAGGACCCCTCAGTACTACATAGCGAGCAGTCACAACACGTACCTCACAGGACACCAGCTGAAAGGAGAGTCGTCTGTCGAGCTCTACAGTCAGGTGAGTGAGTGAATGAATGATAGGACCCCTCAGTACTACATAGCGAGCAGTCACAACACGTACCTCACAGGACACCAGCTGAAAGGAGAGTCGTCTGTCGAGCTCTACAGTCAGGTGAGTGAGTGAATGAATGATAGGACCCCTCAGTACTACATAGCGAGCAGTCACAACACGTACCTCACAGGACACCAGCTGAAAGGGGAGTCGTCTGTCGAGCTCTACAGTCAGGTGAGTGAGTGAATGAATGATAGGACCCCTCAGTACTACATAGCGAGCAGTCACAACACGTACCTCACAGGACACCAGCTGAAAGGAGAGTCGTCTGTCGAGCTCTACAGTCAGGTGAGTGAGTGAATGAATGACAGGACCACTCAGTCAGTACTACATAGCGAGCAGTCACAACACGTACCTCACAGGACACCAGCTGAAAGGAGAGTCGTCTGTCGAGCTCTACAGTCAGGTGAGTGAGTGAATGAATGAATGACAGGACCCCTCACTCAGTCTACTTAACGAGCAGTCACAACACGTACCATATAGGAAACCAGCTGAAAAGAGAATCGTCCGTCGAGCCCCAGTTGGGTGAGTGAATGAATGACAGGACAATATCCCGTGCAATGTCATCGATCTACAAAGAGTCGTCTGTCGAGCATTCGAACACTACAGTCAGGTGAGTGAATGAATTAATGTAAGCGGGTTAACTACGAACTTGTTTGTGTACATCAATAAGATTAATAGTGAACCCACTGTCACAATGAATGCGTCAAACTGAGACCCATTGTTAATCTGAACTTGCTTTTTGTGAAGTTGGCGTTTTTAAAGAACTATTTGAATATGTTGTAACCTGAGTGTCGAGGGGATATCTTAGCGATATTAATCGTCTTTTGAATATGCCCCAAGCGCTATCAGACGAAATTAGGTTCTTGAATTACTTACTTTATTTTCTTAATTTTCTCTTCTTCTTCTGCAATTTCTAATGAAAATACGAATTAATTCATCTTGCGGACTATTACGTAAAATCCATCCATCCTATAACTGACATGTGAATGTCCTATCCATCCAAATGGAAATTACAATAACCATCAATGGACTACAAAATCCACCCATCCTATAGGGTAGATTTTTCGCAGCAGTAAAAATGATTATTTACCAATAATAGTGCATTTTACACCAAGGCGAGAAAGTGATCAATTCCTACCGAGAGTGTCGTTTTGGGCCCGAGGCGCAGCCGAGGGCCTTAAAACACACGAGGTAGGAATCGCACTTTCTGCCGAGTGATAAATAGTGCTTTATACTACACCTTCGAGGAAAATAAAAAGCAGAATTAATTATTCATTGAAATTTAGAAGAACTTACCGCGCTCAATGATGTTGGTAAAACCTCATTGACCGCGCCAGCCTCTGGGTTCTTTTTTCAAAATATTGTTCGGAAATCGGAGGAGGCTTAATGGACTTGGAGTAAAAACTTTTTGTCGTTTGACCGAACGAAATAACAATAGCTACCAGCCGATCTTTTAGGAAATTAAAAAAAAAATAACACGTTAGAAATGGATTTCCATACACTTTTTCCTCCCTATAAAACACGTGAGAAATGAAATTCCATAGTTTTTCCTCCCGGTTTCCTATAGGCCTGCAAAGACATACTTTTTATTCTATAAATGGAAAAGGAATAAGCAACTTTCCGAGCAGGTGTAGTATAAAAATTTTTATTCTGTTGTTTAAAGCAATATCTACGGAAGTATGCTGGGTTATTCGGAGATTATTTAAAAAACAATTAGGTACAGTTCACTTACGTGTATTAAATTTCTTACAAACTAAGATCCGAAAAAGCAAAAAATTCACCACAAACACACATACACATTAGAAATTCAACATTACAAACATTTCACTCTTAATTAAATATTTTATTTTATAATTAAGTTACCTTTTGTGGGGTATTAAATGGTGGTGTTCTTCTAATCTAAAAGTTAATCGGGCCGTTAAATTGGTTTAACCGACTTTGAAAAAAGAGGAGGTCCTGCTTTCGGCTGTATGTTTGTTTTTCTGCGACGCAGGAGGTTGCGGGTTCGATTCCCGCCTCGGAACAAATTTGTGTACGAACTGCAGAAATTTGTTCGGTTGGTCTGGTTGTTTTCTATGTATAATAAAAAATATGTATCTATGTAGTGTATTGTATTAAGTATATCAGTTATCTAGTACCCATAACACAAGCTCTGCTTAGCTTGGGGCTAGATAATGCTGTGTGAACTGTCCAGCATTATTTATTTATTTATTTTTTATGAAAGTATGTTTGCCGATTTCTTCAAACTTATTTTCCATAATTTGAGCAACGCTAATTATATCTGCACATGGATAAATCAACTTCCCCCTTGAAATCCTTATTTTACCGCCTTTCACACTTACACTCGTAACAGTTACGGATAGATAGAGCAACCACCCATTTTATTTTAAAGAAAGTTTGGTAGTCACCGGCAAATTAACGTAACCTCCCCTTTTTTTTGACGAATTAATTACGGATGTAAGCGGGTTAACTACGAACCTTATTTGTGTTGGAAGAACACCAACGTTTCATCCCTTAACGAGGGACATCTTCAGGGTGAGTGCGTTTCTAGACGCGGGCGTTCCGCATCTCTCCGAGCACTACGCACGAGCGCGCGTTGAGCCCGCGACGTGAGCGCCGGCGGTGGTAGGGGGTCCGCTACTTGTAGATGCTGTAGGGCGTTCTTCCAACACAAATAAGGTTCTTAGTTAACCCGCTTACATCCGTAATCAAGTAACCTCCCTTTTTTGTAGCAACTGGACAGTGACGTAGGGTTGGGAACATCTTGGAATTTTAGACCTTGTTTTATTGGATCGTGCTTCAAAGTTAACCGATGAAGCTCCTAACTGTCCAGAATCGATTAGAAGAACATCACCCTAAGGATATCTTTATATAATTAGTTCATATTACGTCTATACCAAAATCTCGCGCGGTAGTCATCGCTGCAAGTCAAAAATGCCGGGGCGGTGCTTGAATGAACGATATGCCTGTAACAAAAACAATAATTGTTTATGATAGATAGATAGATAGACTTTTTATTAGGTACACACATAAACAGCACAGGAAAGGTAACAGAAGAACAGTAACATAACATTATCTACCTACGATGGAATAAAAAAATAAATATCTATGTTTTACCTTTTTTTTTCATTTATGCAAAACTGTAATTTAAACTTTACGTTTAAAAATTGCTTCCACTAAGCTAAATAACTATTCTCAAGTGACTGTTTCTTTTTTGAGAATAAATATCTTTAAACATAAACAGATTAAGTACATTTATTCACAAAGAAAATTACAATCAATTTGATATAAATTAGAACTAGTATTTACAATTGAAACAATTGAGTTAACTGCAGACTGTTGCAAACAATCTACAGGTAGATCAACTGATCCATATCCTGGCTGTATTGCCTCGCTGTATGGCAATGCTGATGCGCTGCGCCAGATATTCACCAACTCTTCGACCAGATGCTCAGATAATTTTTTAAGACCGAAGAGTCTCGGTACCCCACGGGCCTAGGGTCTCGACTCCAAGAGGAGCAAATGTGTAGGCTCTGTCGAGACCTGCAATATTTGCGCTTCTTGAGATCCTCAGCCAAATCTGCCGCCGCACCCGCCCCCACGGATGTCCTCGAAACCTAAACCACAGCCTATAAGCACACAGTCGTTCGACGAAGGGATTTTGACGTGGTTTTGACAGAGAAATCGTACGGGGGGCAAGGGACGGGACGGGGAGGGACGCTCCCGAGTAGAATACATCACCGCCTTAGTTACTCGGGAGCGTCCTCTCCCCCCGACCCGTTCCTTGCCCCCCGCACGATTGCCCTGTCAAAACGCCTTCGTCGAACGACTGTGTGCATATAGGTAGGCTGTACCTAAACCTAACTCATTAAGGGTCCGGCGACGGATGAATTTCCCATACAAACGTAGTACCAAAATGATTTGTAATTTGAGAATGTTTTCATCATGGTTTGCTATTATTTGTGTTAGAATAGTATTTATACAGGTTCCTGCCATAACATTTTTCAAAATACTTATCTACACAATAACTAAGACAACATTCATTCTTTGATGGAAAAATGCGATTAGGTTTAATTTCATTTCAGAAAGGTATTTTGAAAAAAAATTGTGGCACGAACCTAGAAAAATACTATTTTCATACAAATAAAAGCAGACCATAGTGAAAATATGCTCAAATTAAAAATTATTTTGGTATTACGTTTGTATGGGAAATTCATCCGTCGCCGGACCCTTAAGGTTGTATTACATGGACGTACGGTGGTATACACTTACCTAACAGCCCCGTTGTGCCCAAGAGACATCAGTTGTGCCCGGCTGGCGGAACGGGAGTGCCACGTACATAGGGACGTGGTTGCCTCGTCCGGGAACATAACGTAGTCTTCTGTATGGTTGAATATAGCCTGGGACACGTGCTCTTGGCGACCTGGGGAGAAATAAATAAATTAATAAATAAATAATGCTGGACAATTCACACAGCATTATCTAGCCCCAAGCTAAGCAGAGCTTGTGTTATGGGTACTAGTTAACTGATATACTTAATACGATACATTACATTACATTTTCAATTCATTTATTGCAGGAAATATGGTCATAATACAGGGTCTTGAACATTAGAATAGTGTCACATACTTCACCAACACATTGGTATGCAAAATTTATTATAGGTAGGTTCATATATAAATGCATTAATTTAAATTAAACAATAATTGAACAAAAATACATATCAATAATGTTGATTACTATAACTTCTCAATTTTAGGTCCATAAGTACCCTAAGACTATAAAAGCTTTTTCAATAAGCCATAATTTAAATAATTTTAAAGGTAAATATTTCGGATTTCATTTATTCATAAAGTTTCAGGTTTATAAATAGATTTTACAATTATTCTAATAGTAACTACCAAAACCTGCCTTTTCAGGCGTATGAATATAATATTAAAATTTAAATTATCATAGATTGCATGTGAAAATACGAAATTTACAATAAAAAATTTGATGTCATTAGGGATTTTAATATATATAGAGCCACACATGGCATGACAATTCTCACAGAGATACAATTAGGTTATTACTACGTATTAAATAATAGATGCGTTACTTTGCAGAAATCTATTGTATAATATTAGGATAAAACAATATTTAGTAACAATTCCGCGCAAAACCTCCTCCGACAAGATCCAACAAAATGTAATTCGCGTGTACCGCCCTCCCACAAATTGCTCCCACTTGCAATCAGAGAAGATGTAACGTCTTTATTATGCTGAGTGGCAGCCTTTTGGTCTCACGTTGTTTTTTCTTTTTAATTCTTTTTTATCGTTGTATTTTCATGTGAACCAATAAATTTATCTTATCTTATCTATTATGAATGTAAGCGGGTTAACTACGAACCTAGTTTGTGTTGGAAGAACACCAATCCAATCGTTTCATCCCTTAACGAGGGACTTCATCAGGGTGAGTGGGATACAGACGCGACACATTTCATTCATAATGAATTCTTCAAACTACGATAGTTTTTATATGTAACGTCTTGTGCTTGGTAGAGAGCAGTATACAGCGCGGCTCGCTTTGCTCGCCACAATAACGCCAAATGCTAATACGTAACGCGTCGGGTCTCTACACTCGCCACAATACCGACGCCTGCTTCGACACAACGCGGATCACTTCGCTCGCCAAATTAATGCAGAATGCCACACACACACGGCACGGTTCGCTTCGCTCGCCAGAAGCGCTGCATGTCTTTACACACAGCGCGGCTCGCTTCTCTCGCCATATTTTTACAGCATGCATACGAGCGAAGTGCGCTACGTTCTGTGTATTGACATAGAATGTTCTGTGTATTGACACTTCGCTCGCCAATTAACGCAGAATACCACATACACGGCACGGTTCGCTTCGCTCGCCAGAAGCGCTGCATGCCCTTACACACAATGCGGCTCGCTTCGCTCGTCACACTTTTACAGCATGCCAATACACAGAGCACGGTTGTGGTGGCACGGAGGCTTTTTATCACCATGTACATATCAAAACAATATTTACCAGTTGTGCCAGCTCCAGTGTACTGAATCAGACATCTGCTGCTCGCCAATTCCCATAGTTTTATGGAAGAATCCATTCCGGAGGTTAGTAGGTACTGAAACAAAAAAATAGTTACTTAGTTTTCAATTAGTCAAACGAACTAAATGTAACTTTAGTCTTTGAACAGAATTGGATAAACTTCAATGTTTCTCCTGTAGGTGGAGCTAGCGGCGCTAGAGACCGTATGAAGTCCCAGAGATGTTCGAATCCTACGTCACTTGACCTCGTGGTGTAGTTGGTTAGCACATTCCCGTACTGACGGAAGGATGCGGGTTCAAGTCCCGTCGAAGTCGAAAAATTGTGGGATATTATTTGATTTCTTAAAAAATTAGTTAAGTACTTTGGACTACGAAAATTATTACTTTTCACTCAAAAAAAGTTACTTTGAACCACAGGCCTATCTAAAACAAGCTGGGTATAGAAAGGCCTACTTTTTATTGCGCCATTCTGAACAGTCCCGCGCCACTCTTAACCATTCTTTCCCGACATTATGTCTTGTATTCCAATTCCAATTGACATTTTTGTATGCCAAGTAAAATTACCTTGCCTAGTAAAAGCGACAGAACAGGCTTCTGAACCGTCATTCCTGTATATCAACTGGCATTTTTGTATTCCAAGTCAAATTACCTTCCTATTCCTTATAATATTTGTATGCCAAGTCAAAGTACCTTGCTATTCCTAGTGAAAGCGACGGAGCAGACCTCAGAACCGTCGTGCGCGTTGACAAATGTGTTGAAACATCTGTTGGATACTGTGTCCCAAAGTTTAACGGTGCCGTCCGCACTCCCGCTGGCGAAGTATTTACCGTTGGGAGAGAAACTGGAAAAGAAACGAATAATAACGCCCTTAGCCAAAGTCGTACATTCATTTATTTATTTATAAACTAGCTTCTGGCCGCGGCTTCGCACGCGTTTTTTCGGTATACCTCAACAGCCTGTCGAAGAGGCACGCTTATACAAATAATAATACTTTATAGTACAATATTGCCAAATAATTAATGTAAACATTCTTTAATTTTCTTATTTTATTTTATTTTTTATTTCTTGTTTTGATTATTGTGTTGTTGTGTTTCAATTTGACTAGTGTTTTCTGTAATTTAAAGTGACTATTTTATTATTATGTACCTACCAATTTAATGTAATCTATGGACCTATGTATGAAGTCTGAAATAAATGTTTAAATGTAAATGTAATGTATTGGTCCACTACTGGACGCAGGCATCCCCCTGATAAGCGCCTTATTGGCTTTTATCACATAGGGGGTGATGCCCATAATCCCCACGCTGGGCACGCGGGTTGGGGATCGCAGTTCGGTGGTAGAATTGCCCTGTGACTTACGTGATAGCATTGACCTTCCTCTTGTGATGGTGCGAGGCTATAGGGCAGACGAAGCAGGCGCCGGTGGTGACGTCATAGAGGCGGATCACGGGGTGGGCAGTGGTCGCTATTATGTGGTCGCCCAGGGGGTGGAAGGCTACGCAGAGAACAGGTCCGGCATCCTGGGGGAGAGTATAAATTATAAGGAATTGTAGGCGACAATGGCCGAACTACAAGGCTAACGTGTCAATAGAGGCGCTGACACCGAAAAACTGAAGCTAGTAAAAACCTACCTAAGCGTTTCAATGAACATCCGCTAGATGTCGTTATAAATAGGGTATTACACCCATTTTTGAAGTGTCTCAATTAGATTCTATAATGCTAATGAACCACTAAAAAAATCTTATTTTTTTTTAATTTAATCGATAAGTGCCATAAAAATGCATTTAAATTTTGCATTTTCAAATTTCGCGTGTAATTTGACGAAAACGCTGGACGCAGTGGACGCCATATTGCTCTGTGGTCATGACGTCAGTTGGCTGTGTAAACAAATGCAGTGATATTTTGTATGATAAAGGCACGCTGATAGTTGACAGTTGAAACTTCTAAGTTTACATAGCCGTATGACGTAATAACATGGCGACTACTATTTTGGTGTTATGAAACAGATTAAAAAAGCAAAAACCTTTAAATTGAATTTTAAAATTTAGTTTGCTTTTTTATGAAGTAAAACATACGTTTTCCGACTGCTTTTTGCCTAAGCTATCTCAATAATATATTTTTAGATTTTTTCTCATATAGAGTAAAATACCCTATTATCGGAAAAAAGGAAAAAAGGAAAAAGAAGCAATTCCTAGATCTCGCAAACGGTTGATTCAGTTACAGCTGACCATATACGAGTATCCGACATCAACTGTCGGTCGAAAGACCACCGGGCTCAGTGGACCAGATGGGTCCGGCCCGTTTCAGAGGAGATCTCCCTCTGTACCTATTTGTGGAAAATCCACCTTTACCCCCAAAGGAATTATTACTGATCTTGGTCTTCTAGTCACGTAACTTGAAAACTATATTTAACTACTATTTCTATACCTATTGTTGGCACAAACTATAGAAAAAATTAATAATGATAGCGAAAAAGCGATATTTTCAATACGTTTTGCAAGTAAACTGATTTTGAACTAGAACTATTCTAGAGTTTTTGTTTTTATAGTGCGTAAGCCTCACTCGTTGGCTAATTTCTAAGAAATCAAATAATATCGCAAAAATTTTCGACTTCGACGGGACTTGAACCCGCATCCTTCCGTCAGTACCGGAATAATATAATAATAATAATAATAATAAGAAAAAATTAACAAAAAATTAACGAAAATGTCATGCGCGCGTACTATAGGGCTACAGAGGGAGGAACTAATTTGACTGCGTACCGTTCTAGGATAATGCCGTTGTTTCAGGCCCTTGAACCGACTGTCAACATTAACGTGCAGCGACTATCTGATCAGGTACGGGTCATTCAACGTTCAAAGCTGTTGGATGACATTGTACTTGATCAGCTTCGACGTGAGGTGCTCAGTGCTCAAGTGGTGAACCATCCACAGTGTAACCAGGCTGTTACATTGCCACCGCGACACATCACATCAACACCAGTGATATCCCAGCCTGATTACGCTGTGGAAGAGGTCAGTCACGAGAGCATTGAGGTAAGTACCCAAAAAGATGAGCAATTGAGGAGGGCTTTGGAAGATGCGATTCTAAGTTATAAAAATTCAAATTTAAGACCGCGTCTGCCTCGCTTCCCCACCCATAGACGTAATTTAGCTATAGTGGGGGCCTTGAACCCACTACTAGTCCCATATCTACTGACTAGTAGTGATCTTACTGATACGCACTCTATTCTCTACTGTGGGGCTATTGCGGCCTGCCGCGTTGCGCAGGTAAAGTTTCCGGACTGTGACCGTGCTCCGCGCCAGGCTAGCAGTACCCCTACTTGGCAGCAGCGAATAGAGAGGCGTATCAGTAGGTTCAGGACTCTCATAGCTAAGTTAATTTGCTTTAGGGAGGGCAACCATAGACCTCGGGTTATGCGCTTTGTGACACAGGCTTTTGACGGAACTGAAGTTCAACCTCAGAACTATTTAGCCTGTGCCACAGAGCGCATAGACTATCTAAAGCAAAAAGTCTATGCGTGGGCAAGCCGAATTAGAAGATACAAAAAGCGAGTTGACAGATTTTGGCAGAATCGCATCTTTCAAAGTGACCAAAGGAAAGTTTACCGCGATTGGGAGAAACCCGATCTACGTGTGTCTGACGATCAGGTACCGGATGCCGAAACCGGAAATAATTTTTGGCGAGGCATCTGGTCAATACCGGTCGAACACACGGAAGCGGACTGGATGAATGTGGTAAATTCTGAATGTGAAAACATCGAAACCATGGACTCTATCACCATCTCTCCGCTAGACGTAAGTAATGCAATCTGCTCGGCCCAAAACTGGAAAAGTCCTGGCCCGGATGGATTGCATAACTTTTGGCTAAAATGGTTTCGGTGCTCACACTCAGTTCTAGCCACACAATTCCAAGAAGCAATTGAGATCGGGTCACTCCCACATTTTATGACGACGGGTGTAACTTTCCTGCTCCATAAGTCTGGTAGTACTGCGGAACCGAAGAATTATAGACCAATAACATGCTTACCCACCATCTACAAGCTACTTACATCCATTCTGACCACAAAAATTAACACGCATATTGTTACAAACAATATTTTGGCATATAATCAGAATGGATGTAGGGTTGGGTCCCGTGGTACTAAGGAGCTCCTCCTCATTGACATGGCCATTAGCCAACAGGTCAAACGTGGCAGAGGGAACTTGTCGGCTGCATGGATAGACTATAAGAAGGCTTATGATTCGGTGCCTCATACTTGGCTTGAGAGGGTCTTAGAGTTGTATAAAGTAGATACTACTCTAAGATCGTTCTTGGGATCATGTATGAGGCAGTGGATCACTGTTCTTCGTCATCCAGGGAGCCGAATGGATCCACCTGCCACCAATGATTTGATAAGAATAGAGAGGGGTATATTTCAGGGCGACAGTCTGAGTCCCTTATGGTTTTGCCTAGCTCTGAATCCACTCAGTACTCTACTGAAAGATTCAGAAATAGGCTATCGCCTTCGGAGAGATGGTGGGGTCATTTCTCACTTGTTGTATATGGATGATCTCAAACTATTCGCACCGAATAAAACCCAGTTAATGGCCCTTCTGAATATCACACAGATATTCAGTAGTGCTATTAACATGGAGTTCGGTGTTGATAAGTGTGCGGTCATACAAATACAACGAGGGAAAGTTGTAAATTCTAGTAATTTACAACTTTCAGAGATAATGTCTCTCAAATCTCTCTCAGAGGGTGAAACCTACAAATATCTTGGTATGCCAGAAGCGTTGGGTATATTGGACGGGGACATAAAGCAGTCGGTGAAGGAGCGCTTCTTTTGTCGCCTTACAAAAGTGCTAAATAGCCTTTTGTCAGGTGGCAACAAAGTGCGTGCCTTCAACGGCTGGGTTATGCCACTGCTCACTTATACTTTTGGCATACTGAGATGGACTCAGACTGAACTAGACGCCTTGGACTGTAAGGTTCGTCAACTTTTAACCACACATCGCATGCGACACCCACGAGCTTCGGTAATGAGATTGTATATCCCGCGGAAATGTGGTGGTCGAGGCTTTTTAAACGCCAAGACCCTACACAACCGTGAGGTATGCAATCTCAGAAATTACTTCCATCAAGCCGAATACCAGATGCATCGCGATGTGGTTACAGTTGATAAGAACCTTACCCCTCTCTCCTTAGCTAACGAGAACTGGCGCAAACCTACGGTGATGAGCATCCAGGATCGGAAGGCTATATGGGAGAGCAAAGAGCTGCATGGGAGATTCTACAAGGTCCTCACAGGACCTGATGTAGATCTCCCAAGCTCAGTAAACTGGCTACGTTTCGGTGACCTCTTCGGGGAAACCGAAGGTTTTGTCTGTGCAATTATGGATGAGGTGGTAAAGACGAACAACTACCGAAAGTATATCATGAAAGATGGCACGATCGATATCTGTCGAGCGTGTCATCTTCCTGGAGAGACCCTTCGTCATATACTTTCGGGTTGTTCGCACCTTGCTAACTCTCAGTACTTGCACAGACACAACCAAGTAGCCAAAATTATACACCAACAACTTGCTCTCCGATATGGCCTTACTGGACCTGAAGTTCCGTACTATAAGTACACACCGGCGCCAGTTCTCGAAAACGGCCGTGCCACGCTCTATTGGGACCGATCTATCATTACAGACAGGACTATTCTGGCGAATAAACCTGATATTGTACTGATAGATCGGTTAGAACGGAGGGCGGTGCTCGCTGATGTCACCATACCACATGATGTTAACCTCGTTAAAGCTGAAAAAGATAAAATTAGCAAATACCTTGATTTGGCTAACGAGGTTGTCAGCATGTGGGATGTTGATTCAGCGACTATCGTCCCGATAGTCGTTTCGGTTAACGGCGTAATAGCGAAGAGTCTCGATCAACATCTCAAGAAACTCTCGCTAGGAAGTTGGATCAAAGGCCAGATTCAAAAGGCGGTACTCCTGGACTCGGCGCGCATCGTCAGGAAGTTCCTCTCTTTGCAGCCCTAGTCACCGGCCGCTTGAGCCTAGCTTCGCGGCCGGTGATTCACCGTTTTGATATATTTTTTACTGTAGAATAGTTTTATAACATTTTATTTTCTATAGTAAAAAATGTATTTTATAAACGAGATTAAAGAATAAATGAGTGTATAATAATAATAATAATAATGCTGGACAATTCACACAGCATTATCTAGCCCCAAGCTAAGCAGAGCTTGTGTTATGGGTACTAGATAACTGATATACTTAATACAATACATTACATAGATAGATATTTTTATTATACATAGAAAACACCCAGACCAACGGAACAAATTTCTGCAGATCGTACACAAATTTGTTCCGAGGCGGGGATCGAACCCGCAACCTCCTGCGTCGCAGGCGGACCTTCGCCCGCTGCGCCACGGAGGTCGTGGAATGTGCTAACCAACTACACCACGAGGTCAAGTGACGTAGGAGTCGAAAATCTTTGCGACTTTCTACGGACTGAAGCGTCTTTAGCTCCACCTACAGGGGAAACATTGAAGTTTATCCATTCCTGTACAAAGACTACAGTTACGTTTAGTTCGTTTGACGACACAATTACTTAACAAAAACTAGATTTTGAGCAACGCGACACCTCGAAAATTTTTCGATATTATTTGTTTTCTTAGAACTATTCTGTACGAGCATCAATTCAGCCAGACAGCGACTGACCAAAAGTTACTTTATTTATTTTATTTTATTTTTATATTTTAGGAAAACTAACAGCTTATTAAACCTTAATATGTTAAACTTATTGAGTAACTTAAGCCTACAGTTTCCACTTATGCTTTTCATAGTGACGTATGTAGGTACTTAGGTTTACATAAACTTTTTGTACATAATGGTGTTATTTTTTACTATTATGTACCAACCTTTATTAGTTCCATAGTACGCATCTTCTATTGTACACCTAGCTATAATTTCATAAAACCTTTATTATTTTAATTAAAAAAAAAAATCTACCTGTATCTAGAATACAAGCCAAGTCTACTAAGACAGGTACCTACTGAAAACACGGGTACTGTACGAGTCCGTGGATTGAAGCCCTGGTGACCTGTACTACAGGTTTTACTAAACCTACATCAGGCACCAGTATTCACAATACAGGTTCGATCTATAGAATATACCAAATGGATATATTTTGTCTACTTTAAGAGAACCTTTGTGTAGAAAATGAATGATTATTATTAATTTAGATGATGAAGGTCGAGTATTGTTGTGGTGTCCTGATGATGTCTCGTGGAGAGACGAAACTAGTCGACGACTTACTTTTGATGAGTTTTTTCATTGTGTAGTTGGTGTGGTCTTTTCTTTCGCAAATTAAATAAATAAATAAATAATGCTGGACAATTCACACAGCATTATCTAGCCCCAAGCTAAGCAGAGCTTGTGTTATGGGTGCTAGATAACTGATATACTTAATACAATACACTACATAGATAGATATTTTTATTATACATAGAAAACACCCAGACCAACGGAACAAATTAGGTTAGTTAGGAGGGTAATTTACTTAATTTAATTAATTTTAAGTCTATTGTTTACTTTCTCTGATTGTAAGTAGGAGCAATTTGTGGGAGGGCGGGGGGTACACACAAATCACATTTTGTTGGATCTTGTCGGAGGAGGTTTTGCGCGGAATTGTTACTAAATATTGTTACATCCTAATATTATACAATGGATTTCCGCAAAGTAACGCCTGAATCTATTATTTAATTCAGATGTCGCCAAAACTAAACCAAACTTAATTGAAAGCTCTAAAAATATTGCCGTCCCTTTCATAACGATCGAAATAAAAAGGATGGCATAATTTTTAGTGCCGACAAATAAGTTTAGTTTGTTTGAATTGACACCAGTTTATTGCTAATCTTTTTATGCTACGTCATTGTCGTTTCAGCTGTTGTCTATTTATGTTCACATTTCATTAGTGAAAATCTTTAATTGGTGATCTCTGATGTTATTACGTAATTTGATCAATATAGTTTAAGGCGCTACCCCGACCCAAATCAGCGCCCCCACCTATTTTATCTTATTATTCTGTTATACGAAGGAATTTTCAAAAATCGATTGTCCAGTTTGTGATACCTTTCCTTAGCTTATTTTTAATGCCTCTTTAAAAGTCTTAGTTTGTATAGTGTAGGCAGAGATGCGGAGTTGCTCTTTTTTGCCACCGTAGTGGCCAAAAAGAGCAACTTCGTATCTCTGCTTAAAGTATACAAAATAAAACTTTTACAGGGGCATTAAAAATAAGTTTATGATAGGTATCACAAACAGGCCAATCGCGTTTATTTACCTATTTTTCCCGACGTTTCAACAGGTTTACACACTGTCAACAATACTAATAATAATGTGTTCAGATCGCGTAAGTTTGAAAATATTTATGGCCTATAGCTTTTTGAAAATTCCTTCGTAGAACAGAATAATATGAAAAAATAGGTGGGGGCGCTGATTTGGGTCGGGGTAGCGCCTTGGCTATGGCTTAACCATTTCATTTTCCAATAAATTAATTAAATAAATAAGTATTTTCTTTCGATTCAATCTTTTAGAGAGGACCCAAGATACGAAAAACTTACTTTTTAAGACCGTACAGAACATTTCTACTATAATAATACGTACGTATTATAGTCTTATTATAATTCTTTAATAAGACTATAATAATAATAAAAGGTACTCTATCGCATTGGGTGTGCCTGTTAGGATAGATGTACGTTTATAAATAAATAAATAAAATAAAATAAAAATAAAATAAATTTCGACACTATTTAAGTATACTTACGGTAATAGACTTGTAGGCCTTCTTAGCAGACGCCTTGGTGATATCAAACAGCTTGATGCAGTTGTCTCTGGACGCAGACACTAGGATCTGTTCACGAGGGTGGAAGTCTAAAGCTGTTATCTCATCTGTGTGGTCGTACCTGTGAATAGATAATAAATAAATAATAATATATATAGATATATACATATCCTAATTTATAAGTTCATTTTTGTATTCTGTTTTTTGTGTACAATAAAGAATTAAAGAATTAAAGAATTAAAGAATTAAAGAATTAAAGAATTAAAGAATTAAAGAATTGAAGAATTGAAGAATTGAAGAATTGAAGAATTGAAGAATTGAAGAATTGAAGAATTGAAGAATTGAAGAATTGAAGAATTAAAGAATTAAAGAATTAAAGAATTAAAGAATTAAAGAATTAAAGAATTAAAGAATTAAAGAATTAAAGAATTAAAGAATTAAAGAATTAAAGAATTAAAGAATTAAAGAATTAAAGAATTAAAGAATTAAAGAATTAAAGAATTAAAGAATTAAAGAATTAAAGAATTAAAGAATTAAAGAATTAAAGAATTAAAGAATTAAAGAATTAAAGAATTAAAGAATTAAAGAATTAAAGAATTAAAGAATTAAAGAATTAAATAATTAAAGAATTAAAGAATTAAAGAATTAAAGAATTAAAGAATTAAAGAATTAAAGAATTAAAGAATTAAAGAATTAAAGAATTAAAGAATTAAAGAATTAAAGAATTAAAGAATTAAAGAATTAAAGAATTAAAGAATTAAAGAATTAAAGAATTAAAGAATTAAAGAATTAAAGAATTAAAGAATTAAAGAATTAAAGAATTAAAGAATAAAAGAATTAAAGAATTAAAGAATATATATAAATAATAATGGCTGTGTGGTGCCGGCTTAAATTTGCACCACCCCAACTCTTCCCACGGGTGTCGTAAGAGGCGACTAAGGGATATCCACCGGGGGCGGGCAGCAGCGCCCCCTACAGATCAATTCTACCACCGATATGCGATCCCCAACCCGCATGCGCAGCGTGGGGATTATGGACACCATCCCATGTGATAAAAGTGAATAAGGCGCTTATCAGGGGGAGGCCTGCGTCCAGTAGTGGTCCAATACAGGTTGTTGAGAAATAATATGACAGTTATGAGAAAGAGACTTATGAAAGAACAAGACAAAAACATTAATTTATTGTTTTAATCTTGCAGGTTATATAAAAATATTGGAATATAATTTGATTGTTTTGAAAAACTTTAAACCGAGTTCAAAGTCCTTAATTTTACACTATTTTAAAAGTTTTCGGACAAATACTAATTCCTTGTGAATAAAAATTGTATGGCACACTAATATTAATAAATAAATAAATAAATAAATAATTTTGTTACCCGAATTTGTGTTTTTTCTTTCCGAAAACGTACTTATGCTCTGTCCCGCTCCTACGAACGCGAATATGCCTATCCATTTTACAAAATGGCGCGCAATGCGCCCTCTTAAATCTATTTATACTCACAGAGTTCTGATAACAGGATGTCCTTGCTGTTCGCGGCCAGGATCTACCTCCTCAGGGGCTGACTTGGCCAGCATTCTCTCCACGTCCAAAATCTGATAACAAAATATATATAAATAAACAAATGATGATGTCATAAAACTTTTTAAACTTTCGCGATTTGTAAACATAGTTAATGGTTTAGTCGCCCCGTGACCACGGTCGCTGTAACGCGGTAGAAACGTAGGGGATATAAAAACACTGGAACTAAATACACAAGCACTAAACTACCTCAAACCCGCTATTACATAACCCCTCGGTGAGCAGCTACCCGAGGGGAGTAGATTTAAAATGAGCGCCGCATGTTTCTGGCATGCGGCATTATGCTGAATCTACTCCCTTTGCCTAAGTTAGTTGTTTTTATATATTTGTGTTTAATTCTAGTTTAGGTTAATTTATTTCTAGGCAATAAATGAGTTTTTATTTATTTAAAACAAAAGGTACGCGATAAATACCCGATTAAACCATTAACTAATATAAACCTTTAACAAGCACCAGTCTCTCACAACATAGGTAGATAAGCATATTAGGAATCTGTTTTTACTCTCCCACCAATAGCTTTAACACGACCTAGCCTAAGCCTGATTTATAAATATGTAAGCTTTATATAGATAATATAGGTACCTTTGTGAGAGAAAATAAACATTTATTTATTATTACGGATGTAAGCGGGTTAACTACGAACCTTATTTGTGTTGGAAGAACACCAACGTTTTTTTTATTTATTATTTATTACTAATGATGATGTCCTCCCTAAGTTTTTTGTTACTATAGTGCGCGCACTCGGGGATATTTTTGGTATAACATTTGATTTCTTATATGTCCTCCTAGCCGAATTTCGGCCACGGCGGTCAGTCTCAACGGAAACTAGCCAGGTGCACAAGGCATATTATAGTGCCCAAGTGTGTGCACAAGCACAGATGAACTCTCTCATAATGCGATGGGACGGTAGACAGACACGACCGGGGACAGGTCAGACACAAGCTCTGCTTAGCTTGGGGCTAGATAATGCTGTGTGAATTGTCCAGCATTATTTCCAGCATTATTTTATTTTATTATTATATTTTTATTGCTACATTAAGATACATGAACCTACTACACTAAGACACATAAACGTACTACACTAAGACACACAAACATACCTTGATACTAGCATCCACACTGCCGGTAGCTAAAAGCTGTCCGCACGAACTGAACGCGCCGGCGCGACACGCCATCTTGTGTGACGTCACGTACGCTGTCTCGTATGTAGCCGGTTCAGGGGCTAGGGACGATGCGTCCATTTCGAACTCAAGATCTGGAAAAAGTGTAAAATAATCTTAGGAACGCGATAACAGTTTTCGATAAGGATCGATATGCCCCGATTTTGTCTCTGGTATTAATAAAATTCGGTGAGAACATCGGTAACTTTCCGAATTTCATCAACCCTTTGATGATTTTTGTTTAAAGATTTTTATATGGAGGGAGGCTCTAACATCTTTTTTTCCCCGACAGATTTTAATGAAATATGGCTAAGAACACTTGGAATAAAATAATCTATGACACAAAAAAAACTAAACGAAAATCGGTTCATCCGTTTGGGAGCTACAACACAGAAAGACACACAGACAGAAGCGTTAAACTAATAATACCCCTCTCTTTTTGCGTCGGGGGTTAAAAATCGCCGCGCACAGTAAAAATCTAAAATCCTCAAACCCAACACTCCAGGTATATTGGTCACTTGTGTAGATTTGCCTTTTTGTAGCCTGTCGCTTAGCTCGGCTTTAGTGCGCAGGCATTGTTAGAGTTAAGATTCTCATCAGAACAGGAGAGGTTTTAAGTCGGTTTTCAACCAAATAGTCTAAATTAAAATTTCATTTCATTTATTTTCACACAATAATTACATTGTGTCAGAATTTTTCTTAATATTAGGTACACATTGTTATATTTTATACGACTAGAGTCCATTTACACGACTTAAAATCATTAAAATAGGTAGGTATATAAAAAGAGAAATTACAAGATTTATGCAAAAAAAAAACGAAAAATAATGAATACATATTCAGATATTTGGAATGTAAAAGTATGATTCTCACCGAACCCAGTAGTTCCGAGCAGATGTTCAGCCCCGCTGGACGCCGCCAGACGGTCCTTGCGGTCCGGCTCATGTTGGAGCCCTACCATCATGAGGTTTAGTAGCCTGAAATATGTTTTTTAGTAATAAATAAATAAAATAATTTATAGTTAAGGGTTTTTGTTATTATTGTGTGCAACACTCAGGGTAATATCTAAGAAATTTTAACAACGTCCCAAATATTTGTAGTCACAATGGTTTGTATATCAGTGTGAACTATTGTTAACACAAAATCAAAAATTATTTTTTTCAATGAGAACTTTACAGGAATTTCTTTAAATAACAATTTTGATTTGTCGTGAATATTAACTACACTGTTCATCACAAAAAGCATTAATTTTTGAATGGGCTCATATAAAACTTTTTAAACTTTCGCGATTTGTTAACATAGTTAATGGTTTAAACGGGTATTTATCGCATACCTTTAGTTATTATCTCCCCTATGTTTCTACTGCCTTACAGTGATCGTGGTCATGGGGCGACTAGATGTACTCAGAGTTACAGCCGAGAATTGAAGGCAGTATCCAACACTACCCTCAATTCGTCTACAGAATCAGGAACATGGTAGAAATGTAGGGGAAATAATAACTAAAGGTACGCGATAAATACCCGATTAAACCATTAACTATGGGATCAACTTCAACTTTTTGTTAAATGGCTTCTGCAACTGGTTTAACTATGGGATCAATTTGCAAACTAAATTATCACAAATTATGCACTCAGCATGGGCTATTATTGTAATTTTTTCACCAATTGCAAGTGTCTTAGTAAGATAAGTCCTTATATATGAGGTCCATTATAGTCGCTTGGAGTCATCCTCTGACTATGACTGTATGTAAACTATGTAAATAAAATATGTAAATAAACACCTTAGGTATATGGCCATGAATTGTTTTTATAAAGCTGATTGCCTACCAAGCTCTAAACACAATGATTTGTTTGCTAGTTAATAGTATTTCTAGGTTGTAAATAAACTAACCGGTCACTTGGGGGGCATGGAGGGTCGGCGTGAACAGCCTGGGCTAGAGAAGCAGCAATAGGTTGAAAACCATCGTAGAAGAGTTGGCTGAAAAGAATACATCATCAACATAACCTCAAAACTGTTTGTGTATTTTTAGCATTTAGAAGTACATTTTCAAACGTTATAATTAGTATAAGCGCAAGAAGGGTTCTTTAGAAGCATAGAAAAAGTATTTATTGTAATATAAGTGTACACTTAACGGTAAAAAACGAAGCATATGTAAGGAAAATAAAATGTAGCAACATTATCGTATATTACCTGATAATCATGCGATAAAGCAACTCCCTGTTCTTTACCACGTTCCTGGTATCAATCTCTCCATTGTTTTCTTTCATTTTGCAAGGAAAAGCAGGAATAATTCGCTAAAAGAACCGTGAAAAGTTCCGGCAAACTTTGAGAAATGTTTTGTTTTCTAAATGTTGTTTGTTTGGTTTGTTTGACAGACGTAGAAACCGATGACTGATTGCTTCGCTTGCTTGCTTGTTAGATTGATGAATTTTATGATTTTGTCTATGGATTTCACGGGTCTCCTAACCGAATTTTGCAAATGAAGTGATGTCGAATCGAGAGAAACAAAACGATTATGCGGGCGTGGCAAGCCAAGCGATTAAACAAATCGATAAGACACATGCGCAGTCGATTTCGTACATGATAAGTTAGTATTTTCACGTCATTTCGCTAGGCCTTGTTCTGATAGCGTTTAAGTAAGTACGTTACATACCTTAATTACTTTATGACAAATTACGTTCAACGAAACGTAATTGGGCTGCCAGCTATAAGCAGTCCTCCGATATCTCTGTCAAACTAACTTGACAAGATAATTAATTTTTATCTGCTACCTTACCTAATCAATCCGTAGGTCATAAATAAATCTTCGTATCAGTAATAAATTTTTAATTCTCAGACATATAAGTGAATCATTACCTAATCAAATCACCGTAATCACTACCAAAGAGCTACTGTGATGTGAAGCAATCATTTACATTTTGATTAATTACTAAGGACTTTTTCATCATAGCTGGCAATGACGTCATTTTGAAGTTTGATGACTTGACTGACGTTTCTGTACGTTCCATTTTATGATATAAAACTCTACAAAAGTTTGACTCTTTTGACATGGACATGGACACTGGCAGAGTTGTGGCAGCACAGACAGACACAGCGAGCCATGAAATAAGAAGTTGAAGTTCCGGACGTTTCAATTTAGACATGCGCAAAACAGTACACTAGAACGTGATGCCATATTACTATTGCACTACGATAAGGTGATATCACTTTGTAATATTACCATTACTCGAAACATTACCCGTGCACGGTGATGTCAGTGATGTCGGACACGGCTATGAATGGTTTTAATAAGTAGGGTAGGTAATATTACAATTACCAAATGCAATGCTTCCTTAATTTATTACTTTCTACGTGTAGCTCCTTCCCATAGAAACGATACTTATACCTACATTCGAGTACGGATGGAGTGGCTTAGTAGTAAGTTAATGTGGTACCTACCTAGATAATACTGTTGTTTGGTAGGTACATACATATCAAATTAATCTTAGAATACATGGAATTTATAGGTAGTAAAGTTGATTTTCCTTCATACTTAGGCCCGTACTACCTAACCTACCTACACTAAGATGAATCTCTCTCTTGCTAGAGAGAGAGATTCATCTTAGTGTAGGTAGGCTAGGTAGTCAGTTTATTTTATATAAGCTAGGTAGTGTACGTAGGTATTGTGGTAAGTATTATAAGAACGAATGAGCAAGTAGGTTGGTTTTTAACCAAATATAATTATTATGTACCTACGAAGCATAACGAACAAAGCCGAGTCCGCGCAACGCAATGCATCACTCGCTCGCATTAAAATCTCCAACAAAACCGAACTCCGCGTAATGTTTGCCGAATGCAATGTAGGTAACGTGATGACTTTACTTTAGTATTTACTTTCATTCGCACGCATTACTTACACATCTATCTGCGTCTCATTCGCACGCAATACAGTGCCATATAAACTACAAAACATTCCGACCGAACAAAGCCGGATCCGCACGATTGAGATAAGGAGATGGAAGAACGTGCATGTGCCTGCCTATCACCAACCGAGCTTCGCGTGATGTGAGTAATGCGTAATGCTTCGGCGTCGCGAGTGATGAGTGATGTTGTATTACTTCGTCGCGTAATATTACTTTTGTGATATTACAAGCATTACTTACACATGTCTATTTCAATTCAATCAAAACAAAACAAGTTTGTTTACGTTAAAACAATCTTCTAAAATTTATGTCGTTTTCTACAGGTACTGCTAACAGGATGCCGCTGTGTCGAACTGGACTGCTGGGACGGAGACGATGGCAGTCCTGTCATCTACCACGGGCACACATTCACCACGAAAATCCCGTTCCGACGAGTCGTGGAAACCATTGCCAGGTAATCGGCCGGCGTTTCAGTTTTCTTCGGTTTTCCGAGCGCTGGAAGCTGATGGGACTTTTTATAAACAGCAAAAAATGCTATTCTAATAGTTTCTGCTCGCGGCTCTGCACTTCAAGAGCCGCCCTTTGCCCTTCGCCTCGATCCGGAATGAACCAGTTTGTGCCCCCGACATGGAACTGATCCATAACAAACCACTCTGAAATGAATGCTTGTAGCGATAGGCAAGGCTGCCCGTTGTATGCCCCCACTACCTTGCATTTATTAATTTTAATTATCTATACAAATAATTATGTGTATACAGGGTTATAGGTAATTCACTGACACTACGTGAACTGCAGGTTCTGCCCATCATCACGAACACGTTAGTGAAGACGCCAGATCTTAATTCTTAATTTTTTTGTAAATCGCCTCGCATACAAAATATTATCCGAAACTCATTAATTACTAGATAATGATCTCCTACTCCTAGTTAAATCCACATCATCATCATGGGCTTATTTTACATCCACGAAAGATGATTTAAGTGACATCAGCCTGGCTGGGAGTCAGCCGAACACACACACACACCATCTGATAATCCAGGGCAGAACCATTTTTAGGTTTAGTTTCAAAGAAAATCCCTATAATGAATGATTTTTGAATGGAGGGGAGTACATACTAATACCATTCCCTTTCCACAGCTGTTCCATGCAGTTTACAGTCCCTATAGAGTTATCTATTGGTGTTTACAACAGAATATTTACCATAATATGATCATGGTAGTAAATATCTTTTTGTAAATGACAAGTGTTAATAAACATGAAAGACTTAAATGATTTATCGAGTTATCCATTGTTTCAGGAGTGCCTTCGTGACCTCTCCATATCCTCTCATCTTGAGCATAGAGAATCACTGCACTCTGCCACAGCAGCAAGTCATGGCCAGTACATTTGAGGTCAGTTTCGTTTACAATTGGTATTTCAGTACCTATTTTATTTGTTGCATACAATCAGCTCCTAGTGATTTCGTGAGTTTAAGTTAAGATCACAGGATTTAGGTACCCATTTAGGGTGTTGCAATGGTATATAATGGGAGAATGGCAGGTATTGTGCCTTTCTACTTAAAATGAACTTACTTAATATTTGGTACCTACCTATACTAATTTAATTTACATATACATATACAATGCTATGAGTATTATAGTAACACATCTCAGCTCTAGTCTAGCCAGTATGAATCTCCGCACAGCTTCTGTCGAGACACCCTAGCTGAAAAACCGTCCATTTTCGTCCCCATTTTGCCTGGAGTCTGAGCAATATTCCTCCATACTAACTTTATCTCCATCCAGGCAGTGTTTGGAGAGAAGTTGGTGACATCATTCCTCTTTGAGGCGGACTACACTGACGACCCGCGACTGCCGAGCCCAGAGCAACTTAAATACAAGGTTTGTTTTTGTTGTTTAGACCTCTTTGGTAAAGTGGGTAAGGTTCGGCCTGAGTTGCAGGAGGTAGTGGGTTCAATTTTAAGGGTTCCGTACCGCAAAAGGAAAAAAAACCCTTATAGGATCACTTTGTTGTCCGTCTGTCTGTCTATCTATGAGTCTGTCAACTCTCTTTTCTCAGGAATGTGTGAAAGTATCGAGTTGAAATTAACATCAAATACTGTGAAGTCCGTAACCTCCTGAAGCCTCGATATAAATGAAACTTCTAGGTCATCAACAGTTACAGTCGTTTGTCAGAAAATTTGAAGTTTCCAAGGAAAACACATACACACAAAACCTATAGGGTACTTCCCGTAGACCTAGCATCATGAAATTTGGCACAAAGAAGGTCTTGAAGCACATGTAAAGGGAAAAATCAGAAAACCGTAAATTTGTAGTTTATTAACAAAAAAATATTAGTTCCCTGGACCAAAATATACAGGATACCTACTTCCCGTTGATCTAGAATCATGATATTTGGCAAAAACTGATGTCTTAAACTAAACGGAACCCTTAGTGCGCGAGTCCGACTCGCACTTGACGTTTTTTATTATCTCAATAAGCTGTATGTAATGTAATGAAATTGTAAAAATGTGTGTGTACATAAGCATTTGAAATTGAAATTTAATAAAATAAAATTAATAGCGCCAATGCACTGGCGGCTGTCGCCAGAGTTTGTCCTGCATCGTTAGTTGAACGGTCTGAGCCTTTCCCCACTTTACATAATAAAAGTAAGCCCCTAAAAGTGAATAACAATTTTCTGCCCTTTTTATATGAAAATTTTTATTGGTTATTTTTTCCCATGGCAACTGATTTATTGAATAAAAAGTAGCTTATGCTTTACTTACACACACTGTTATGATTATTAAGAATAAGATATAATTTGATAGTTTAGAAAAAACTCAAATTCCTTAGTATTAATGATAAATTCTTTTTGGACAGCGACTAAACTAAGACTCAACTTAAGATTATATTTTCTTATTAGCCTATTACTTATGTGTTAGATTAGATTGTAGTATTTAGGTAATCACCTCTTTCTAATTTAATTTACCTTTTTATGTTTTTATCTTTTTGTTTGTAGCTAACTTACATTCCTTTTTACTTGTACTTTCTTTTATATCGTCGTCTACTGATTTTTACCTAAGTTTATTGGTAAATAAATATAAGTGGAAACTTGTAATTAGCCCTCAGTAGAATATCATGCATGTATCATGCATGTTATATTAAGAAAATACCTTATTGTAAAGTCATAGCTGTAAGTTTTCCTAAAATTCGTAAAATAAAAAAATAAAATAAAATAAAATTTACACTGTCTTTTAAGGTTTTCGAGACAATTGATAGTCCCTTGGGAAAAAAAATATGGGCTACCTTACATTTTCAATACAATAGTGAAAGAATTTTCATAATCGGTCCATAATTCGGTTTACAGATTTTTTGTTCATTTACCATTACCATACTCTTGAATATTGGTAGTGACTTTGCACGCCTTACTATTAACATGTGTAACTATTATTATTAACGTGTGCACTTCAAGAAAACATCCAACACTATGTAACAACTGTTTGAAAAAATAAAAGAAATGAATGAAAATTACATGAATGTAAACAAATAAATAATGCTGGACAATTCACACAGCATTATCTAGCCCCAAGCTAAGCAGAGCTTGTGTTATGGGTACTAGATAACTGATATACATAATAATGCTTTGTTTATTCACATAGCCAATCTATAAACTGGTAAATAGATCTTTTGAGTGACTTTATCTCATCCTATCTCTGATAATTCCATCTTCCAGGTCCTAATAAAGAACAAGAAGCTACCCCCCGTGGAAGGAAGTCCAACAGTGGGACTGACTGGAGCCAGCTCGGCCGGGCACGGTGTACTGTCAAATGCATTCAGGTGAATAATCAAATCGTTCTCTGTCTCAGCTAACAGTTGTTATTCCCAGCTGATTGGGAGATAATTTAAATGTTTTTGGTAGAGAATTATCGTTGGATTGACGTATACATATCGTCGGTTGCAAGTTCAAGTGGCGTAAATGACAAAAAAAAACTTTTCAGTAGAAGCATTCAAAGTATTTTTGCATAATAAATTGAACATAACTGTAATCGCATGTGACCGTTTTTGGATCTGTTTGATAGATGAAGTTTTTTCCCTTGAAGTAGGCCTTAGTTTTTGATATAAATTTCAGTTACACCAGATTTTTTTATGATTATGCTATTAACATCATTTTGCAGTCAAGGTTTCTTAAAATATCAGTAACTACAAATTACAAAGGAAATCTGAAAAATTCACAGCTAAAATGTATAGCTTAACTGACATTTTTTTGAAACCATTTTTTTTTAATATGCCATTTGATATGCCATACGTGTCGGAAATGTCGAATACTTATGAACGTTGATGTAGATTTTGCTATGAAATAACCACCAGTCATCATCAGCCCGTATGCGCAATCCGCATCAGCTGACAGCTGACTGAATACTTACGTCATTGTAAATTGAACCTTATTCCTTAGATTAAACGGTCTCCGATACACCAGTTCATCCCTGCCGGAGCAAGGCCGCACCAATTCTATAATGTCTGCGCAATCCACATCAGCTGGCATCTCGCTGACTGAATACTTATGTCATTGTAAATTGAACCTTATACCTTAGATCAAACGGTCTCCGACACACCAGTACATCTCTGCCGGAGCAAGGCCTCACCAACTCTATAATGTCTGCGCAATCCACATCAGCTGTCAGCTCACTGACTGAATACTTATGTCATTGTAAATTGAACCTTATACCTTAGATCAAACGGTCTCCGACACACCAGTACATCTCTGCCGGAGCAAGGCCTCACCAACTCTATAATGTCTGCGCAATCCACATCAGCTGTCAGCTCACTGACTGAATACTTATGTCATTGTAAATTGAGCCTTATTCCTTAGATCAAACGGTCTCCGGCACACCAGTACCGGAGCAAGGCCGCACCAACTCTATAATGTCTGCGCAATCCACATCAGCTGTCAGCTCACTGACTGAATACTTATGTCATTGTAAATTGAACCTTATTCCTTAGATCAAACGGTCTCCGGCACACAAGTACCGGAGCAAGGCCGCACCAACTCTACAATGTCTGCGCAATCCGCATTAGCTGGAAGCTCGCTGACTGAATACTTAGCTATGTCATTGTAAATTGAACCTTATTCCTTAGATCAAACGGTCTCCGACACACCAGTTCATCTTTGCCGGAGCAAGGCCGTACCAACTCTATAATGTCTGCGCAATCCACATCAGCTGGCAGCTCACTGACTGAATACTTTTCTGATGAAGACTTTGATGAAGATGATGATGAGTTGGATGGTAAGAATTAAATAATTGAGATGAATAATAGTAATGTGGATCCGAAACGTTTTTAGTGGAGAATGCAGATTTATAAATTTAAGATATTCTTAACAGACAGTGCAAAAATTTTTGTTCTACGACAAACATTGACGAAGTTATGACCAAATTACTAGCGAAGATCACTGAGTGACCGCCGCGGTCGCTGTGACGTCACTGCCTCGGTCGCTGCCGGCTAACTGGTAGCCGTTTGTTTGGTTATTGGTGACTTTGTAACAAATTAAGTGTCCGATTTGTGTCTAGTTCACCTTTTTAACCGTCGAATCGTGAAGTAAGAGTGCCGGCTGCTCGGTTCGCTCGGCCGAGTCAGTGACGTAACACGCATCCGCGTAATTTGATTTTACCAGCAGTAACGGCGTTATGTTTATTACTTAATATCTTTGTAAGTAATGGTCCGATTTGGATTTAAATAGATATATCATTCTTATGTCATAAAGAATAACGTGGATACTAGTTCTATTGAAATTGCTGTAACTTTACTGATACTCATTGTAATGCTCTTCGACATTTTTTCTTAAAAATAGCCATTCATACTAACTGCTCCACACAGCTGTTGTGTGCGCCCGCACAGGAGTTTCGTTCGAAAAATATGTTATGGCTGTTCTGAGTCGGAACGCCTATGCTGCGTTTTAGATCAGGTGTGCGGAAAGAAACACATATGGTGTGACTTCAGCAGTCAATTCATTTTAAATTAAAATAATTTTAGTATAATATGTAACTTACTTAAAAAAAATTAAGTTGCATTTCTAACATAAAATATATTAATTTTAACCCGCTGGGAGAACCGTCACATATTTTTTTCTGGATTTTGACTACACTTTTTTTGTGATAACCTTTTTCAGGCTAATACATGAATTTTGCCGTTTAACCCTTTCACTGTTACATATACCACATAAACATAAATAAATAAATAATGCTGGACAATTCACACAACATTATCTAGCCCCAAGCTAAGCAGAGCTTGTATTATGGGTACTAGATAACTGATATACTTAATATAATACACGACATATATAGATATTTTTTATTATACATAGAAAACACCCATCCAGCACCAATCACTGTTTATTTTATACAAATACTTTTCAGAGAAAGAGCTCCACAAAATGCTAAACTCGGCGGAAGACAAATGGGTTTGCGCGTCAGCTTCAATGTACGCGCGGATACGACGCGGCGAGGACGGACGACGCGGGCGCAGCACGCAGCAGATAGCGCGCGAGCTGAGCGATATCGTCACTTATGTACAGGTACGTTAAGTCTATAATGGTGTAGCTTTTACAGATCAGTAATAATAATAATGTCCTCCTAGCCGAATTTCGACTAAGGCGGCCAGACTCGGAGACTAGCCAGCTGCGCAGGACATATTATAGTGCACAAGTGTGTGCGCAAACACAGGTGCACTCTCTGTTCCCTCACTCTCATAATCCGATGGGAAGACAGATCGACACGATCGGTGAGAGGTCAGGCGCAGGAACAACGGCTTAACGTGCTTTCCGAGGCACGGGGGTGTAACACCGCCAACTTCCTGACTCCGGGCTGCTACTGTGAATTTTTCTTGCTAGAAAAACCCCAATGTCATGGTACAAAACCGGGTAGAATGTGACAGGGACGTAGCCGCAGTTGAGTACGTGAAACGTCTTGTGCGTGCTATAGAGCAACACAGAATAAGCGGCTCGATACGCTCGCCGCACTTACCTTCTGTCCGCTGTCAGACTTTGGAACGATTTGCCATTGGATATTAAGAAGTCCACATCACATCACACTTTTAAAAGGAAAGTTTTTAATTACTTTTTGAATGTCACGTCACACTAGTTAGCATGTTCAATATAGTTACTAAGTTTAATTATAATTTTGTATGTATTAGTGTATTAGTGTATTAGTTTAGTAGGTATTATGTGTATTAGTATTATTAGTTTAGATTTATGTTAAGTTGCACCGCCATCCTGTATTTTTCTCCCATCGTTTTGGTTGCCTGGAAGAAATCGCTTTAAGCGATAAGGCCGCCAGTTCCATTGCGGTTCTCTACATGTTTATATGTAAAATTAGTTTTATGTGATGATGAATAAAGTATTATCAATCAATCAATCAATCAAACCTTCATGCACGGCACATATACGGGCACACGGATCTTGCTCCAACTCGAAATATAACAACTAACAGGTTTCTTCGTCGCTTCTTTACTTTAGTCAACATACCGAAGCGACAGAAATCAAAAATATCTCTTTATTTCCGTGTCTGTGTATAATTTTATAGTTTGACCTTTTCTAAGTGAACATTTTATTTACAAATAAAGAGTTTCTGGTATGATTTAATTTATGCACACACCCAGCACACAGGTCTTGCTCCAACTTGAAAAATAACAACAGGCTAACGGTTTCTTCGTCGCGCGTCGCTTCTTTACTTTAGTCAACATACCGAAGCGACAGAAAACAAAAACATCTCTTTATTTCTGTGTCAGTGTATAATTTTATAGTTTGACCTTATCTAAGTTTACATTTATTGTATTTATGGAAATAAAGAGGTAAATAATTTGTCAACATGTGGCTCGGTCTGCTGGCCAGTTTTTGTGAGGGTGTGTATGGAATAATCGTGACCCAGCGACAAAAAGGAATGTTCAAGTGGCCTTCTTTATTTTTATTATTAACCTTATTCGATTACACTTTTTATTTTAAATATTTAGATCGGGTAAACAAACAACCATGCCGGGGCAACAATGAACCACCCAGAATATTAAATTCGTTTCAGTCCCCTACGAGTTATGCGAAGTACTAGATAAAACTAGAACCAAATGTTTATTTGCCTTTTTTTTATTTCCAGGCTATAAAATTCCGAGGCCTAAACCCCCTCTCCCCTCGCAGCTCAGTTCGCGTCGTCCCGAAGGTACACAGTGAGCCGAGCGCACCTTGCAGTAGCTTCGAGTCTTCTGAGAGCAGCGATAGTACTGCCACGGTATGTTGCTTAGTAAAACACAAATCATGGTGAAAAACCTGCTCTCATCAGGGGGAGGCCTGCGTCCAGCAGTGGTGGACCAATATAGGCTGTTAAGGCTGAGGAAGATGAGGAACCTCTTATAATGTTTCAGGAGATTTCTGCCCTTGATTAAATATCCTGTTAAAGTTGTTTTTACTGTCAATAACCATAAAAGCCGTCACACATAGAAACCGTGGCCGGGCCGGAGGCGAAGGCGTGCGGGTTGTATCATACGAATTTATATGAGTGATTGAGAGCATATAAATTCACGCATTACAACTCGCACGCCTTCGCCTCCGGCCCGGTCACGGTTTCTGTGTGTGGCGGCTTTTCTAGTTTCAAAATATTTCTATTATCTTATGCATTTAACATCGTCATAATTCAATTTCTTCTTTTCTTCGTTTTGACTACTAATTGATGTGATTATTATTTTTTCCTTTCAAGCACTTTCTGCCTGAGATACAGGTTTACTAACACTTTCATGTCCCAAGACGCAGGATCTCTCCCAGCCCCGTGTAGCGTGAGGCTGGGCAGTGAATGCTTTAACCTTGTTCAGGCACATGTATTATTTTATACCTATATTAGATATTATCGACTCTTGTAACCCATTTAGCCTTAAGTTGTTTTTGAACACATTATTTATTTATTTATTTCAGCAAGTCCAATCTTCCTCCCACGTGCGAGGCCGATGCCTCAGCTCGCCCGCGTCCACCCACCCCTGCTACCGTTGCTCCTCCGTAACAGAGGCGATCGGCAAGAAGATATGCAGGAAGCATCCCACCGCGCTCGTAGCGCATACTGAGACGCAACTCGTGAGGACTTACCCTGCTGGGTAAGTAAAATAAAATCAAAACAAAGATGGGTTACAATGAACCATGTTTGGGGAACACTGAGCCATTTGCGGGGAAACAATAAACCATGGTTGGAGAGCAGTTACCTTGTTACAGTGGTAAACAGTGGAACAGTGGTGGCTGAAACGGTAACTCATTTGTGTGGAAGTGTCATACAAGCATATTTTTTAAATGTTTCGCCATAATACTACACACACTCCACCGAGTCCGTCGGTTTTCTATATCCTTGATCCTTCTAAAATTTTGAAATTTAGAATCTTCACCTAACTAAATTAGGTTTTATTGTTAATAAGACACATGTTTTTTTTTTCTATTCCAGACTCAGAATAGACTCCTCAAATCTAGACCCAGTATCATTCTGGTCGTGCGGCGTACAACTAGTGGCTTTGAACTATCAAACAGAAGACGCAGCGATGGCGGTCAACGCGGCCATGTTCGAAGGAAACGGATGCGCTGGTTATGTACGCAAGCCGAGCGTTATGTGGGATACCAATCATATTGCTTATAGAAGGTAACTGCTACAAAAAGAATAAAATTTTAGTTGTGTAATTTAACGAGAGATACCCCTATATCTCTTTTGTCGAGGCTAAATCTATTGTGGGTAAACAATGATTCATGATGGGGAACAATGAACCATGGATGGGAAACAATTAACCTAGAACCGGGAAAAATAAACTATAGGTGGAATCTAGCATCCCGTCAACGCGGCCATGTTCTAAGGAGTCTGATTCGCTATGCACGCAAGCCGAACGTTATGTGGAATACTAAACATTTATCGCTTGTAGATGATAACCGCTACACAAAGGATTAAATTTGTTTTGAGTTATTTTAAAGAGACACCCCTATTTCTCTAATGTTGAGGCTTATGGGTCAATGAACCACGGGTGGGGAACAATGAACCATGGATGGGAAACAATTAACCTAGAGCGGGAACAATAAACCATGATCATGGGTGTGACTTAGTATCCCGTCAACGCGACCATGTTTGAAATAAACGGATGCGCTAGTTATGTTCGCAAGCCGAGCGTTATGTGGGATTCTAAACAAATTGCTTATAGAAGGTAACAGTGAAAAATATGAATCAATAAATCACCCAGCAGCGGAGGTTTGTTTCCTGATGAAAGAGAGAGAGAGAGAGAGAGAGAGAAAAATATAGCTCACTAGCTACAGGCAGCTTCGTACCCGTTTTTCGGAGATAAAAATATCTTAAAGAGTTATCCAGGCCTACATCTATGCTAAATTTCAGTAGCTTCGCCGTTGTTTTTGCCTAAACATCTCACAACTTGTAAAACAAACTTTCTCCGTTTTCATTATTCATAGAAAAAGCGTAATAGGACGACGATCATTTGGACGACTAGATACCTAAATGCAAAGAAAAAATAATTACTAACTAAGGCAAAATATCATTATGTAATGGGAAATAATGAATCGTGCGTGAGTAAAACAAAAAATACCTCAACCTCAACAGCCTGTATTGGTCCACTACTGGACGCAGGCCTCCCCCTGATAAGCGCCTTATTGGCTTGTATCACATGGGTGGGTAATGTCTATAATCCCCACGCTGGGCACGCGGGTTGGGCATCGCAGTTCGGTGGTAGATTCAATTCTACCACCGAACAAAAAAATAAATAATGCTGGACAATTCACACAACATTATCTAGCCCCAAGCTAAGCAGAGCTTGTGTTATGGGTACTAGATAACTGATATACATAATACAATACACTACATAGATATATATATTTTTATTATACATAGAAAATATCCAGAATACCTTGAATGATGAAAATAAACTATAAGAGTACACTAAAACGCTTTATAGAGGAACATCATATCCATGGATTTACAAAACTGTTATTAAAGTAGATTATTTTTCTTCTAGGGTATTCGAAGAAAAAAAAATCTACTTTAGTTAACTTTTATGTTCAGTCACCGAAAGTATTCCTTCTTTTTCAGATTCAACCCAATGGACAAAGAATTCGACGGCATACACGCATCGCACCTAACCTTAGCTGTCATATCGGGGCAGTACGTCGCAGAGAATGTGTATTCATTCTACAACGCATTTGTTGAGGTATGGACTTACCTTTGCCTACTTCCTTAAAGCTTAGACCGAGCGATGTGGCAGACAGAAAGTCGTTGGGGCTAACTTCATATTGGAAACAATGAACCATGCATGGCGTAGAATAAGCCATGTGTGGGGAACAATGAACTTTATATAAGAAGGTTATTATTATAAATTGTGGAATCACTAATCATAGTGAATTTCCTAGACTAGACTATAAGAAAAATTCCAAGCAATGCAAAAATCAAGCAAAAAGTGTTTTATTCTTTTTTTCTTCAGTCTAGAAACTACAATTACTTTTGTCATATTATTAACAAAACCTATGCCTACGTGGTTCAAAAAATATTTTATTTTATTGTCGAGAATTCTTGAAACGAGCACAGAAAAAAAAAAGTTTTTAGATAAAAAAATTAATTCAATTTAAAATGATTCTTTGTTTTGTTCTTAGGTGGAGATCCTAGGTGTTCCGGCAGACTGCAGGAAGATCAGAACAAAAGTCGCCAGGAGGAACGCGCTCAATCCTGTATGGAATGAAACTTTCAATTTTAAGGTAAAAATCTAAGAGCAAAGTATCGCTCTAAATTGAAAATTACTCTTCAATAACAATTAGTGTCAAAATCTAACTAAACTGATTTAGCTGCACTGAAAATAATGTCATTATTTTTATTAGGATAGATATGAAATTCAATTATTCTGGTGCATTGCCCCGCTGTGTGGCAATGCTGATGAGCATTGCCCTACAGCTGGGCAATGCAGCCAGCGTCTTGAAGACGCGACGACTGGTATTGTATATGGATCAGTTGAGCTACCTGTAGATTGTTTGCAACGGTCTGCAGTGAGCTCAATTTTTTCAATTGTAAATACCTACTAGTTCAAATTTGATTCTATTATTTAATCGTCTTTGTTAATAAAGGCAGTACCTAATTAATTAGCAATTCAATTCCATTCGAAATTGGCATACTTTTTGTGTTGTCACATTAGTTTAGTTTTGTCTGTCATTTGAATTGACACCTGACATTATTTCTGTAGTTTTTTTTCTCATTTTTTTTACAAATACCTTATCCTACAGATAAATTTTCCCGAACTGGCCTTCGTCCGATTTGAAATATACGACGCAGACACAAACTACATGCTGTCACAGCGAGTAATACCACTCAGTTGTCTGCGACCGGGCTACAGACATGTTCGATTACGGTGAGTGTACAATGAACCATGATGGTCAACAATGAACCACGTGGTTTACAATAAACCATTCATGATCTGCAGAAATTTGTTCCGTTGGTCTGGGTGTGTTCTATGTATAATAAAAATATCTATCTATGTAGTATATTGTATTAAGTATATCAGTTATCTAGTACCCATAACACAAGCTTTGCTTAGCTTGGGGCTAGATAATGCTGTGTGAATTGTTCAGCATTATTATTATTATTATTATTATATGAACCGGGCCTACAGTAATGTATGTAATCTAATCCTACTAATATTAAAAAGCCGAAAGTTTGTGAAATCTGAATTTTTGATACCTAGGATCTCCAAAACGACTGAACAGATCAAGATGAAATTTGGCGTACTATTGGAGCAAAGCCTAACTTAGATAATAGGCTACTTATTATACCGAAAATACGCGTGCGAAGCCGCGGGCAGAAGCCAGTAATTTATAAAAATGAATCTCTATTTCCCTTGGTGATTTCTCTTATTCTTTTTTTGTTGTGTTTGTTATTACCAGCAGGGGTATTTTAATTCATTCGATTCGTTTCCGAATCGAATCCGACGGATCTTTAAAACGCTATTTTGGTTTCACCTCGGGTTGATGATCGAAATAAGGAGCTCCTCCTCATTGACATGGCCATTAGTCATCAGATTTGCTTCGAATTTTCGATCATCAACCAGAAGCGAAATCAAAATAGCGTTATAAAGATTCGTCGGATTTGATTCGGAAACGAATCGAATGAATTGAAATACCCCTGCTGGAGTAAGTTAATGAAAGAAAAATTAAGAAATTGGAAACATAAATTTCCACGGGGGCGTAGTGTGTTATATTAAGTATATCAGTTATCTAGTACACATAACACAAGCTCTGCTTAACTTGGGGCTAGATGATCATGTGTGGATTCATCATCATCATTAGCCTATATTAGTCCACAGCTGGACATTGGCCTCCCCTAATAAGCGCCATAGCGCCCTGTCTTCAGCTTGCCGCATCCAGCATCTGCCTGCAGTCTTTCGCAGATCGTGATCCCACCTGGCCGGAGGGCGTCCTACACTACGTTTCCCGAGTCGCTGTCTCCATTTAAGAACACGTTTACCCCATCGGTTGTCGGTTCTACGCAACATATGGCCGGCCCACTGCCCCTTCAGCCTGCTTATTCTTTTTCTGTGTGGATTTTACAGCATTTTAATTTTATAAAAATAATAAATAATGCTGGACAATCCACACAGCACGATCTATGAGCCCCAAAGTAAGCTACTCAAAGCTTGTGTTATGTACTAGATAATTGATATATTTAATACATTATAACATAGATAGATTTTTTTTATTAAACATACAAAAACACCCAGACCAACGAAACAAATTTCTGCAGATCGTACACAAATTTGTTCCGAGGCGGGAATCGAACACGCAACTTCTTGCGTCACAGGCGGACTCTCGCCCGCTGCGCCACTGAGGTCGTCGAATTTATGTAATTAATTTTTTTTTGTCTTATATTTTTTTTAGATCACCAACAAACCAAGCTCTAAACATGGCGTCTCTTCTTATCTTCTCTCGCTGTCTCGAAGAGCTATCCAATGAAAGATGTCCCGCGGTTACTGACGGCGCGTGCGCTATCGAGCGAAGACGGATACATTTCCTAGTCGTGTACGCTGTTTCGAGACATGAACCGTATTCTATACTTAAAGGAACGCATGAAACAACGGCGGAAGAAGTAAGTATTCTCTTAGAAAAGAAACAAAAAATATTTTTTACTACTCTCGCTCGAAAACGGTGACTTTGCTGCTCAAAAACTGTGTTTTGAGCAGCCAAGTAGAATAATAGTTATTTGTTTAACAAGTGGGCAAAACGAGTTTTTGTTGAGTGTGCTGATATTAAATCCCGAGCTAGCAAAGCAGTCTAGAATAGAGTCACGAGCGTAGCGAGTGGCTCTGAAGTAGACTGCTGAGGTAGCAAGGGATTTAAAAGGCACGAAACGAAAAGTATTTGCCCTCAAGTTAAACATACCTACAACTTTTCATCTCGACTAGCGAGAACATATTTAGTCATTTATAAAAGAGGTTGAATGTCAGAAACTCATTTTCGTCAACAACCTTGAAGACTAAAAATGCTATTAAACCTCTTTCAAACATGAACGGACGAATATTTTTTGTACGAAGGTTGCATTGTTCTGAATTCAAATTACTTTTTTCAACCAGTTGAATAATATTCTTTATTCCACATGTGAGGAAAACCCGGTTTTGTTCACTGTTATTGAGCAGCAAAGAAACCGTTTTCGAGTGAGAGTTGTGAAAAAAATATTTCACCACTCTCGCTCGAAAACGGTGACTTTGCTGTGGAATAAAGAATATTATTCAACTTATTGAAAAAAGTAATTTGAATTCACAACAATGCAACCTAAATAGAAAAAAAAAACATACGTTCAAGGTTTGAAAGAGGTTGTAGCATTTTTGCCCTCCAAGGTTGTTGATCAAAATGAGTGTCAGACATTCGACCTCTTATAAATTACTAAATATTTTCTCGCTAGTCTATACTAACACGAATAAAAACGTAACATAAATATACGATTTGTTTTACCTTCCAGGCCATAGTCCAGTGCCTAACAAAGACCGGGGTCTGTCCGACCTCCCGCGGTAACTACGTGTTAGTGGAAGAAGTGGCCTCTCGGACCCCGACGCAGCGTATCTTAGCGCCGCACGAGAGAGTGTTAAAGGTAATATACTAGATATTTCTGTATCATTCTAGCTGAGAAGTTCGAACTGTAATTACTACAAATATTTGTAGGTTATAATCTGGACGTCCCCTGAGATATTTCTGTATTATTCTAGCTGAGAAATTCGAACTGTAATTACTACAAAAATTTGTCGTTTATAATCGGGACATCCCCTGAGATATTTTTGTATCATTCTAGCTTAGAAGTTCGTACCGTAATTACTACAAATATTTATAGGTTATAATCGGGACGTCCCCTAAGATATATCTGTATCATTCTAGCTGAGATGTTCGAACTGTAATTACTACAAATATTTGTAGGTTATAATCTGGTTGTCCCCTGAGATATTTCTGTATTTACTACAAATATTTGTAGGTTATAATCTGGTCGTCCCCTGAGATATTTCTGTATCATTCTAGCTGAGAAGCTCGAACTGTAATTACTTCAAATATTTGTAGGTTATTATGTGGACGTTCCCTGAGATATTTTTTTATCATTCTAGTTAAGAAATTCGTACCGTAATTACTACAAATATTTGTAGGTTATTAATTAATAAGTGTTTCATAAAAGTAACTATATTTCTTCTTCACAGGTGTCAGCAAGGCCTGGAGCGAGGTTGCTGTTAAAGAGAGTGGGCGATGACCCCAGCAGTCGGGCTTGGCTTACTAGTATACGGTTAGTTTACAATATTTTCGGGCTTGGCTTACTAGTATACGGTTAGTTTACAGAGTTTTCGGACTTGTCTTACTAGTATACGGTTAGTTTACCAAATTTTCGGGCTTGTCTTACTAATATACGGTTAGTCTACAAAATTTTCGGGCTTGGCTTACCAGAATACGGTCAGTATACAATATTTTCGGGCTTGTCTTGCCAGAATACAGTTTACAATATTTTAGGGCTTGGCTTACTAGTATACGGTTAGTTTACAATATATTCAGGCTTGGATTACTAATATACGGTTAGTTTACAATATTTTAGTGGTTAAAATGTTTTAGATCTTAGATAACATAAAATTAATAGTTAACCAGGCAGCCAACAATAAAACACACAATTTGAGACCCAGAGTAGAAAATAAACCATTAATGGTGGAATGAAGCCTAAATACTTACATTTTTTATTGTTTTCAGATCGGCCTCCGACCGCAAAGACAAAAACAAACAGTCGGACAAACATTCAGACGACGAAGAGGAGAGAAAACCCACGGACAGTTTCCTAGTCTGTGTGCATAATGTGTCGCATGAGATCCCGTACGCTATATTGAAGGTAACTTGGCTAACTAGTAAACTTAATTGACAAAGAAACTTACAATCAATAATAGAAAAAATATAGAACAAGTATGTAGAAAATTACGTTAACAGAATAAAACAATTACAACTAATATATACACTTATATCTATTTCTTAAAAATCTAAGCCGTCACCAGAAGGCAGAGTGCCCAGAATGCTGGCAGCATTGCCACGTTGAATGGCAATGCTAATTCGTTGACTGAAATAGAAGCCAGCATTCCGATCACCTGTGGACTTTATAAGAAGTTTGGTAAGATCTTTATCAATTGCGTGTGCCCCAGGAAATACAATGACAACAAGTAACAAACAAACAAGTATTAAAAAGTATTTACAATTGAAACAATTGAGCTAACTGCGGACTGTTGCAAGCAATCAATAGGTATAGCTCAACTGATCCATATCAATACCAGTCGTCGCGTCCCCGCTACGCTGGCTGCATTGCCCCGCTGTATGACAATGCTGATGCGCTGCGACAGATACTCACCAGCTCTCGGGTCACGCGTCGCGAGACCAGACGCTCAGATATTTTTTTAAAAACCCGAAGAGCCTCGGTACCCAACGGACCTAGGGTCTCGACTCCAAGGGGAGCAAATGTGTAGGCTCTGTCGAGACCTGCATATCTGCGACGGACTGAATTAACCAGTAGATGATAGATTCTTAAAAGTATCTAGTCACTATTAAAAGGAATTATTTATGTATTTATGCATATTTATGTTTATAAATATATTAAGTATGTATATGTAGGTATATAGGTACTATATTATGGTATATTTGTAATTTTGTCGATATTTTTTATTTGTAAAATTTGTATTAGGTAATAATGCACACAGATATTTTATCCAACGATCCTATTCGTACACGGTTGTCTGGTAGAGATCGCTCTTGAGCGATAAGACAGCCAATTGTCACATTTTTGTTGTTTTTTGTGAATTATCTTGGAAAGTGTGCAATAAAGAACTTTCTATCTATCTATTCACAAAGAAAATTACAATCCAATAATAGATACTAGCGACCCGCCCGGCTTAGCACGGGTGCAATGCTGATACAAAATATACTACAGAATCGGCCCCCCGGCCGGTACTGCCGCAACCGCTATGTCCCTGCATTTTAAATCTGTAATATCTTCGAAAATATTCATTTAAATTACAGGCTGTACAGGGCCATATGTATCTATTAAATGCACAATGTATTTATGGTACTGAATTCGATAAGGATTAATGCTGAAAATCACTTCGTAAATAAGCCATTATTTCTAGTAAAAAGTAAAGGATAAAAATAGTTATTGTGGGTTATCCCTAAGAGATAGACATAAACCATTGCGGAATTTTGTAAACCTTTTTATAGTGTAAAATACTGTAGTACATAATTTTGATCTATGTCATAGGTTTCAGCCAGGTTTGCAATGTAGGCGTAAAAAAATGTATATATAATTACGACATCTCATTAAAAACCTTAGTATAGTATTTCTCTACTATATTATGCATGTATCTATATATATAAAAGAAAGTCGTGTTAGTTACACTATTTATAACTCAAGAACGGCTGAACCGATTTGGCTGAAAATTGGTGGGGAGGCAGCTTAGAACCAGGAGACGGACATAGGCTATGTTTTATCCCGGAATTACCACGGGAACGGGAACTACGCAGGCGAAGCCGCGGGCAGCAGCTAGTTATACATATAAACCTTCCTCTTGAATTACTCCATCTATTAAAAGTCTGTTGCGTAGTTTTAAAGACCTAAGCATAGGGACAGACAGCGGGAAGCTACTTTGTTTTATACTATGTAGAGATAATGAAGTCAAGAAGACGCTTATCAGGGGAGGTCTGCGTCCAGCAGTGGACCAATAGGTGACGCAGGCGACGCCACGGGGTGCAGCTAGTATAAATATTATTGTTTTTTTTTAGGTACCACTTAGTGCTACAGCGTCATTCGTAGTTCACCAAGCTTTGACGAAAGCGCGTTGTCAAGACGACCCTAAAAGGTATCCAATCATTTTGTTATCATATCATCATCAACACCAATGTCTTCATCCATCCATCATAGAGCACATACGCAATAGAGAGGAAATGTCATTTATTTTAAAGTTTTTGTTTTTATAGTGCGTAAGTCTCACACTCAGGCTAATTTCTAAGAAATTATATAATATCGCAAAAATTTTCGACTTCGGCGGGACTTGAACCCGCATCCTTCCGTCAGTACCGGAATGTGCTAACCAACTACACCACGAGGTCAAGTGACGCTGGAGTCGAAAATCTTTTGCGACTTTCTACGGACTGTAGCGCCGTTAGCTCCACCTACAGGGGAAACATTAAAGTTTATCCATTCCTGTTCAAAGACTAAAGTTACGTTTAGTTCGTTTGACGAGAGGTGTCGCGTTGCTCAAAATGTAAAGTTTTTGTTTTTACAGTGCGTAAGCCTCACACTCACACATTATTTAATTTCCAAGAAATTAAATAATATCGCAAAAAATTTTGTTAGACAACAAATCCGCCAAATCACTGCGGCGACCGCTGCGCTCCGATTGGCCGACTCAAAATCAAGCATCACACCCAGTTGGGCAAGCATTTATTTTATCGATATCGATAGTCAATGTTAAACAAAACTATAAGCATCGCTAAAATTATTGAGGTAAATAATTTTCGCTAGTGTGGTTTGCGGGTTGTGCTATAATACTATGTTAACTAGTTTACAAACAGTAAGTTTTTGATGTATTACCTAATAATGATATGTGAAATATAAAAAATATACCCGGAGTATTTTATAAAACTTACACTGATCAACAATAAATCAATCAAATTGATACATTTTAATTAGGTACTTCTTGTTAGATCGGGAGTACCTATCGATAGGTCCATAATTTATTATATCAGCACAACACTAGTATGATAAACATTTATAAGTGACAAATCACTGAACAGTTTCGTAATTCGAATGACCATATTTCCTCTCTAGTGGGTATGTGCTCAATGTCATCCATGAAGGATGGTTTATCCAGCAGTGGTATTTTAATTCAACGATTCGTTTCCGAATCGAATCCGACGGATCTTTAAAACGCTATTTTGTTTTCGCCTCGGGTTGATGATCGAAATAAAGAGCTCCTCCTCAATGACATGGCCATTAGTCAACAGATTCGCTTCGAATTTACGATCATCAACCCGAAGCGAAAACAAAATAGCGTTTTAAAAATCCGTCTGATTCAATTCGGAAACGAATCGGTGAATTAAAATACCCCTGCAGGGCCGCGATCACGGTTTAGTTAGAGTAGTTATCTATTGGCATTACGGCTCAAACGTTAGCAGTTGAAACGTTAGGGAGCGCGTTCACAGGCCCGCATCGGACAAAACGCGCTGTAACGCGGTAGGAACGTAGTAATAATAACGCGATAAATAATAATAAATAAATAAATAATGCTGGACAATTCACACAGCATTATCTAGCTAGCCCCAAGCTAAGCTGAGCTTGTGTTGTGGGTACTAGATGACAGATATACTTAATACAACTACATAGATAGATATTTTTTATTATACATAGAAAACATCCAGAACGCCCTGGACAAATGTCTGCAGATCGTACAAACATTTGTCCCGAGGCGGGAATCGAACCCGCAACCTCCTGCGTCGCAGGCGGATCTTCGCTGCGCCACAGAGGTCGTGAAAACTACCCGATAAAATCATTAATTAGGTTAACAAATCGCGAAAGTTTAAAGTAATGAAAACCATTCATGATAAGTTTCTTTATGGATTAAAAATGTTTTTTTCAGGTTCGTGCTGGTAGAGGAATTGGAGTGGGGTGGACGCACCGGTCAGGGACCCCAACAGAGGGCGCTGGCTGATGATGAAGTGGTTTACGCAGCACAAGTCAGTACAAACACTTAGGGAAGAATTATATTAGACCGGGCCGTGCCCGGGGCGTGCCGGGTGCGTGGCCCGGACGGGCACGGATTTAAAACGTTACATACATTTTGAAAACTTAAAGGGTCTCCGAAAAAGTGAAAATTTGATATTCTTTGACAAAGTTGCCTGAGATTTACGGTACGGAACCGTATTCGTGTACGCGTCGACTCGCACTTGGCGATTTATTTTTTTAAGCGACGTCTTCAAGCGCTATTCGCCATTTTTGTTACAGTATTGTGTTAGTCCTGTTAAATCATGAAATTCCAAAACCGTTTGCACTCACACCATTAAAATAAATCAACTGTTTCTTTCAGGCTGGTTGGAAAACCCTCGGCAGATTCGTTCTCCAAGAAAAAGGCTGCCCTGCGCCCATTCCCCGCCACAGGGCGGCCATCGCGCGGATACAGCGCGGCCTGAGCGTCACTCGGGGAGCCCTAGGTAATTATAGATAGATATATCATCATCATCAGCATCATCATCACCAGCCTATGCTTACCCGATAGATAGAAACTAAATGTATGAAATATTCTCGGTACCTACCTATCTACTTTAGTTCAATCAACTTAAAACAACAAAAACCTAACTAAACAAATACGTGAAGTGTGAATATTTTATAATTAGCTGTTTGTTATATTCGTAGTTTATTACTTAGTATTTATTAAGAACGACTGTTACATTATAATTAAGTACCTACTTATAAATTTAGTTCTCATGTAAGTGACGTAATTGTCCTTATGAGAATAAAGTTCTTTAAAACCTTAGATAGATAGAAAGATAGAAAATACTTTTATTGGACACTTAAAACTAAGAAACAATTTAAGAAGAAATGATTATAACCTAAGTGACAATTGGCGGTCTTATCGCTCAAGAGCGATCTCTGCCAGACAACTTGGTATGGATAGGATCGTCGGATATGTACATGGGGTAAGATATGTGTGCATCTTTAATAATATTTAATAATGCTGGACAATTCACACAGCATTATCTAGCCTCAAGCTAAGCAGAGCTTGTGTTATGGGTACTGGATAACTGATATACTTAATGCAATACACTACATAGATAGATAATTTTTATTATACATAGAAAACACCCAGACCAACGGAACAAATTTCTGCTGATCGCACACAAATTTCTGCCGAGGCGGGAATCGAACCCGCAACCTCCTGCGTCGCAGGCGGACCTTCACCCTGTTATATTTATATGTTATCTGTTATGGTACTTCTTAAAAATGATTACTAGGTAGTAGGTACTTAGGTCACTACTCAAAAATAAATAATAACATACTTCAATAAAATAACACAAATACATACAAAAAATACATACAAAAAAATATAAGAGAATAAGAGATGCCGCTTCCTCCAACATATTCAAGCACAGACTAAAAACATGGATACTGGAGAGTTTCTTGCTTTGGGGAGTTACCGGAACTGTAGAATACAATCCCCGAGACAAGTTGCAAAGAAAATAATAATAACTAGTTTCTGCTCGCAGCTTCGCACGCGTTGTTTCTGTGGAAACGTTTAAAGGTGTTTTATATCCCATGGGAACTGATTTATGGGATAAAAATATAAAAGCTAAAAATAGATAGCTCGCTGAGTGACTTTGAACTGTTGGACCAGCCCTACCGTGAGTGTCCACGTCTCAGCTCCGTAGGTCATGACGGGTAGGACGCACTGATTGAAAACTTTAGTTTTCAAGCATTGCGGTATGGATGACGAGAAGACTCGACGTAGTTTCCCAAACGCTGCCCAGCCTAGCTGAATGCTCCTCTTGGCCATTTAAATATTTTCTTGGCCATATATGTCATAATTTTGAGAAGGACTCAAAATTAATTTTACCTAACGAGGTAAATGTACATAGATAATACTTTATTGTACCATATCTGCTTAGCTTGGAGCTAGATGACGCTGTATGGATTATTTATCGCACGCGTTGTTTCTATGGAAACGTTTAAAGGTGATTTCTATCCCATAGGAACTGATTCATGGAAAAAAAAGTAGCCCATGTTTGATTCCAGGATTAGAATTACCTGTATGCAAAATTTCAGCCCGATCCGTTCAGTAGTTTTGACGTGAAGAGGTAACAAACGTCCATCCATACTTTCGCATTTATAATATCAGTGTGGTTTGGTTACAGGGGCGGCGGGTGGTTTTCCTCTGGGTTTCGGTACATTCGACTCTCCGGAAGGCAAGACGCCCGTGCAGACCGCGTACAGCGATCCAACACATTGCAGGTAATCTTTATTAGCTAAAATACCAATAAATAAGATATAATAAATAAATAAATAAAATAAAATAGCCTTTTATTTCTTGTCATTCCTAATACATTTTTCTAAGTTAAAGATTAATTATTGTCATACTATTTAAATTTTAATTCAACATTTAATTTAGCAAATTAATATCATAATAATCTATATTAAGGGTCCGGCGACGGATGAATTTTCCATACAAACGTAATACCAAAATGATTTTTTATTTGAGCATATTTTCAGTATGGTCTGCTTTTATTTGTATTAAAATAGTAGTTATCTAGGTTCCTGCCACAATTTTTTTTCAAAATACCTTTCTGAAATGAAATTAAACCTAATCGCATTTTTACATCAAAGAATGAATGTTGTCTTAGTAATTGTGTAGATAAGTATTTTGAAAAAATCTTATGACAGGAACCTGTATAAATACTATTCTAACACAAATAATAGCAAACCATGATGAAAACATTCTCAAATTGCAAATCATTTTGGTACTACGTTTGTATGGGAAATTCATCCGTCGCCGGACCCTTAAGTCAAATTCAAACAAGAACCCCTCATGTAAGGGTGAAGGCCTCCTCCAGACTTCTCCATTGGTCTCTGTCAATGGCTTCTGCCATCCAGTCTTTAGTCAATTTTGTGATTTCATCAATAAATAAGTTATATGACATACTAACTGTCACGTCACACTAGATTAGTTAGCATGGAATATAGTTACTAAGTATAATTATAATTTTTTATGTATTAGTGTATTAGTTTAGTAGGTTTTATGTGTATTAGTATTATTAGTTTAGACGAATTTATAAATTCTGAATAATATGCTAGTTAATTTTAATAAATTTAAATTAATTTTATTATGTTGAAACAATTGTGACGTATAATTTGACAAATTATATATAAAATGTTTATCTGCTAATCTTATACACTTGAATCACTCGCTATTCAATCGTTCGTCATTCAATCATCATGAATCACTTCCTATGGTCGTGATTCAGTCGTTTACAATCCTCACTAGAATTCGCATTAGAATTTATTTACTTGTGATTCATCTATGACACTCGCTTTAAATACGTCCTTTAATAATAATAATAAATTTATTCAAAATAACTTAGGACTAAAGTGTTACAATAGAGTAAATAACATCATATATTCTAATGGTATGAAATAAAACATGTGCCTGACCTAAGTTAAACCTGCTTCTCAGGCAGAAAGTGCTTATAACAAATAAACTAATAATCACATCAATAAGTTTAAATGGCAGAAGCCTTTATTCACAAAGAAAATTATAATAGTATTTGTTTCCGCGCCTACCTCTCGACAACTTCAGGGTGTCGATTGCACCTAACCTCACATCGCATTGTCATTGAGCCAGAACAAAATGGCAGATAAACATTAACCTCCTGTAAACTTTAAATATATTTTCTATAAGTACAAAGTCAAAGTTTTATTGCTATTCTGAAAATTCACTCAGTTGAACTCGAAGATTCAACAGTATTTACAATTGAAACAATTGAGTTAACTGCAGACTGTTGCAAACAATCTACAGGTAGCTCAACTGATCCATATCAATACCAGTCGTCGCGTCCCCGCTACGCTGGCTGCATTGCCCCGCTGTATGGCAATGCTGATGCGCTGCGACAGATACTGACCAGCTCTCGGGTCACACGTCGCTTCGACCAGACGCTCAGATAATTTTTTGAAAACCCGAAGAGCCTCGGTACCCCACGGACCTAGGGTCTCGACTCCAAGAGGAGCAAATGTGTAGGCTCTGTCGAGACCTGCATATTTGCGCCTCTTGAGATCTTCGGCCAAATCTGCCGCCGCGCCTGCCCTCACGGATGTCCTCGGAAGATGGGAAGGCGCAAGTGTGTCGACGCATGTAGCGTCCCACACAATGGGCCTCCCCAACTCCCATGGGACTAGTCATCAATAAGTAGATAGTTATTATAAAACAAAGCAATGGTGCAAATTAGTGAAATAACTTACTTTCAAATTCAAATTCATTTATTTCGGATAACAGTGACCCATTATTTGTTAGTAACAGAAAGATCTCTTATATTAAATTAAATTAATTAAAATTCTATAAAATTCAATAATATGAAATAGTATTAAAAAAAAAAAAAAATATATTAAATTAGAAAATTAAAACAACATGAAATTAAATTAAATCAAATTACACATAAATAAAAAGAATTAAATTGAAATAAACCAAAATAATTACAGCGAAAATTGAATTCATTTAATAAATACTTACACAAAATTAAATTATTTTTTTCACAAAGTGCTGCCATATCGGCGAAGAAATTCTGCCAGCTACAGTTTGTAGGATGCTGTTGGAGCTATCCCGCACTCTGCGCATCAGGGATGCCGTCCTTTTCCGGAGGATAGCAGCAAACCCATCCGTCTCATACTCAGCAAACATCCCTGATGCACTGCAGAAACGAGGCAGTCCCAACATCATCCTAAAGATATTATTGTATTGTACACGTAGGGTCTCCAGCGGTCGTTTGGTGTAGTTTACCCATAGGCTCCCGGTGTAGAAGTTTTGACAGTACGCCTTAAACAACGTTAGTTTTACTTCTTCTGTACACCGGGAAAACCTACGGATCAAACAGTTTCAGTTACTTTTCTTTCTTTATTCACTAATTGATATTACTCATAGTATACTATTTTCATTTTCAGGAGAGTATCCAACACACCTCTCGGCAAAGGCATTGGTAGAGCGAAGGGACATTCAGACAAAGATATGCGAACGTACCTACAGAAACGAGCGGGGAACAGAGAGGTAAAATAAAATAAAATAATACTGGACAATTCACACAACATTATCTAGCCCCAAGCTAAGCAGAGCTTGTGTTATGGGTACTAGATAACTGATATACTTAATACAATACACTACATAGATAGATATCTTTATTATACATAGAAAAGCATCCAGAACACCTTGAACAAATATCTGCAGATCGTACAAACATTTGTCCCGAGGCGGGAATCGAACCCGCGACCTCCTACGTCGCAGGCGGACCTTCGCCCGCTGCGCCACAGAGGTCGTCAATATCACTTTATTTCCGTGTCAGTGTTTAGTTTTATAATTTGACCTTTTCTAAGTGTACATTTTTGTAGACGAGAGTTTTAGATTTTTATTTTTTGTATCGTTAAATATTAAATGTCAGGTAAGTTCTTGGGGACCAATCTCTGATAATGAATACTGCAACCCTAACAAATAATACAGGGTCGGTTTTCGACGGGACAATAAGAAGAGGTACGTTAACCGGTGTAGCTACACAATATTAGAAAAAGTCTCAAGAAAGTATCCATAAGTTTTAGAGAAATTTTCATCCCCATACACATAAAAAAATACAGTTAGCAAGAAAATGGGTATTTTAAACAAAAACGTTTTTTGAGGTCTTAATAAACTATCCATAACTTTTAGAGAAATTTTCATCCCCATACACATATTTAAAAAAAATTACAGTAAGCAAGAAAATGGGTATTTCACACAAAAACTTTTTAGATGCCAATTGATCTTGTTTTTTATACCGATCAAAAACTTCTATTAGACCAACCGAGGTTGCATTACTAAAAAAGTCAGAAATCGCAAAAAAAACTTTTCCATCGATCGAAAGAGATATATTCCGACATCAATTACCTGCCAATTCTGGAACTTACGTCTTAAGGCTTAGAAAATAAGCTCTTATGGAGATTGTGACCAGCAATATAAATTAATATAACTCTGTCTATATCTTTTTTTGCATTTGTCTATATCTTGCTTGCTTCCTAACAGCATTAAGCTTTTTGGTCTGGGCAGAATAACAGCGCCTTCTGTTCACAACAGTTGGCATAATGCTGAGCCTAGGCCCATTTGCTACTGCAGCACACATTGCTTACCTACCTACTTATTCCTACATATTGTAAACATCGTTTGTTAAATGAAACTCCTGTACTTGTGTTCTTAATTGTTTGATTTAAGATAAAATATTTTATATTTAATGTGTGTGTTGTGGCAAATAAATAGTATTATGTCTATGTCTTAAAGTTGATACCTTGAGCTGTTAGGCTGAACCACACATGAGACTCCGTTCGCTAACGAAAATTAAAAACAAGTCATAAAACGACTAATAAAGTATATGTAATTTACCCCTCAGGTCCATTCAGAAGGAGAAGGTACCGCGGGGGGTTCATTGGGAGCGGAGGCTCTATCAGCACAAGTGGCTCGCTTCAAGAGAGTCTCTCTACGGAAACTGCGGGCGTGGCGGTCATGAGTGTGGCAGGTAACTATGACAAGTGTCTAGGGGGGGGCTGGTGATATGAGCCCCCCCCCACCCCCCTCTAGGTCGCAATCTGTTGTTATTGTTACTAAAAGATTTGTCTGAAAATATGTCTCTTGAAAGGTATCACTATTTACATTTAAAACAGTTTTTAAAATTTCGGTATTTCACTCACCAATACAACCTGCCATCCCTACAAGACATCTACATAAAGAAAGAAGGACGTTCAACCCGTGGACACCACCTTAGATTGGCCCATGACTCTACTCAAGCCCTTGCAGCGCACCATTTTATAAGCAATAGAGTGGTTCACAATTGGAACCTACTACCAGAAGACATTATATCAGCCATATCAATAAACACCTTCAAGAATAAACTTGACAACTGGTTACGAGACGACAAAAACAAAATAAAAAAAGTGACGCAATGACTTCAACACTGTGCGATATAGACACATAAGCCACAGGCTATTCGTCTATAATTAATAAATAAATAAAATAAATAAATACTTTTTGAAATATTTTGAAAAAGGTCTAAATTTACCGTTACCCCCTAACATCCGAACTTTGCAGAGCGATCCATCTGAAATGTAGCTTGGTACCTACTCATTTTAGGTATTCATTAAATAGCGAAGTCTCTAACCGGTACCTTAAGTACATATTTGTATAATTGACAAACGTTCGCAAACTTCCGCGCGCGAGTAACACTCTCACTTGACGGATCTTGTTTTTTTAATGTACTTACTTTATCTTTTCTTCTTTTCCAGGTGTTTCGCCGTCTAGGCACCCGCCTCGCGAATCACCGCGCGTCGCTGTCGTCTGATCTTGGATCCCTCTGGGAGATGATCCACCGCGACCGCGACGCGCATAGACGGCGATCCTCCACCCCCCCTACCGACTCGCATACCCCGTCCAAACTGGCCAGGGACTTGTTACAGGTGAATATAGACCTTGTGTACATCTGAATACGACTGGGATCTCTCTGATGATCCACCGCGACCGCGACGCGCATAGACGGCGATCCTCCACCCCCCCTACCGACTCGCATACCCCGTCCAAACTGGCCAGGGACTTGTTACAGGTGAATATAGACCTTGTGTACATCTGAATACGACTGGGATCTCTCTGATGATCCATGGCGACCGCGACGCGCATAGACGGCGATCCTCCACCCCCCCTACCGACTCGCATACCCCCGCCAAACTGGCCAAGGACTTGTTACAGGTGAACATAGACCTTGTGTACATCTGAATACGACTGGGATCTCTCTGATGATCCACCGCGACCGCGACGCGCATAGACGGCGATCCTCCACCCCCCCTACCGACTCGCATACCCCCGCCAAACTGGCCAGGGACTTGTTACAGGTGAATATAGACCTTGTGGACATCTGAATACGACTGGGATCTCTCTGATGATCCACCGCGACCGCGACGCGCATAGACGGCGATCCTCCACCCACCCTACAGACTCGCATACCCCCGCCAAACTGGCCAGGGACTTGTTACAGGTGAATATAGACCTTGTGGACATCTGAATACGACTGGGATCTCTCTGATGATCCACCGCGACCGCGACGAGCATAGACGGCGATCCTCCATCCCCCCTACCGACTCGCATACCCCCGCCAAACTGGCCAGGGACTTGTTACAGGTGAATATAGACCTTGTGTACATCTGAATACGACTGGGATCTCTCTGATGATCCACCGCGACCGCGACGCGCATAGACGGCGATCCTCCACCCCCCCTACAGACTCGCATACCCCCGCCAAACTGGCCAGGGACTTGTTACAGGTGAATATAGACCTTGTGGACATCTGAATACGACTGGGATCTCTCTGATGATCCACCACGACCGCGACGCGGATAGACGGCGAAGCCGTTGGTCCTGCGCTTGCCCTCTCCCCAGTCGTATCGGTCTGCCGTCCCATCGGATTATGAGAGTAGGGAATAGACCTATAATATGTCCTGCTCATCTGGCTAGACTCCGATGAGACTGGCCGCCGTGAAATTCGCCGAAATTCGGCTAAGAGGACATTATTAAATGTAAAATATTTTTTGTAATTCGATGTTTCGGAGATTTAAAAACCGATAACGTAACGAACTTAAAAATTGTAGCTCCCTCAATACTATTGTAATAAATAAAAAATATTGTTAATTCCAGGTGGTCCAAGAAACAATGTTCGCGAAGAAAAACCAAGAAAAGCGCTGTCCTTTAGTAAAAGAAGAATCCGGCCTAAGCTCAGAAGACGGACAAGACAGAATAGCAAATCTAATAGACTTTTTCTTCACCATAGTCAAAAGCCAACGCGACGACCGAAAAGGAAGCGTAAGCAGTTGTTTCAAAGCTGAAAGTCCTACAGAACAAACGCCTAATAAACCTAGAAAAGTTGACACTGAGCTGGAAAGAAAGATGGAAACACTAATGGAGTTTCTAGCTACAACAGGTTGTATGGACAATGAAGTGAAGGATGAAAAGAAAATTACGCTTATGGAGTTCTTATTCGGGGCTGAGAGCAAACCGGTAATAGAAGTCGATGATACAGACAAAAACATTAGCCTTTCGGAATCTAACATCAATGTAAAGCTATCTTATATAGACGAAACTCCTGTAGACGAGTCTAGAGAATTACTTGTAGATATACTAATGAAATATATGGAGAATTACAGCGAACCTAACAAATCTATATCTGTGACGCCGTGTCTGTCTGAAAAGTCAAAATCTGACGTCACTATCAGCAAAATTGAGACGTTTAGTGATATAAGTAAAACTAAATCTGATTCTACACTCACGCATACTCAAGACACAGTTATAGAAAAGGATTTAGATAGTAGAAGAATTTCAGAAACTGTTGTAGATCTGAGTAATGTGAAACAGGATTTAGAAGGTATATTCGAAGATGCAGTAGCTAAGGTCTTTGCGTTGAAAAATATTGACGTTGTAGATGACAATGACACAATGTCAGAAACAGAAGATCAGGAGAACTTTTCAGCGTATACTAAACCACCCTACCTGTATAACATATACAGTGTCGAACTCTCTGATATTATAGAAGAGGATGAGAATGAATCTTCTAGAGGGATTCTAGAAGATAGATTAACAGTCATAAAGGAAGTAGCAGAGGATTTGCTGGACTTTATAGAGGATAGGATACAAAGCCAGTTTGAAACTGATGACGACAGCTCTGGCGCTGAGTTTGAAGTCAATCCTAGCTTGGAGCGATCATCCGTCAGTTTAATAGATCTCCGGTTGATACCAGATCTACCGCCGAGTATAATCCGACCGATAGTTGTCAAAGTTGACAAATCCACGTCAACTGACAACGATTCAGTGACAGATGTGTCAAGGAAAATCGATTCCGGCTGCATGACAGAAGACACATCCGTCTCAAATAGCTCTGAACGACAAGAAAGAGCGTTAGATAAAATAGAATCTTTACACAAATTCTTTTCTAGATCGAGGCTTGAAATTATAACGGAGAGTTTTGAAGAGAAAGAAGAGAGGCAGAATAAGAAACTTGCGCAGGTTGAAGAAGGAGAGACGAAAACTGATTTGAAAGGGGGACAAGCTAGTTTAGATGATATTGAAGATTTGCAAGATGATAATGATGAAAAATTCGATGTCTGTGTTGATACGAATGATGACTTTATTGAAAATGCTTTGTCTGATACTCGAGAGGTTAACACAATTGATGCTGATGGAAATAATGCTGATAATGATGTTGATAAATCTGAAGATCATGATAATGAAGATAAAATCGATATGGCTGTCAAAATCAATTCTGTAGATAATGGTGATTGTATAGATAAAGTCGATAGTGTAAGTAGTGAATGTATAAAAATCCCATATTCTAAATTAAGTGATATAAACAAATCTAAAGAAAATAGCCTCACTGATCCTATAAAAAATCCAGGAAGCCAAAGTACAGCCAAAGTTAGTCAAAATAATGATAATATAGATTTTTTAAAAGAAAATGACGTTAGAGAAAAAGATTTTACAGAAATTGATGAAATTATAGCAAAAGCTGTTGAAATTATTAAAGTGAACAAATTAGAAATGAATTTAGAAAAGGATGCACATAAATGAATATTAAATTTAAACTGTTCTTAATATATTTTATCAGTTGAAGGAGATAAACCTCTACCTATTTTAGTAAATTTTCCTTTTGATCACTAATTCAATAAATAAATAAATAAATAAATCACGATTGAAAAGAGTGTATGTAATAAATATCAAAATTTGTATTGTAATCAAATTTTAAAACATGTTAAATACGTACTATGGCCTTACACGTTATATAAGTCTTGCTTAAGCTATTAAAATTTAAGTATTACTTAAAAATTACAACTTTCAACTTAACAGTTTGAATTTATTACTTACTTAACAGTTTTAATTTGAATTTATTAGTAAGGCCTTAATAATTGTATAAAATGATATTAAATTAAGTGGACCACCATTTTTTCCTACATATCGTACACATATTGGCAAAACACTTAAACTGCAAGACTTACTGTTTTAATCAAAAGTAATGGTTAAACTACACAAAACACAAAAAAATTATACTCAATATGGCTAGTGTCCTAAAAAATTCTTATTAGTCAGTTAGATTAACAGAAGATATTTGACACGTATTTTTTTTGTCGATTAAGGCCAGGTAGTCCTGCAGCAGTAGGCGTAAGGGAAAACGCGCGCCTGCCAAGCCGCCGCGCTCGTATTTTTTGTAGTTATTTAAACATCCACTATGTTACGTTAAGAAAATTATTAAATCAAGGCAAACTGCGAATTCGTTTAGAAAAATTAAGTGTCTTTAGTTGAGTACAAAAACAGTTAAAAAGCAGTAGTTCGCTAGTCATAATATTGAAAAAACATTAGAAAAAGAGATAACTGGATTTTTTTTCTATCGAGTGAAGTTCATTAGGTCTTGTAACTGAATGCGACTTTGAGTACACTAGATCCTTATGTAATTTTTTTTTTTGCAGAATTATAAACACTATTTTCTAAGCCTCAGATGATTTTAAAAATCACAGAATTGCGGCCTCTGCTGGCCTACCAAGCTTTAAACAAAAAATTATGAAGATATTGCCAGTTAAAGTACCGCGTCACGTCACACCTTGCGACACTTTTTAGCAAGATGTGACGACACTAGACCCCACTCCCAAACTTTGACGCGCTTTATTTTTGTAATTTTTTGTTCGATTGACAAAAGTAAAAAATATGCGTTCAATATCTTCTGATAATCTAACTGACGTACTAAATAGAATAATATTGCTTTACCTAGAACACTACTCTATTATCACTTTGAAAAAACAATGAGCGTGATGCAAAAACTAAATTTTTCACATACACCGTTCTGCTTTCACGACAAAGTTTAGTGAGATTTTAATGTGTCGTATAGAAAATAAAAAAATTATAATAATTTTAAATTTTAGTAAATATATTAAATTTTAATATTTCGATGTTAAAACTAGGACCATTGATTAAATTGTAGGCAATTTTTACTACCTATAATATCTATGTTATTAGAAATACCGATATAATGTTAGCTGTTTATATGAAAGCCGTTTCACCTCACATATTATGCAAATGCTGTTTTTTTTTACGAAAACGTCAAAAAGTCTATGTTTATTATCTAAAAATTCATATTTTGTTCTCAATCTATTGAAATCATATAAACAATTAATATTAATACAAGTAAAAATTACCTTATCTCATCTTTAGGTAATCTAGACCTTAAAAATATCTAAGTTCTAGAATTCTACATATTTTTTGTAAACAAACAGATAACAAAATCAACGAAATATTGGTTGAAGATATTTTATGACACCAGGACCTGGGTATCATCGGAGAAAGTCAGAGAAGTTTGAAAAAATTACTGAATACGCTTTCGTTCATCATTATTCGTTTATCGTCCGTTTTCGAACTCAAATTTTAACCTTTTTCGCAGCGCTCGTGCAAATATGCGTTGCTGAAGTTTTTGTTGACTTTGACTGACTGTTTTGCTGTTACCTCGTTGTTTTCTGCATTTTATAGTCGGTTTAGTATTTATTTATTTTTAAATAATGTATGGGGCCATTCACTTATAACGTAAGACGATTTTCGCTAGTTTTTGACCCCCTCCCCCCCTATTATAAGAAAAAATAAGAATAGGCCGACCCCCTCCCCCCTGTTTAATAAATAAATAATGCTGGACAATTCACACAACATTATCTAGCCCCAAGCTAAGCAGAGCTTGTGTTATGGGTACTAGATAACTGATATACTTAATACAATATATTACATAGATAGATATTTTTATTATACATAGAAAACACCCAGACCAACGGAACAAATTTCTGCAGACCGTACACAAATTTGTTCCGAGGCGCGGATCGAACCCGCAACCTCCTGCGTCGCAGGGGGACCTTCACCCGCTCCGCCACGGAGGTCGTCATAAATATTACATAAGAATTTAAAGGAAAAAATTAAAACACGTTTGGTTTGTTTTAATGTTTATTTTTCGAGGTAACAATTTTAGAAATGTTTTTTTGTACCTACAAAGGTTATAATAATTTTTATTTTTGGTAGTAACAAACTTTGGTTTTTTGTGATCTTACGTAAGAACTATAGAGACTCCCTCCCACCCCCTTGTAAGAAAAAATAAGACATGGTTGACGCCCCCCCCCCCCCCAAATCGTCTTACGTAATAAATGAATGGCCCCTATTCTAATTTCACATTTATGCATCACCATCCATACATACTGCACGAAGATTTGCTGAATTCTGGAAACATCTGGTCCCACCACACAATTCGACGTCTTCAAGAGTTGTTCGCCATTTTTGTTAGTTTTGTCTTAGTCCTGTTAAATCATGAAATATTTTAACAAACTCTAAAAAGATCAGAATTTTAAATTATAAGGCTTGAAAGCATTTGTTGTCATAAAATATCTTGGATTCTAAAATTTCTGATTCCCTTTACTCTTGTAAGGCCATTTTCTGCGCAAGCGCCTGCGGGTGGGACGAGTTTCGTCTATATATTCTCAGGTCTCAGGGTTATAAAAATAATTTCCCTAAGCAGAGATAAACCATTCTAAAAATGCATGCCGAATGTAGGTACCTATGACGGATGTAAGCGGGTTAACTACGAACCTTATTTGTGTTGGAAGAACACCAACGTTTCATCACCTACATCCGTGGTTTCTTTCAATTCTTCAAACTACGATAGTTTTTATTGTAAAAGGGGCGTGCATTTTTAGAATGGTTTATCTGTTCCTATAAAAAAATTACCCAAGAAATGTGTGCATTAATTTATATATTCTAAACTTAGCCTTAATTACTAAACCCTTAGCTTACTGTAAGAGAAAATATTTTTATTAATACAAAGTATAAAAGTTCGTTGAATGTTTTAAATAGTCTATGTTGTTTAGTTTAGAATAAAATTAATATTTTTAAGTGTCTTATTCATATTCATTTAATAACTCCATGACAATATAGTTTTGACTGGCGGATCGTCACCGGTCGCGCGCGAAATTAATTTTTCTAGTTTTTTTTTTGTATTTTCTGCGATTACAAGACATGAAAAGACAATTTATTAAGGCGCTGCCTTCCATCACACTAGCGCCGCCACCTATTTTATCTAATTATTGCGTTTAAGAAATGAATTTCCAAAAATTATGTTAACTAGTTTGTGATACCTATTATAAGCTTTTTTTAATGCTTTTGTAATAGTTTTATTTTGTATAGTTTAGGCAGAGATACGAAGTTGCCCTTGGTGACCGAACTCTATTTTCTCATCTCTGTCTAAACTATACAAAATAAAACTATTATAGAGGCATTAAAAAAAGCTTATAATAGGAATCACAAACTTTATTAAAAAAATCAATCAAAGAAATTAGAACAAGTATTTAAAATTGAAACAATTGAGCTAACTGCAAGTAATCTACAGGTAGCTCAACTGATCCATATCAATACCAGTCGTCGCGTCCCCGCTACGCTGGCTGCATTGCCCCGCTGTATGACAATGCTGATGCGCTGTGCCAGATACTGACCAGCTCTCGGGTCACGCGTCGCGAGACCAGACGCGAGAGATAATTTTATAAAAACTCGAAGAGCGTTAAAGGATCTAGTCCAAAACTTATCTTAAACATTTTTAAAGTTTATTAAATGAATATGAATAACAAATTCACCTATCCTCAAAACTGTTTTGAATATCTAGATATTTATATTTATTGGTGTTTTATCATAGAATTTAGTTGCAGAATGTTAAAATTATATTTTACAAGAATTATTTTTACAATACAAATATTATATGTGATACATTATCTTTTATTCCTCTACTCTCCAGTATATAGGTATTGAATCCAAATCATAAATTAAAAATTAAATATTTGTTGATTTTATTGATTATTACTGTGTGATATAGACACATCAGCCACACGCTGCTGTCATACTTCCTAATCTTATATATATAAAAGAAAGTCGTGTTAGTTACACTATTTATAACTCAAGAACGGCTGAACCGATTTGGCTGAAAATTGGTGGGGTTGCAGCTTAGAACCAGGAGACGGACATAGGCTATGTTTTATCCCGGAATTACCACGGGAACGGGAACTACGCAGGCGAAGCCGCGGGCAGCAGCTAGTATATATATAAAAGAAAGTCGTGTTGGTTACACTATTTATATCTCAAGAACGGCTGTACCGATATGGCTGAAAATTGGTGGGTAGGTAGCTTAGAGCCAGGAGACGGACATATGACGGACTGTTTAAAAAAAAAAATAATTGGCGTAGGTACTTTTAAGGCAAAGCCTAACTTAGATAATAGGCCACTTAATATACCGAAAATACGCGTGCGAAGCCGCGGGCGGAAGCTAGTAATATTATAAAAGCAAAAGTTTGTGAAATATGAAATTTTGTTAACTAGGATCTCCAAAACTACTGAACAAATCAAGATGTTAATAGAAAGGTCAGAAAACGTAATGTAGATAGGCCTTTAGTAATTCCCGCATAGGTAAAACATTTACGTACCTTATTATAAATATTCACGGGGTACCTATTTTGTCGCGTTTATTTACCTATTTTCCCCGACGTTTCAACAGGTTTACACTCTCAGTCACCCCGTGACCGCGACAGAGTGTAAACCTGTTGAAACTTCGGGAAAAATAGGTTCATAAACGCGATATACACCCATGAATATTTATAATAATGTGTTCTGTTCTGATCTAGTTCCATAGAAAACTTTATTTAGGTATGTACGTAGCACGTTTAGAGAACTTTATTTAGGTATGTACCCATCTACTTATTAAGTAGGTACCTAACTATAGGTATACCTACCTATTACCCTGAAGGGTTTTTATCACGTACGAACTTTTTTATCCCTAAAACAAGAAATACCTAGGTACCTACTTCACTGATGATTATTGTAGGTAGGTGCTTCTGATAATTTGTCAATTTTCAAAAACTTTACTGACCAACATGTTTATATGTTAATTACAAAATGTTACTAGAGTCTTAACGAATTTTTAAATGATAAATTATAAATAGTTGTTAAATTTTTGCATGGTTAGATAGATTATATGCTGTTAGATTAAATCTCTCTACCTAATTTGCATACCGTAATCGCTGAAGCTGTCAATGCTCGGCATCAAGCTTATACTTTCGGCTTTATAATAGACCAGGTTCCCAATGTCCAAATACAAAGTCGCACAAAGTTGAAAGACGTGGGAAATCGCATCATGGAACTAAAATGGAGCTGGGCAGGACACCTTGCACGGAGAGAAGATGACAGGTGGAGCAAGGCGCGTACTGAATGGCGTCCAAGATACAGAAGCGTTGGACGTCCAGCGGCAAGATGGGCAGACGATATTTGTAACACCGCAGGGCGAACCTGGATGAGATTGGCGCAGGACCGTGTGGAGTGGCACAAAAGTTTGGAGGCCTATACCCAGCAGTGGGTGAAGTCGGGTTGCCGATGATGATGATGATGAATCGCTCAAGCATGTTGTTTTGTTTCACCTATATTTTTGTCATCGTTTATACACATGTTTTCTGCAAAAAATTAAAAATAAAATAGGGTGTGGTCATGATGCACCCATGGCAATAACTACGTTGGTAGGTAACTGCTAATACAGTAGGTATCAATATCAACAGCAGACAGGCTGAACAAATAAAGATAACATTCTGACCTTGCTATAGATATCTAGGTACTGACTCAGACTCGCGTGGTGCAACGTGAATGCGAGCTATCAAATCATCATCATCATCAGCCTATATTAGTCCACTGCTGGACATAGGCCTCCCCTAATGAAAACAGTCTTATGTCTTATGTTTCTTATAGTTTAGTTTATTTATAAATAACGTTTTGTGTTACACTACAGAGTACAGACTAAGACAGAGACTGGTCGCCGTGGTCGAAATTCAACTAGGACGACATTATTAATAATCCGTCAGTTCCGCGTGACGTCACTACTTTCAACTTCAGCTTTAGATAAATAAATAAATAATGCTGGACAATTCACACAGCATTATCTAGCCCCAAGCTAAGCAGAGCTTGTGTTATGGGTACTAGATAACTGATATACTTAATACAATATACTACATAGATAGATATTTTTTATTATAAATAGAAAACATCCAGAACGCCCTGGACAAATGTCTGCAGATCGTACAAACATTTGTCCCGAGGCGGGAATCGAACGTGCAGCCTCCTGCGTCACAGGCAGACCTTCGCCCGCTGCGCCACAGAGGTCGTCAATATCACTTTATTTCCATGTGTCTCTAGTTTTATAATTTGACCTTTTCTAAGTGTAGGTACATTTATGTAGACGAGAGTTTTTGATTTTGTTTTTTTGTATCCTATACCTAAAGAATGGTGTCCTCACTAGGTAAGTCCTACAGATGCCTAGTTGTTGAGTCATGTCACCGTCAATGTGTGATAATAGGTACCTCAACCTCAACAGCCTGTAATGGTCCACTGCTGGACGCAAGCCTCCCCCTGATAAGCGCCTTATTGGCTTTTATCTCATGGGGGTAATGCCCATAAGTTCCACGCTGCGCATGCGGGTTGGTGATCGCAGTTCGGTGGTAGAATTGTTCTGCAGTGGCGCTGCTGCCCGCTCCCGGTGGGTATCCCTTAGTCGCCTCTTCACCCACGGGAAGAGTTGGGGTGGTGCAACTTCTAAGCCGGCTCCACACAGCTTAATCTTACCTTAAATCTTACCTAACCCTATTTATTTATGTATTATATTATCTACCTACTTATTTTTGAGCATAATGCAGGGTGTCCATGTTTGATCCTAATAATAAGGGATATTCTCAGTTTGAAAAATGAAAGAGTTTTTTTACAAAATCATTATAATTATAATAATTCAAGTTTTTAAATATTTCTACAGGATCCGTCATTCATAACCATCGATAAACTAAATTAATATAAAATACGATATTAATCAGTTCTTTCATTATAACATTTAGCAATATTTTAATCGCAATTATAACAAAAAATATATTATAAATTATACACTTTTTACAATATAACTTACCTACGAAAGTTCACCATACTATGTTAATATTTATACGTGCGAAATTGTGACTAATTTACTCAGCTGATTGTAAAATAGCCACAAAACCACCATCTTGTTTTTATTTTTAAATAAAAATAAGAGAAATCATCGCAACAACAACTTTTATCAGACACAAAAGTTGTGTGTGAAGATGTTAATTAATAAAATAATTGAAATTTTGATTTTATAATCATATCGGAAATAATAAAGATAATAATCTATTACATCTAACACGTCTACATTTACATCAGTGATTATGAAAATGATTACCTACCTAGTTATGAATTACATAATAATTTATTAAAGATGCGTGTTTATCATTTATAATTTTTGTTCATTGTTTCTAAACTTATCGCTAAGGCAAAATTTTTGCAAAATTTGACGGAAGATAAGCTATTTGATTTTTAAATAATAGTGCAGCATTTATTAAGATCTTATTTCCATAGAATCAATATATTTATATATTTATCTAGGTAGTTTATTCGTTTAATTTCACTAAGTAAGAGAGTTATGGGTAAAAATGACTAGAAATATGTAAAATTTTGCAATAATATTCACATTAGCTAAAAGATCTGTCAAAGTCGAGACGAAATTGAGATCACTTGTCAAAATCACATCGAGTATCGATAAAAAGGTAAAATTATAAACACAAAATAATAAAAAAATCAAACATACTAATCATTTCAATGTTGTTACTCCAGGTAGGTACTGATTGAAATTTTACAAATAAATTCTTAGAATAACATTATTTAGTTTCTAGCAAGGAAGCATTTATTTAAATGTAAGTTCACAATAAGTTACCTTTTTTACTATTTATAATAATATTAAAATAGACATTGGTTGAAATGAAACTAATGGATCTACTTCATATTCAATAAAAATATATCTTAAATTAACCCATCGATCGAACCAGCGACCGAAACTACCTAACGTACAAAATGAAAATAAAGATAAAATAAAAAAAGCCGTTAAAGTCACCAGAATGGCATTACAAAGATATTAAAAACCTATTGTGTTGAGCAAAAAACGATATTTTTGTCACTGTAGCAAAGATCTCACTTTATATCGCTTCCATTTTCGTGGAATCTTACTGGTAAAAATAAAAAAAAATTACAATGAACATAAAATAGAGAAAATAGACATTATAAATCCCGGCCATTCACCTATAGCAAGGTCATGACAAATGTCAAAGATAGCACGCGCATAACACGAATTAATTAATAGCTTTATCGAACTGACGATGTCGCTAGAAAATTGGCACAATTCGCAATTCTCAAATAGACAGTCGTATGATCATTCTAAAATAAGCGCCTGGGGATTTACAGAATTCAATTTATGATATTTGATGACTGAGTCTTGACGCACTATTGTATTGACGCATTATCATTTAGATTGAAGCAACGACTACCTTTTTAATGAATACCTACGCTCTTTCAATCGATTTACAATGTTTGCTAGATATTTAAGTAATTAAAGTAGATTGGCCCAATAAGTAATTCGTCCCCTCAATTTGTTGATTCTATCTATCTATCTACTCCAAGTTATTCTAAATAGCAATGAAGTGAGCAACCATTTAGTGAGCTATGCTCCAATACGGTTCTCTGATTCTACAATCTTCTACAAAAATCTTTGCTCAAACTTATACGAATCTATGAACTTACCAAAAATAGGAATGTCTTACGCACAACCCCAGAATGGCCGGCACAGAATTTCACAAGAGATACTCTCAAAACCTTAGGCAATCACTACCCAGAGGTATGGCACTAACTCAGCAAGTCACTTGCCCACTTTCACCAGTACGGCGTGTTTCCACTTCCATCCTTGGATCTCCAGGAGTTTCCATAGTTTATCCTGGCGCAGGATATCGCTGGAGTTTTCCTGACTGAAGACTTGTCTATCGTGTAGTTCTTTCCATTATTACTGTCCCAGTATTCAACACCTTTGCATTTGAAGCAAACGCAGAAATCTAGCCGCCTAGAATGGATCGGTAACTGCAGTCTGAAGCCGAAGGTATCGTAGACAGATGTCCGGTTCTGATTCAAAGGTCCACATTCCACGAAAGCGCAGAATGTATCTTCGCTCGTGGTCCAACCGTCTGACGAGCATCTAATAAAAACTTCTTTATTGAAGTCCAGATTTTTGACTTTCACTGTGCCATCCACCGCGCATTCGTTCTGTTTCACTATAACATTCTCCAACGACACACACTCCTCGGTGATCCGCCTTCGGAACTCGATGTAGTCGGAAGCAGGCTGGACGAACCTGGTTTCCCAAAGGTCGACAGGTTGCGGCGCAGGTTTCCTCTCCAAAATTGGACTTGTAATGATCTTGAAGGCCCAGTACGGCGGTACGTGTGAAGGTTCCGTCATAAACTTGATTTGTTCGAGCGCCAGTCCTCTATCATCGGCGAAGACCACCTTTTTCTTCGTTTTCTCTGAGGGTATTCTGATGCATGATCGCTGAGCTGCCTTCAACGTTAGCTGGACTGGTTTCAGTGCTGATAGGCTTGGCGCTGAGAATCCTCTAGTTGAGATCTTGATAGGTCGTCTCACTGGTGTGTAGTCTGTGAGGAATCCAGCTGGCGGGCTGCATCCGTAGAACATCTGCTCGGTCGACAGCATATCGATCGCTGCACACATCGTTCTGCGGAAGATAGGTACGTGTTGTTAGGACGAGCGCGTGTGGTGAACTAAACGGATGCCAGCGCGCGGCCGGGTTTTGTATCGGCGCAGGCGCCGGCCACGCGTCTGATACGAGCTGTGTGGGGTGACAAGACGACGCGGAAGGTATTTTAGGAGTTTATTGACAGTTGTCTCGAGATTTGGGTCATGGGACAGTGACGTGCCCTTGTTGTTGACTATTTGAGTTTGTCGTTTAATGATGATATTTTGTTGAAAATTAGTACAAGGAGACTGTTTTTGCAATGGTTCGGATTGTGTCTGACATTGTTAACGTGGTGATAAATTTTACGATTACAACTTTATAAACAGTACTGGACATTCAAATAAGTGTTGTGGCGTAAGCGTTACTTTTACTTTAAAAGCGTGGTTTCGCTCTCTGGTCTTGGACTGAATCGACCATTAAAAACAAAAATAAACTGACAGCTTTGTCATTAGGTACTTACCTAACTATGCTAATACGTACCAAAATTATAGTAAACCCTGTCTAAAATTTCGCGATTTGCTAAACTGCTTAACTAATAATAGTAGTATAAATAAATATAGTAGGTAGTATATATAAAAAAGTTAGTTAAAGTTATTAGGGGAGGCCTATGTCCAACAGTGGACTAATATAGGCTGATGATGATGATGATGAAATAAAAAAGTTATATAAATAATAATAGCTGTACTCAAAATCAAATAATACAATTTGCAAAACAAATATTTACATACAAACATTTACATTTAACAAAATATCATATTCATTTTATTGTATTTTTTCAGCATTTTACCCAAGTAGGTCTAAGAAAAGGTACGTAAAGCTGTACTCAAAATCAAATATTTAACAAAATATCATATCCATTTTTATTTTTTCAGCTTTTTACCCAGGTAGGTCTAGGTATTACCTAAAGTAGCTTTAGATGTATACAATTAGTAAATATTGCTAATGATGAAAAAACAAAGCTAATAAAACAGTTGTCAATTAATATTCCAGCCAAATTCGTACAATGTTTGTACACAAACCGCCCATACTTACTTAAAAATTCACTCTTTGCCGCTCTTGTACGGAGTTTACATTACTCGTTGGTTTGTGATCCTTCACTAATATTCCTTATATCTGAAACTCGACGCCAAGCAAGTTAATTTTAGTTAATGTGTCATGGTTTGTTTACAAACTTTTCACATCGCGTTTGGCTAGTTTATAGTGGTAGGTACGTACAGACAAGAATGTGGGTAGGTTTATTTAGGATTTTTAAGCAAATTACAATACGAATATATTTATTCGGATAACCAAGGATCACAGAAAAAACTATCTATGAATTATGAAATACTAGCTGCGCCTCTCGGCTTGGCCCGCGTGGAAATTTCAGAAATTTATTACATAACTACCCCCCTAGGGGTAGTTTTGTAAAAATAAAAAATATATGACTCATTATTGACTTTATAGTTTATTTATACAGAATTTTGAGCGAATCGTACCAAGGAATAATAATTTTCCATAGAAACTTAACCACCCTTTTAAATCCCCCTTTTCTAAGTGTACATTTATTGTATTTATGGAAATAAAGAGTTTTCGATTTGATTTTTGATTTTGACCTAGAAGTTAATTTTTGAAAATTAGATTAGCTTATGTGTTTTTCTAAAACCTAACACACCAAATTTCATCAATCGGTTATGTACGGTGATATGTGGTAACAAACATTCACACCAAACTTTTCCATTTGTTATATTAGTAGGATAAAGACTATGTATTTTATTATTTTTTATGTGTATTAGTGTACTATATAATTGCTGTAGTCTGTATGTGTGTGTCTGAATATGCAAATAAAGACTTATCTATCTAAGAGCCTTATCACACTAGCGGTTTGCGAGCGGCTGCGGGGCGGAGCGGGCGCGTAGCGAAAACGTCGCGGACGCGCGGTGAATTCGCAACGTTTGACGTTCGTACAATACACTCAGTAAAAAAATGGATTCCGACTAGGAGACACTGCTGTTGGCTTTGTTACCTCGAAGACGCCGGAGACGAAAACGAATGCATCAACGAATTTGGGAAGATCCATAATCAATTAATCAAATGGAAGAGAGCGACTACTTTGGGTTGTTTTGCAAACGAATAAAAAATATGTATGTACTAAAACGTTTGTACGAGACGGTACAAAATGGCGTCCATGCTGCTGTCCGCGGCGAATTCGCTGCGCGCCCGCTCCGCCCCGTAGCCGCTCGCAAACCGCTAGTGTGATAAGGTACCCAAGACGCTGGCTCCATCGCCCCGCTTTATTATTTATTTATTTATTGTTTACTCAAACTTGACTTACAGAATACATTCCAAAACGTCAAACATTATTATAAAATCTAGCGTAGGTACCTACGTTAAATTATATAAAATAATACATGGAAATGTCACAATTAAAAAAAAATATTATCTAATGGTCAAAATAATAGATAGCAATGTCAAAATAATTGCAATAGTCAAAATAATAGAAATAATAGCAAGGTCAAAAAGTACAATTAAAAAATGAGAGCATCAAATGGTGTTTTTGAACTCTTTATACAAGACTATTTTTGTTGCGATTAAATGTATTTTAAAGTTTATCCCAAAAAACACTCAACGCATGGTCCCCGTACCAACCACGCCACCGACACAATCGACCGTCGCGGCAGACGCGTGATCATGTACGAACGAGATTTGTATGTGGATTGTGGATCTGAATTTGTAATTACTTGTATGAGAATTATGTTAATTTTGTTGATGCGGATTAAAATTCCTTATAAGTTGCTTAGGAGATTTCTACTAAACTACTTTTCTAAAAGTACAGTTCAGTTGAGCTGCCTGTAGATTTTTTGCAACAGTCTTCAGTTCGCTCAATTGTTTCATTTGTAAATACTAGTTCTAATTCCGACTTCAATAAAGGAGGGGGTTCTCAATTCCAAGCGTCATAAAAGTTGGTTTTGCACGACAACGAATACGAAACTTTGCCCAAGTGTTTCCAAACGTTCCTAACCCTATATAACTTTGTCATTTTGTTAATCCAAACGACGTAAAATGTATTGTCTTGTACGGATGTATCGCGCGAACTTTTGATTACATATTTTAAAGTACAGTTCAGTTGAGCTGCCTGTAGATTTTTTGCAACAGTCTTCAGTTAGCTCAATTGTTTCATTTGTAAATACTAGTTCTAATTCCGACTTCATTAAAGGAGGGTTCTCAATTCCAAGCGACATAAAAGTTGGTTTTGCACGACAACGAAACCGAAACTTTGCCCAAGTGTTTCCAAACGTTCCTAACCCTTTATCTTTGTCATTTTGTTAATAGTCTAGATTCTATATCTTTTTATAGAATAAATAAATTCTTAGTATTTTATGAGATACAAGCATTTTAGTGCGGGAATCGGGAAAAACGCGCGCCGCGCGCCACCCGTGATTCTTGAGGGGTAGGCTTGATAGATAAAAGCTATTTTTGGAAAGAATGCCTTAACGGTTAAAACGACGTAAAATAGTATTGTCTTGTACAGATATACCGCGTGAACTTATAAGTGGTATTTTATGCACATCGGAGTTCTATGTTTGGTGTTTTTATTTTAATCGAATATTCAAATATTGCAATTTTAGTTTTCGAATATTCGAACGAACATAATATTCGAATATTCGAATGCAAGCCCTATGTAGTTGGCATCAGCTTGGCTGAGAAGCAGCCGCAAACTTTCTGAAAAACCTTTTCTAGGTTCAGCAAGTAATTTAAATAGCCGATAAGAAGTTTTTCACACATCGTAAGTCAAGAATTTTTAGGTTCAAGGGGTCGTTGATGATAAAAAATCCTGTAACATCCACGGATCATTTAAAAATAAAATGATTTGTTGATAATCACCGGTCAATCCAAAAATACACGAGCATGATGCAACATGCCTACATTACATATTAGTGAAAACCACGAGCACCGGTCATGATCGAACCAGACAGAATTATCTATTTTATCTGTTGTGGCTGTTTTCTTATCCATAGAGGTAGGTATGATGTTTTTATCAGAGGCGCCGTGACATACATGTCGTGTGATGCCTTAATGAGAGGTCTCATTAATTATAAATAAAATAAATAAATAAATAATGCTGGACAATTCACACAGCATTATCTAGCCCCAAGCTAATCAGAGCTTGTTGTTATGGGTACTAGATAACTGATATACTTAACACAATACACTACATAGATAGATATTTTTTTATCATACATAGAAAACATCCAGAACATCCTGAACAAATATCTGCAGATCGTTTAAATTTGAAATAACGTTTAAGGAAAAAAATACGATAAAAAAATCATGAAAATGCACTGTTTCGCACCTAATTTGGTCAAGATCTCAGGAACCCTGAGGTCTATAAAAAAGATTTTTGTTTTGATTCGTAGGTTATTAATTACTAATTCTTTGGTTAAATACAGCATATTCATGAGTTGTGTAGTTTTCTTATAAATAAAACGTCAAGTGCGAGTTGGACTCGCGCACTTAGGGTTCTGTAAGACCTTGTGTCTTGCCAAATTATCATGATTCTAGGTCAACGGGAAGTATCCTGTAGGTTTTGGTCCATGGCCATAATCAAAAGTATTTTTTAATAAACAAACTACAAATTTACTGTTTTTGGATTTTTTCAATGGAAAAAAAATTCTAAAACAGTAAATTTGGCAAGAAGCAAGGCCTATTAGCACAAGTAAAGACTTGTGCTATTATAATAGCACAAGTCTTTACTTGTGTGAAATTTGGTTGGTCCATGGCGAGCTTTAAAAGTACTAATTTTTTAGTGAATAAATTAGAAATTTATAGTTTTCGGATTTTTCCCTTTAGGTACTTGTAAGACCTTGCTTCTTGCCAAATTTTATGATTCTAGGTCAACGGGAAGTATCCTGTAGGTTTTGATCCATGGCCAAAATCAAAAGTATGTTTTTGATGATTAAACTACAAATTTACTGTTTTTTTTCTTAATTATGTTAGTAGGCCTTGCTTCTTGCCAAATTTCATAATTTACTTATCCTTTTCACATGAGACTGAAGCAGTGTATTAGGTATTCCAAACGCTAGGGTCGTTAAAATCCCACACAAAATGGCGCGCAAGGCGCCCTCTTAAAAAAAGATGACCCGCTCTGACATGATGCATTCTGTGTGCATAAATCTGTTATGATACCTTATCTTTTTCTTTTTAAATGATTGTTTTGTCTATATGAACACCGTTGTCAGTGTATTTTCTTTATCATTTTGTCTCTATCTATAAATCTAAAAAAAAAGTCTTTAATAAATATAAATAAATAAATAAATAATGCTGGACAATTCACACAGCATTATCTAGCTAAGCAGAAAATAATACTTACACAACAGCCTTTATTCATAAAGAAAATTATAATATAATTCGTATTTACAATTGAAACAATTGAGCTAACTGCAGACTGACAGGGGCAATGGAGCCGACTGGTATTGATATGGATAAGTTGAGCTACCTGTAGATTGTTTGCAACAGTCTGCAGTTAGCTCAATTGTTTCAATTGTAAATACGAATTATATTATAACTGTCTTATACAGGTTGGTTTTTTGAGAAGGGCGGTGATAGCCAAGTCCGAAACCACGAGAGTTTGAGAAAAGACGCGATAGGAGTCATGCCCTCGATTTATAAGAAAACAATAATTGCGTATTTAGTTTTTTTTAATCTTTTACTGAAGGAAATCTCTCTCTCCAAGGTCTCGACTCCAAGGGGAGCAAATGCTATAACGAGACCTGCATATTTGCGCCTCTTGAGATCCTCAGCCAAATCTGCCGCCGCACCCGCCCTCACGGATGTCCTCGAACAAATAATAATTTCAAAAAACCCCCTACTGATTTTCATGAAAAATGGCTAAGAACACTCGAGATAAAATTTTCTATGACACAAAAAAAACTAAATGAAAATCGGTTCATCCGTTTGGGAGCTACGATACCACAGACAGATACACAGATACACAGACAGACACATTAAACTTATAACACCCTTCTCTTTTTGCGTCAGTAGTTAAAAACAAAAAAGAAAGAAAGAAAATACAGTTTCCTTTTCTATAGGTATTATTTTCTTTTAAATTGTTTGTTTAAAAAAAAGTAGTGTGTTAGCGAGATATAAAAACGATTTTAAATCAAAATAGTTTTTACGACCAGCGACAACGTCTGTCAAATAGAATTAAAAATTTTAATTCATTCGATTTCACAGACGTTTTAATTAATTACATTTTTTTCAATTCTATTTACCACACGTTGTTGCTGGTTAATTCATTATGTACCTATTCGTGGGAATATCACTAATTCTATTTATATTTTACGAATAAAAAAAGCCTCGAATCGATCACTTCTAAGCCATAAGGCCGCCCATTGTACTTTTCTTATGTAATGTCTCCTTGTAATTTTAATAGTTTGCTGTACCTACACTAAAGCAATTTTTTTGTAAAAGAAAGTCAACCAATATGTGAGATAAGTTTTTATGAATGTTTGTACATAAATAAATAATATATAAATAAATAAATAATGCTGGACAATTCACACAGCATTATCTAGCCCCAAGCTAAGCAGAGCTTATGTTATGGGTACTAGATAACTGATATTAATCACATCACAATAATCACACTTAGTCAGTTTGGATGGATGGATGGATGGATGTTTGTTACCTCTTCACGCCAAAACTACTGAACGGATCAGGCTGAAATTTTGCATACAGATAAGTCTAACCCTGGAATCAAACATAGGCTACTTTTTATCCCATAAATCAGTTCCCATGGGATATAAATAACCTTGAAACGATTCCATAGAAACAATGCGGGCGAAGCCGCGGGCATAAACTAGTAATATAATTACATAGATAATAATTACTATAATTACATTACATAGATAGATATTTTTTATTATACATAGAAACGACAACGACCAGAACATCCGGAACAAATATTTGTAGATCGTACAAACATTTGTCCCAAGAATTACTTGCAAAAGACATGATAACTTTATTATTCGTTTTGTTATTTTATAAACTTATCATATTATCAATAATTGTCATGAAGTTTATCAGTAAATAGTTGTAGTTATTTGGAATACACAATAGATTAGATAACAGGACATTGACTTTGTTTTCATAACTTTTTAATGTCAAGGTCTTAGTGACAAATTGTTTCTCTCTAGTAAGCTGTTTAAAATAAATAAAATAAACAAAGCTTGACAATTTACACGGCATTATCTAGCCCCAAGCTAAGCAGAGCTTGTGTTATGGGTAATAGATAACTGATATACTTAATACAATACCAATAAAAAATTGCAAACAATCTACAGCTACCTGTAGATTGTTTGCAACAGTCTGCAGTTAGCTCAATTGTTTCAATTGTAAATACTAATTATATTATAATTTTCTTTGTGAATAAAGGCTTCTGCCATAAAAAAAAAAAAAAAAAAAAAACTTAATACAATATACTACATAGATATATATTTTTTATTATACATAAAAAAACACCCAGACCAACGGAACAAATTTCTGCAGATCGTACACAAATTTGTTCCGAGGCGGGAATCGAACCCGCAACCTCCTGCGTCGCAGGCGGACCTTCGCCCGCTGCGCCACGGAAGTCGTCGTAGGTTTTACTGAAGATAACAACAGTAGGTACCTATATAAATAAATTATTAATAATCATTAAACAAAAGCTCATATAATATAAATAACTTAATAATAATAAAGTTCAGACTAGTTGAATTGGTATTTTGGGTTAACATCGCTCATGCAGGGTAGGATACATCTGGTATACAAAAAGCTTTCTAAAAATAAGTTAAATAACATGAATTTTTAACATAGGTACTTGACACCGTATCGGTAAAACATTTTGATACCTGCATACCTGCCTGCATGTACCCTAACCTAAGTACACATATTTACGCAAATAAATGATCTTTACCTTTATCTGTAGGTATTTTTATCTTTATCTGCAAATGATCTTTATCTTTATCTGTAGGTATCTTTATATATCTTTATCTGTCCGTATATTATTTAAATTCAGCTTGATATGGCAAAAACCTCCATATTTCATGACATTATTTTTTTTTATTTTTTTAGGTAGGTGTAATATTATGTACGTCCCTGTGATTTAATAGAAACTAAGAGAATTTTTACCTAGGTACATTAAATGTATGAACTGTGCGAGAAAGACATAATTTCACTTCAAGTTAGTTATAAATTTAACAAAATTATTTTGAACTGCATGAAACCTGCGTAACCGCGGTGTCAAAACCTACCTACATAATTAACTATTTTCCTAATTAATTAACATAAAATTAAAACTCGACAACCAGTACATAAACACTGTTTAATACGTAGACATGTTCGTGTCTGTGTTACAGTGAAATTATCACAAAAACATTTAATTATCCGCGTAATTACAACACGATTTGCAAGCGGCTGGGTGCAGTGTAGGCGGTACTTTTACAAAAAACTGGTCAAGTTTGAGTCGTACTCGTGAACTTATTAAATACTTGGAACTAGTATTTACAAATGAAACAATTGAGCTAACTGCAGACTTTTGCAAGCAATCTACAGGTAGCTCAACTGATCCATAACAATACCAGTCGTCGCGTCCCCGCTACGCTGGCTGCATTACCCCGCTGTATGGCAATGCTGATGCGCAGTGCCAGATACTGACCAGCTCTCGGGTCACGCGTCCCTTCGACCAGAAGAGAAGCTCAGACATTTTTTTAAAAACCCAAAGAGCCTCGGTACCCCTCGGACCTAGGGTCTCGACTTCAAGAGGAGCAAATGTGTAGGCTCTGTCGAGACCTGCATATTTGTGCCTCTTGAGATCTTCGGCCAAATCTGCCGCCGCACCCGCACGGATGTCTATTTATTTATTTATTTAAGGACTCCCAACAGAAAAATCACATCACATACAGATTATCAAATAAAGTGGTCTTAAGTCTAGTGATTTTCTAAATAAAGGGTGCCACAGCGTGAACAAATTAAGGGTTGACTAAACATTACTACAAACAAATATTAAACTATATAAAGTTTTAACAATATAAATTTAAAGGACAAAATAATAGGCAGTCAGTGGTAAAATATTAAAAATATTAAAGTTAAAGAATAAAAATATCAGAATAAAAATATAGGAGGTTTGCTTTTAATGATCAAGCGTTATAGTGCTGCTTTTAATGATCAAGCGTTATGTCCTCGGAAGATGGGAAAATATAGTATGATATATTAATATTAGTGTAATGTGTGTGTGTGTGTGTGTGTGCCCCTCAGGCCTGCCTAATCCCACACACTACCCATCCACGTTTTCTGCGACTGTATGTCCTATCAGCTGTCTGACCCGCCGGACCTTTGACATAGAAATGCCACACACTCTCAAACAACAAGCTTCATACTGAAGTCACGGCGTCAACATGTGGGTGGTATCGAGTGAACTGAAATCTAGCATTGTATTCAGTCTTTGATTTTCCCACTCGTCCTACTAGTGGGACGAACGGGATATCACCCTAAAGCCAGGTACTGATCAGTGTTGAGTTTTTTTTTTCGAATGGACTACAATGGTGTTGACCGCAGATGGCCATGATAGCGTTACCGGACTTTTGGTGGGCGCAGAGGGCGCCTCAAGCGACAAGGGCCACCACTTAGGTGCGAGCCTCGGCTTGGGCTGTTGCTAGACGCTACGAGAGGGAAGGGAGGTTACGGTGCACAAGTGCACCTATGGGCGGAAGCGAGGAATTCTTCGACCCCGGCGGAGTCGGTTTTTGGTCGGTTGTGTAGTGTGCGGAATCGAATCGGTTGTCGTCACCTCCAGGTTAGCGGCGGTGATTGGGTCAACGGGGTCACCGAGAACGTGTCTCGGTCTACGGAGGAGAGAACTCTTGGGAGGATCGTCGATGGGATAATCGGGTATTGTGGAGATCAGGGGATTGTAGTGTTCCGAGGCCGTTTCATAATGACGCTGTGGATCAGTGTTGAGGACGCATTGCGCGCCATTTTGTGAAAAGGATTGGATTTCACGTTCATAGGAGCAGGACAGAGCATAAGTTTTTGAAACGTGTCAGCGAAAAATAATTTTTTTTTTGCTTATTTACAAGAAAACTACACAACTTGTTAAGAAACTGGTTCAAGGAACCAAATAATTAGTAATAAGCTATGAATCAAAACATAAATCATTTCAATGGATCGCAGGTTTCCTGACCAATTTATGTACGAAACGAACTAATACATTGTGAATAAAAAGTCTAATACACAGATGTGAAGATGGCTAGATCTCGGTTCTTTTGGAACTGATATTATTTATACAATTATCGTTATATTATTTGTACAGGAAAGATATTTTTAGTTATCAAAGGTTGCGAAGATTAAATTGAACGTGATATAAACATTATTAATTAATATGTAAATAGATGTAGGCAGGTTGGAGGCACGTTATTTCACACAGGGTGATAGATAGGTTCCACGAAACAGGTGAATGAAAAAAGTATCTCAAATCGACAAGTAATGTAAATTGCGTATAAAAAAACGAGACAACAGACTGAATATTAGCTTAAATAGGGGCGGTTTGTTTACAAACATTGTTCATCTAATTTGGCGGGAATATACCAAGTAAGTATTAAACAAGTCAGCAGAACAGTTTTAGTCACGTTATCAGACCATAAACGTCTTATCAGCGCGTGTTTACCGACTTCTCGAAATTAGAACTAATGCTTCAGACACGTGTGGTGCCGGCTTAGAATTTCCACCACCCCAACTCTTCCCGCGGGTGTCGTAAGAGGCGACTAAGGGATATCCACCGGGGGCGGGCAGCGCCCCCTGCAGAACATTTCTACCGAATGCGATCCCCAACCCGCATGTCCAGCGTGGGGATTATGGCAATATCCGAGCAATAATGGCAATACCGCGCCTTATGGCCATGAAACAAAGGCCAATAAGGCGCTTATCAGCGGGAGGCCTGCGTCCAGCAGTGGACCAATAAATATATAGACCGTTGAGGTGTGGTGAGGGCATTTGACACGTGAAATTGAGCGATGTAATCTTTGAAAATTACGGAAAAAATATAGGTACTTATTGTAATTTTTTAACAGACTTCGAAAAAGGGAGATGTATTATGTTCGGATGTATGTGTGTATTTGTATGATCGTATAGGTCACAAATAGTGACAATCCATGTAAATGCTGAATAAAGAAGAACACCGAGTAATTAATTCTTTTATTTCCTCCATGCTGCACATTTCAGTAGCAGAAATATAAGACGGGCTTCATTACCACAATACCTGATAGTTCTTCCTTACATTATCGTGTAGGTAATGTAGGTATAACATAGGTTGCGTTTATTTTCTTCAGCTGCGGTAGGTTGTACAGGGTGAATCATGAAGCTCTTAGGCCTACTTGTGCCAAAAGTTGGAGTTATGGCCAGGTAGTCCTGCAGCAGTAGGCGTAAGGGAAAATGCGCGCCTACCAAGCCGCCGCGCTCGTGTTTTTTAAACATGGTGATTAAGAAAATCATTTTATCAAGTCAAACTCTGCGAAATTGTTTAGAAATATTAGGTGTCTTTAGTTGAGTACAAAAAAAGTGTGATATCAGTAGTTCGCTAGTCATAGTATTGAAAAAACGTTAGAAAAAGGGGTAACTTTGGGATTATTTTCTATCGAGTGAAGTTCATTAGATCTTGTAACTGAATGCGACTTTGACTAGACTAGATCCTTAGGTAATATATATCTTTTTTTCAGAATCTTAAACACTATTTTATAAGTCTCTATCTAATTAAATAACTCGAGGCTTACTAACTCGGTGTTAATGTTTTAATTTTCAGCTCACAGTTTATATTGCACCAGTGGAAATTAACCCAGAGTCAACTAACCCGGGGTTAATGTCATGTTCATTCATTATTTTTACCTACATCCGACCAAACATAGTAGGACGAATGCTGAATGATTTAAGTATACTGCTCTCTTTCGCTCTACAGTAATTTGAATAAGTCTATTCCTTCATGTCAGATTCGAAATCACATGTCATTCTTGGACCTCCCCCTGATAAGCGCCTTATTGGCTTTTATCACATGGGCGGTAATACCCATAATCCCCACGCTGGACATGCGGGTTAGGGATCGCAGTTCGGTGGTAGAATTATTCTGCAGGGGGCGCTGCTGCCCGCCCCTAGATCAGAATGATCAAATTTGAGCAGTAAAATTACTTATATATGTAACAGTTGAGCTACCTGTAGATTGTTTGCAACAGTCTGCAGTTAGCTCAATTGTTTCAGTTGTAAATACTAGTTCTAAATGTTCTAATTTATTTCTTTTATTTTATTGTAATTTACTTATGTAATAATTAGTGACAGTCAAAAAAATAAGTTGAAACTAAACCATTTAACAATTTCATCTAAGATTCCCTTTTGGTTCCGGATCATCCCCTTTCGGCTCACTTAAATCAGTCCAGATATTTTGTGGCACCTTTTACTATCATTGTGGGGGTAATGCCCATAATCCCCACTCTGGCATGCGGGTTGGGGATCGCAGTTTGTTGAGGGAGTTACCCCCGAATACTCAAACGCATCTCAGATATAAGCACGTCTCAAGTGACGAAATTTTGACACATTTTCATTGAAAACTGTCAAAAAATCGTCATTTGAGACGTGCTTAAATCTGAGATGCGTTTGAGAATTCGGGGGTTAGGCGCTCATTTGTGGAGGCCTACATCCAGCAGTGGACTATTATAGGTTGAATATGATGTTCTCTTACTTGAAACACCCTGTATATATACGTCAAGGGCGTCTCGCCACAGCTTGGCGCCTCGTAGTCGCTATTTATAGTCTGACACGTGTTCGGAAAATAGAAAAATCGTCACCATATTTTTTTACGACAGTAGTTACTACTGTAGAATCATCGGAGCAAATCCCACAAGTCCGTAAAAAAATTGGTTTTGGCGGTTTTATATACAATTATCGATACGCCCCGGTTTCGCACGGGTGCAATGCTGATACTAAATATACTGCAGAATCAGCAACCCGGCCGGTACCGCCACGCGCCGAGCCGCCCCGCGACCGCTATGTCCCTGCATTTTAAATCTGTAATATCTTCGAAAATATTCATTTAAATTGCATGCTGTACAGGGCCATATTGATCTATATGAAATGCACAATGTATTTAAGGTACTTAATTGGTCATGGATTAATGCTGTATTGCTTAAAATCGCTTCGTAAATAAGTCATTATTTCTCGTAAAAAGTATAGGATAAAAAAAAATATTCTGGGTTATCCCTGAGAGATAGACAACTTACTATCGCGGACTTTTTTGAAGAATTTTTTAAGGTGCACAATACTGTAGTACATTATTTTGATTTATCTCGTAGGGTTCAGCCAGCATTTGCAAAGTAAGCGCAAAAAAATTAGTTTATTTACGACATCAACTCTAAAATTATCAGTGTTTCTCTACTATATTATGCATGTATTATACATATAAACCTTTCTCTTGAATCACTCTATCTATCAAAAAAACTGTATCAAAATCCGTCTCGTAGTTTTAAAGATCCAAGCATACATAGGGACAGACAGACAGCGGAAAGGTTTTTAACCACCGACTCAAAAAGAAAGGGGTGTTATTTATAAGTTTAGCGTGTTTGTCGTTAAGTTTTTTTTTGTATCATAGATAATTTTATCCCGAGTGTTCTTAGCCACGTTTCAAGAAATCCGTCGGATTTTTTAAAATTTAAAATTTTGTTCTTGTTTACGATGTAGAATTGTAGAGAAGATACAAGAGATAGATATTCGCAAAACCTCCCATAAAGGTATGCAAGTCAATTATGTACCTACTAGGGTAGTATTATGGAGATAGATATAAATTTGGCTTGGTACTTGCGTTCTGTAGGTATCTCCTGTGAACTTCTTTTCTCCTGGTAGGTACTAAGAGTGAACCTGAAATGCTAGAAATTTTAATTTAATTAGATTTTTCACCTGAGCTCGCGCGATTCAACTTCAACGTACGTATAGGTAAATTTTTAACACCTGTCGCGATAGTCTTTTTTTCCTTTTTCTTTCCTTTTTTTATCCGCGCTGATGACGTCACAAATCAAGGCATCTGCTATACGAAAAACAAAAGGTGATCGCACCAGATTTTGAAAATTTCTCTACAGCTATGAAAAAATCGAAGTTAAAAATAAACGTTTTATTTTGTAAAATAAAATTAATTGTTACAAAAAGTAAATATATGATGTGTGCAAAACTTACTAGGAAGTTAAGTAGGTATTTTCCATAAGATACTTTATAAAAAAAACTAGAACAATAGACTCAAAAATACTTTTATTTATTTTTCAAGTGGACTTACAGTTGAAACCAAAACTTTCAGGTACCTACTGAAATCTAGGGGGTTTGGTTGGCAAACTAGGCAAAAAAGGATACCGAAAAAATTACGAAAAAAAAATCGTGCTTTGTTTTGAACCTAATTTGGTCGAGATCTCATGAACCCTGCGGTCTATAAAAAAGATTTTTGTTTTGATTCATAGGTTATTACTAATTCTTTGGTTCCATAGTACAGTTTCTTCATAAGTTGCCCCTTACGCCGCCGTTTCAAAAACGTATGCTCTGTCCCGCTTCTATGAACGCGAAACCCTATGCCTATCCTTTTCACAAAATGGTGCTCAATGCACCAGGCAGGATACTAGCTACTAGTATCTACATATCAGTTAAACAAGATTAAGTACCCACCTATACAGTAAAAGTACGTACATCTGTCAACAAATACCGAGGTTATCTTAACTAAGGTCAAAGAATGTCATTAGCTCTGTTTCAAGGGATATTGTTGGATATTTATATTTTGCGATAAGGGTCTGTATTGATAAGCAATAGGTATTTTATTTGCGTCTTTAATATTACTTGTTTTTATGGAAAAGTTTAAAGGTTATTTCTATCCTATGGGAACTGTTTTGTGAGTTAAAATGTAGCCTATGTTTGGTTCCAGGCTTAGAGCTACATCTATGCGAAATTTCAGCCCGCTCGGTTGAGTCGTTTTGGTTTGAAGAGGTAACAAACATCCATCCATCCACAACTTTCGCATTTATAATATCAGTGTGACTAGCTTCTGCCCGTGATTTTGCTCGTGCTTTTCAAGTAGCCTATGTCACGAGGAAAACATTTACCTCACTGCCAAATTTTATTGAGATCCGTTCAGCCGTTTAAGAGTGAAAAGGTAGGAACAGAAGGACAGCGTTACTTCTGAATTTATCTACTCTAATATTATAAAGAGAAAAGATACGTATTTCTGTATGTTTGTGACGAATAAACTCAAGTACTACTGAACCGATTTCATAATTCTTTCACCCTTTGAATCCTATATTATCCCTGAGTAACATCCTAGTACTAATATTATAAATTTGTGTAATGTCAAAGTTTTGTTACCTAGGATCTCCAAGTTTTGGAGATCTTGAACGTTTTGGTTTGAACTGTAAGTCCACTTAAAAATAAATGTATTTTTGAGTCTATTGTTCTTTGAGTGTATTGAGTCTATCGTTTTTTTTATAAAGAATTTTATGGAAAATACAGTACCTACCTTACTTCCTAATAAGTTTTGCACACATAATATCCTTACTTTTTGTAACAGTCTATTTTTCTAATAAATAAAATGTTTTTTTAACTTCGATTTTTTCATAGCATCTGTTAAGAAATTTTCGAAATCTGGTGCGATCAACTTTTGTTTTTCGTATAGCAGATGCCTTGATTTATGACGTCATCAGCGGGGATAAATGTATAAAAAAAGACCATCGCGACAGCTTTTAAAAATTTACCTATTCGTACGTATGAAGAAGTTGAATCGCGCGAGCTCAGGTGAGAAATCCAATTAAATTAAATTTCTAGCATTTCAGGTTCACTCTAAGTATCGGATAGAAAAAATTCACCGGAGATACAGAACGCAAGTACCAAATCAAAAATTTACCTCTATCTCGTTTATACTACCCTAGTACTTATTTGACTTGCATACTTATAAGGGAGGTTTGTAGGGCCGGGGTTTGTAGGTAGCGGTAGGGCTGGTCCACCAGTTCAAAGTCGCTCAGCGAGCTATGGAAAGAGCTATGCTCGGAATCTCTCTGAAGGACAGAATTCGTAACGAATACATGCGACAGAGAACCAAAGTTATCGCCATAGCTCAAAGAATTAGCAAGCTGAAGTGGCAGTGGGCCGGCCATATCTCGCGAAGAACCGACAACCGCTGGGGCAAACGTGTTCTTGAGTGGAGACCACGACTCGGCAATCGTAGTGTAGGACGCCCTCCGGCCAGGAGGGATGACGATCTGCGAAAGACTGCAGGCAGATGCTGGATGCGGCAAGCTGAAGACAGGGCGCTATGGCGCTATTAGGGGAGGCCTATGTCCAGCAGTGGACTAATCTAGGCTGATGATGATGATGATGAAGGCGGTTTTGGTAATATCTATCTCTTGTATTTATTATTAAATTATTGCCAACAATCTACAGGTAGCTCAACTGATCCATATCAATACCAGTCGTCGCGTCCCCGCTACGCTGGCTGCATTGCCCCGCTGTATGACAATGCTGATGCGCTGCGACAGATACTGACCAGCTCTCGGGTCACGCGTCGCTTCGACCAGACGCTCAGATATTTTTTTAAAACCCGAAGAGCCTCGGTACCCCACGGACCTAGGGTCTCGACTCCAAGAGGAGCAAATGTGTAGGCTCTGTCGAGATTGATATTGATCAGTTGAGCTACCTGTAGATTGTTTGCAACTGTCTGCAGTTAGCTCAATTGTTTCAATTGTAAATACTAGTTCTTATTTAGGTATTTATATTTTTTTTTTGTAATTTTCTTTGTGAATAAAGCTTCTGCCTTATTAAATTGTATAGGTAAAAATAATAGTCTTTCATATTTTACTCTCAATAATATTTGTTTGGTGACTGGACATATTCCAGTTGCTTTTTAAATTTTTACTTGGCTCGCGCGATTCAACTGTTTGCGGTCCGAAGTGGTAATGAAATGACTCTACTATTGACCCGTCAGCACCGTGGTGTCACATCGATGATGACCTAATCATAATCATAATCATAATCATAATCATTTATTTGCCAGAATGTATGTACAAAAGTTCTTAAAATTATATATGTCCATTTACAATCTACCCATTAAGGTGTGCAAAATTTATACAATATTGTCCACAATTTTAATAATATTCATAATGTCAATTATTAGATTAAAAATTTAAAAAGTCAAATTGAATTGGAAATTATGATGAGGAACAATAAAAACGAAAAAAGTAAGATTAATTTTTAAAATTCAAATAGTCTTTTACACTATAGAAACAATTATCTAAAAGCCAGTGTTTCAGTTTAGTTTTAAACAAGTTGAGCGGCAGTTCTTTAAGACTATTAGGCAATTTATTGTACATAGTAATGGCATGATAGTAAGAGTTTCGCTTTACAAGCTCTATCCGACAAGGCGGGACGTATATTCTATTTTTGTGTCTTGTATGTCTAGTTAAGACTTCCGCGTGTGTTTTAAAATATTGAGGGTATTGTTTGACAAAGATACAGATGTCCCTGATGTACATGCAAGGTAACGGAAGGATCTTGAATCTCTTAAATAACGGCTTGCAACTATCCGTACTCCAAAGTCCACATATCGCACGCACGGATTTTTTTTGTGCCTTAAATGCTTTGTCAAAGTCAACCGAGTTTCCCCACATAATAAGGCCATAGGCCAAGGTTGACGATACGTAGCCATGGTACGCCGTAAGGGCCGCCTCGATTGATACGCGAAGTCTTAGGCACTTTATTGCGTAAACAAATTTGTCTATTTTGTTACAGACTAGATCTATATGTGCCTTCCAATTTAGATGTTGGTCTATAATAATACCCAAGAATTTCACAGACTCGACTTCCGCTATAGGTGTCTTGTCATACTTAATATTAATAATTTCTTTCATCTGTCGATATGTCCCAAATTGTATTACGCTAGTCTTATTGAGATTAATGTTAAGGTTATTCTGATTTAGCCAGTCAATTGTTTTACAAAGTGCGTTAATAATATCTCTTTCGAACGTCAGTTTATTTTGTCCTCTAATAATAATGGTAGTGTCATCCGCAAATAATATGGTTTTATGTTTAGTGATGTTAGGAAGATCATTAATATATAGAAGAAATAGGAAAGGACCAAGAACGCTCCCTTGTGGAACTCCATATTTGCATGTCTTAAAAGTAGATCTCACACAAGTTTTGTTTGATTTAACAGTTTTTGTTATTTCGACGCATTGTTGGCGTGTTTCAAGGTAACTTTGCAACCAGTCGTTTGCCTTTCCTCTGATACCATACTTTTCTAACTTGAAAAGCAGCGTTTTGTGGTCTACAAAATCAAACGCTTTTGACATGTCTAAAAGCAGCGCCACCACTGGGACTTTGTCATTGATTGCCTCTGTCAAAATCTTGACTAGGTTGAAGCAAGCAAGCGTGGTAGTGCTGTTTTTCCTAAAGCCAAATTGATCTGAGTTTAATGTATTGTTATTGGTAGTAAACGACTGTAGCCTTGATAGAATAACCTTCTCGAATATCTTTGAAATTACAGGAATTAGTGTCACAGGTCTATAGTTATTCATATCAGTTTTTACACCTTTTTTGAAGAGTGGTTTTACGATAGAAAACTTTAGTTTATATATATTAATAATATATTAATAATCATACAATTGACACTTATTTGCGAGTTTCACTTCACACATGATGTGTACTGAACACTAGAAATACATATACTAAGCACATCGGTGTTTACGTATGTTTGTATACCTAAGGCGGTTAACACACTGCCACGCACCACGCTGCATCTTGCGTGTCGACGCACCTTTACGCGTACTTGCGGGAGATACATACTGAGCACATCGGTGTTTACGTCTATTTGTATACATGAGGCGGTTAACACACTGCCACGCACCACGCTTCATCTTGCGTGTCGACGCACCTACGCGCGTACTTGCGGGAGTGCAGGCAGGGTATTTTAATACATTCGATTCGTTTCCGAATGGAATCCGACGGATCTATAATACTCTATTTTGATTTCGCCTCGGGTTGATGATCGAAAATCCGAAGCGAATCTGTTGACTAATGGCCATGTCAATGAGGAGGAGCTCCTTATTCCGATTATCAACCCGAGGCGAAATCAAAATAGTGTTTTATAGATCCGTCGGATTCGATTCGGAAACGAATCGAATGAATTAAAATACCCCTGTAGATCTGCATCATCGTGCGGGTTTTTTTCGCAATCACGCGCGTAGGCGGGTTTTGTAGATTCACGGCGGCTCTGACTCATTTCATTAAAACCCTTCCAAAATCACGCACGGCACTGCGGGACTCGGTGTGCCACACCTTGCGTTTCGCCCGTATCTACGCGCGGGGATGCATGTTTCTCCGCGCTTGAGCGCGTGATCTGCATGTACGCGCGTGGATGCATTTTCTGTGTTGGACTGTGCGTGTTTTCTATACAAACGGAGTTACTTACAAGCTACGTTAGAACACGCATTCACGCAAGCTGCAGCGTGATGCGTGGCAGTGTGTGGATCGCCTAATGCAAGTGTTTGTTTTTGAATGTATAGGTAGGTTAGGTACATGGAGAATTTTGAAAGTGAAAGTCTATAGGTAAAAAGGTGTAGTAACTTAATTTATCTTGCTAAGTACCTATGTGTGCATTCGAACAACTTTAGAAAGGCAATTCGAAAAAGTCTTCATTTAAAAAAAATTAAAAAGACGAAAATAGTCAGTCTTTAATACCTATGATATGAACACTTCGTATACAGGGTTATTGGTAATTCACTGACACTTAGGAGTGGTCGTTGAATGAACGAACTGTTTTTGTAAACTGTTTGTTTGCCGTCGACTGCTAGACCGGTTTACAGTCCACTGATGAACCAGTTTACTCGTGAACGACATTTGCATCGCCCAGTCCAAAGTCGAGCGATGACGAAACTGTTTGTTTCTCGCTCTCTAGCCTCCCGTCTATCAAGCATTCTGCTCTCTTCACACTTGCTTGTTTCGCTAATATGACTATCTCTCTTTCGCCATGCGCCAGGCCAGACTGTATATCGGCGGCGGCGTAAGTGGTGTTTTGTAAAAGTAAACTCTATTGCATTGCAATGCAATATGCATGTCAATGTATTATTCTATTAGTAGATTAGTAGGCATTGTACTAGGTAAGTACCTACTTAATTTGTTATCTACTAGGTACCTACCTACCTACAAATAAAATTAAATCTATTCTGGAGAAACAGACGCCTACCTATTCTTGCATAGTGTGCATACCTACCTAGGTATTTCATTTCAAAAGTAGGGAAATCATTTAATTTTTTTGAGCTAGCTAAGTATAACATTACCTACCTATCTTCGTAGGTAAGTTGCACTATGCACACAATTTCGTAGGTAAGTTGCACTATGCACACAAGCGTAGGTTAGGTACCTAGGAGGGTTATTTATTTCTGATTTTCGGGCATACCTATCCAGGTAGAGACAAACCATTCTAAAAATGCAGGCCCTCTTCATAAAACATCATAGGTAGGTACCTACTTACTTGGCGTGCATTTTTAGAATGCTTTATCTCTACCTACCTAGGTACCTATCCCGAAGGTAGGTAGGTAGTGTAGGTTCCCTAGGTACCTACCTACTGACCTATGGGATTTTTCTTTTGCGCGTCAAAAAGCAAGAGGCACCGATACTTACATTTTAATACCTACCTACTTATGACAAGTTTAGCACCACTTTTAAAGGTAGGCCTACCTATAATAAACTGGTGCTTAGGTATTCTGATAAGTGATACGATAACATAACACTATTGCTCCGTGCTATTTCACACTGGCTACTGGCAGGCATGGCGATTTGCAAGCGAGTTAACGCCGAAAGACATGGTACCTAGGTAGGTAGGTAGGTACCTAGGTAAATTCATTGTTGAAAAAAAAGTAGTGATCGCGAGGTCTACTGTTCGTAGAACTACTAGTTATATAAAAATACCCAGAACACCTGGAACAAATATTTGCATATCGTACAAACATTTGTCCTAAGGCGGGAATCGAACCCGCAACCTGCGTCGCAGGCGGACTTTTGCCGGCTGCATGCACCACATCCGTCGTCAAAATACCTTGTAGTTCATACGTCGCGTCGTCGATTGGCAAGCGTTTATGATCGTTTTAATTCTCGTCGTCGTTTACCAATCTGTGCATCAACGTTCAACGATCGATCATGTCGTGAACTGAACGGCATAAACTGGTCGAACAGTAGACTGTTTTATGAACTAGTTCATCGTGGACGGTAAACGGTCTCGTTTCGTCGACTGAAAAGAAGTCGACGACCCATTCCTACTGACACTGCGTAAACTGCAGCTTCTGTCCATCATTACGAACATGTTAGTGAAGACGCCAGGTCTTAATTCTTAATTTTTTTGTAAATCGCCTCACATACAAAATAATATCCGAAACCTAATTAATTACTTAATACCGATCTCCCACTCCTATTTAAATCCACATAATCATTGGCTTATTTTACATCTACGAAAGATGATTTAAGTAGCATTAGCTTGGCTGAGAGACAGCCGAACACACACACACCCACTGATAATTCCGGGCCAAGCCGTTTTAGTTTGAGTTTCAAAGATGAACGATTGTTAAATGGAGTGTGGTACATATCAGTATTATCATGACGACCTCCGTGGCGCAGCGGGCGAAGGTCCGCCTGCGACGCAGGAGGTTGCGGGTTCGATTCCCGCCTCGGAACAAATTTGTGTACGATCTGCAGAAATTTGTTCCGTTGGTCTGGGTGTTTTCTATGTATAATAAAGTATCTATCTATGTAGTGTATTGTATTAAGTATATCAGTTATCTAGTACCCATAACACAAGCTCTGCTTAGCTTGGGGCTAGATAATGCTGTGTGAATTGTCCAGCATTATTTACTATTATTATTATCATTCCCTTTCCATCAATTTTAAGAATTGAGACCTGGCGTCTTCACGGAGGTGTTCATGATGGTGGGCAGAACCTGCAGTTAACATAGTGTCAGTGAATTACCAATAACCCTGTATATACACCTCATGGCCGTTGAGTGCATGGGACTCGATTCTTATTCATTTAATTATAAAATTTCTAATACATAATTATAATAAAAAACAATTGCTGTTCATAAGTCTTGCTAAAACTTAAAAGCGGCGATTCGATTTGTTTTCACTTTTGTTTTTTCTAATAAGGTTTTTAAAAAAATGGGAAAAAAGTTATGGGTGATTCTGATTACGAAGTTCACGGAGTTATTAAATAAGACAAAAATAAAAAAAACTCTGTATTGATTGATATGAATCAGATAAAATAGTAACCTACTACATTATGTTTAATTTTATCCCATAAACATTCATAAAAACTTTCTCAAAGGGCGTTCATAATTCTTAAACGATATAAATCAATGTAGCTACTTCAATTTATTTCAATAAGACGGCTTTAAATAATCGATAGCCGGAAATATTAAGCCCAAACCTTGAGGGCATGAAGGTCCATAAAGCTTGCCAGAGAAAAATATACCTTATGTCATGGATCCCAAAGTGAAAATTAATTTTGTTATTTGTGTACCTACATGCCAGAGAAATTTGAATTTTAATCCCCTGAAACAAGATCTCAATTGGTACATAAATCATCGTTACGTTCCATTAATCTGTTATGTATTAGAGATGGGAAATCTTTGCAACTATCGATAAAAAGTTTAATGATCGATTGGTTATCAGAAAGTGCATTGAAGTTTAATCGACACTACGTGCCTGTTCATTAATTACGCAATGTTACCTCATTTTGTTAGTAGATATAATTTATCTACTGTTTTATTATGCTAAAAGGCAAGGTAGGTGGTTTAGATAAAGGGATATCTTTTTATAACGTGCATAGGTTAAGTTAATAATTATTTGTGTTATTTTTAATGTGTTTATGCCCCTGTCAGGCCCCACCCACGATAAAGTGTGATAAAATATATGCAGTTATTAAAATAATAATAATAAATAATTTAAAAAAGTCGTTTATTTCTATAGGTGTTGCAGATTACTAACTTAAAAGTCACCACAAAATTTCACATCCCTATTTTAAGGCTACAACTTTATTAACTCCGAATAGTTCACGCTACACAGGATGGCGTTCTATATTCGAGTTTGAATTTAAATTAGGAATGCCACGCAATGGGCGCGTGGGTTGATCACGCCGTGTTGAGTGACTTTCATTTGTAATTTTGTAATCCATTCAGTGATTTTAGGTATTTTTACGTGCCTAATTGTGATAAATAGTGAAGGAATTTTCCTTCATTATTCCCACGTTTATCATACGATAGATGGGTCATTTGATTGGTTGATGAAATAATCAGGTTGTTGGCAGTTTTATCTTGTTTTTATCAGCGAGTAATTTCTCTATGGTTTTATGACTAAAAAGGTTTGATTGAGGTATACGTAGATTGATATTTTCTGTTTTGTGTTGCCTGCTTTCACCTACCTTTTATTAACGTTTACAGGGTCTCCTTTTAGTTTCTTTTATAGAATTTACGAGAAGGTACTAAACTATATTTTGTATACCAAAGTATGTAATACCTACCTACTATGTACACATACTATACAGGATGCCACGGTAAGGGTGCATTAAGCCGAAAGGGACCCTGAGTGGATCAACTTGTGAACATTCATTTATTTAATTTCAATATGTTTCGTTCGTCATGAAATTATTACAAAAAATGATGTTAATCCTATGAAATTTCAAAACAATAATAATGTGAGAATTAACGTAAAAGAACACAAATATAAAGAACACATCTACATTTTTGAAAAAAAAATTGTAAACCAAATGTTCGATTTTCGAATAAAGCCTTAAAAAGAACACCTTTAAATTTTTATGTACTTTATATTAATACGTATGTACATTTACAATTTTTTGTTAATTAAATCCAAGCCATTCTCAAGAATTCAGTCAAAAAATCAGCAAGATTTTTAGGTTAAGTATGGGGACCTTATTTGAAAACATTATAGATTATGTTTGGCCGGAGTGTACCTACGTGGAGTGATAAGTGACATTGTCCAACCTTTGCTAATGACCAGTAAATAATAATAATATTATGGTTCGACCTGTCGTATGTTTTTGATAAATTTCACGCCTGATTTTTAGGTCAAAATGTTAATTATCTACTTAATTAGAATCAGACATCCGAAACGACCGTGTTATTCAGTTTGATTCTGTTTCTTGATAACTTGACAATATTTTTTTATCACGAACAAACATAAAAAAAATTAAAAGCCTTAAAGGGTAAGTAGGTAAAATAAACCATTCTAAAAATGCACGCCGAGCTAGGTACCTATAACGTTTTGTTAAGGGCGTTTGCATTTTTAGAATAGTTTGTCTAGGTACCTACTACATATCTTACATAATCGAAGTACCTACTACCACAAAACGTCCTACACTCGGCGTGCATATTTAGAATGGTTTATCTCTACCTGTATAGATTTTTAGTGTTTATAATTACCTACTTAACGTCATTAAAGTTATTAATTAAAGTTATTGATTTATGTACCACACAGAAATATATCGAGATATTTTTATTTTCTGTGTTGGGCCATAAGGAAATCAATTTTTTTATATAGGTAGACTGTGCTAGTTTTAAAAGTACGGAAGCATAGAAAAGTATAGGTACTTTATAAAAAGTTTTACTTGTTAACGATGTCTTGAATGGTTTGTGTTTTTTACCTATACCTATGGCCAGACAGGTCATGATTTTTACAAAATATTGAACCACTACTGGCTTATTTAAAGCGTGATATGCACGCCGCACGGGCCAGTGCCAAACTTGATCCAAGTCAATCATTTACACAAGATTTACACCGTAAAAAATAGTACGTAAACATTATTTCTTACTATTTTTAACAAAAAAGGAGGTTGTTCGGCTGTACGTATTTTTTATCTGTGTCCGTCGGTTTCTCCTTCATTTATTGATTTAGATGAATCTTTTGTAGTTATGATGGCAAATGATTTTAAGCTGGTCCCATAAAAAAAATATTCTCAACTAAAAACTGACTCAAAGTCAGTTTTTCGTTAAAAAAACAAATTAAATAAAATGTTTTGTCCCGAAACCATTTACTTAAGTAGGTAGGTACTTTTAATTTTTGTCCTAAAGCTGTCGAAAAATAGTAGGTAGGTACCTATTTATTTGAATAACCATAGGTTTCGTTACACTAGATAACATTTGCAGGTCAATATCATAATGTGTATGGAATATTCAATTACTTAGTACTTAATTCTAGGTAGTAAGGAAATGGTAAGAATATTGTATTTATTCAATTAAGTAATTAATAGGAAATGTAGGTTTGTTTGTACATACTTGTATAATGTATATCCCAGAACCGATAAGGGCGGATATGAGTCCAAGCCGCTATCGAAACTCCTTGGAATGCAGCCAGCCATAAGAGAATGACACCAAAAAGGTTCGAAAGAAAAAAGTATGGTAAGCGAGACCCCTAGCAACGCGACATGCATGCGTTGACAGCGTGCACATTCGAAAATCGAATTGTTTGCATTCGATTTTACGAACGAACTGGTTTTAAAGGACATTGAAATTGGTGATTATGACAGAAATTATGAGTTCTCAAGAGATGGCGATTGGTCCAAATCGAGTTTTTATTTATACTAGGTAATTATGTTTTTTTGCTGAAAGTAATTAGATTTTTATATGTTATTGCTTAGGTTGCTAGGAACCCAGTTTGTTATCTTATGTAGGTACAGGGTATAATTTAGATTTTAGTAAATAAGATAGACTTCGAGGAAAATCTCATAGACTAAATTTCTGTTACCTAGGTTTATTTTGTTTTGCTACATAGAATGTATTTTATTTTTTGTTGGATTAAGTACTATTGTTATTTAGAATATCGGGGGTGACATGCCATTTTCGGCAAAACCCTCATGCACAAAATAAATTATTAAAAAAAAGGCACATGGTGGAAAAATGGATTTGGAAATAAAAATATATTGGTATGTACCAAGCCAAAATGGGGTGATTCTTCAGTACCCACATTTAAAATAGTAGTAAGTATTTTGTACCAAATCGAAGATTAAACATGCGGATTGAATTTTTTAAACGTTATTCCGTAAGTACCTATAAATATTTTACATCGACGCGTTTCATGGAACTTTTCGAGATTATTCTGAGAGTGTACATTTTTTTGGGAAAAAGCGTGCGCATCTCTGTCAATATTTTTTTTAATCCGCCATGGTCGTTAGGTTGCTATCGTATAATTTCAAATCAAAATTTTCCCACTTGACAACCTGTTTTTCATTTTAGCTGTGTGGTGCTGGTTTAGAATTTGCACCACCTCAACACTTCCCCCGGGTGTCGTAAGACGCTAAGGGATATACACCGGGGCCGGGCAGCAGCGCCCCCTGCAGAACAATTCTACCACCGAACTGCGATCCCCAACCCGCATGCCCAACGTGGGGATTATGGGCATTACCCCCATGAGATAAAAGCCAATAAGGCGCTTATCAGGGGGAGGCCTGCGTCCAGCAGTGGACCCATCCATGATGGATCTATCGAGAACTTTATTGCAATATAAATAGGCCATCGAACTTATTTTCTGACATTTTGACATTGTTATCAGAACTTTATTCAATTAAAATATAATATTGCAAGTGAATTACGATAATAAGTATTTTTATTTATATGATTTTCAGCGCATTGACCGTAGCGCAGATTATTGTTTTTTTTTTTTAAATTAAATCACTTAAATTCTTTTAAACAAAAGAAATTCTCGTTTATCAGCTTGAATAAATAATTATGAGATTTGATAAGAACGTCATCATCATCATCATCATCAGCATATTTTAGTTAGTCCACTGCTGGACATAGGCCTCCCCTAATGAGCGCCATAGCGCCCTGTCTTCAGCTTGCCGCATCCAGCATCTGCCTGCAGTCTTTCGCAGATCGTCATCCCACCTGGCCGGAGGGCGTCCTTCACTACGCTTGCCGAGTCGTGGTCTCCACTCAAGAACACGTTTACGGATTACCCCAGCGGTTATCGGTTGTTCGCGAGATATGGCCGGCCCACTGCCACTTCAGCTTGCTAATTCTTAGAGCTATGTCGATAACTTTTGTTCTCTGTCGGATGTATTCGTTACGAATCCTATCCTTCAGAGAGACTCCGAGCATAGCTCTTTCCATAGCTCGCTGAGCGACTTTGAACTGGTGGACCAGCCCTACCGTGAGTGTCCTGTCCACGTCTCAGCTCCGTAGGTCATGACGGGTAGGACGCACTGATTGAAAACTTTAGATTTCAAGCATTGCGGTATTGATGACGAGAAGACTCGACGTAGTTTCCCCTTCGAACGTTAACTTTTTTAACTCAAGAAATAATTATCGTATCCTATTCTGATCAACGGTTAACGGAGGAAATTAGCTTTTTTTTAATGTTTTATCCTATTATTTTTATTTTCTATGTGCTAAATAAATGTCAATTATTTGAGCGTCAAATATAAAAAAAACTTTTCTTTAAAAATGATTAATAATTGGTAAGCTTCGATCAGGTATTCCGCGGCGCCAGCGAAAACCTTGATCGATGTTGGTAAGTTATAAATAAATAAATAATGCTGGACAATTCACACAGCATTATCTAGCCCCAAGCTAAGCAGAGCTTGTGTTATGGGTACTAGATAACTGATACTTATACTTAATACAATAGGTACACTTCATAGATAGATATTTTTTATTATACATAGAAAACATCCAGAACACACTGAACAAATATCTGCAGATCGTACAAACATATGTCCCGAGACGGGAATCGAACCCGCAACCTTTTGCGTCGCAGGCGGCCCTTCGCCCACCGCGCCACAGAGGTCGTCAGTGGTAAGTAATAATGGTCGTTAAGTTAAGTAATAACTATTTAACTTAATAATATTCATGGCCTTTTATAGCCATTCATTTTACTTTATTATTTTCTGATAATTACTTATTACTATTTTTTGTACCAATATTTTATTTTGTAGCAATTGACTTGACCAAGTGTTCCTTGTGAATTAACGGTAAATAAATAATTTGAATTGATTTGATTTACGGAAGTAAAATTAATGATAAGCGGTTCCTACTTATATTATGTTTAAGGGACAAGATACAGGGTGGGTACCCTGTACGTTCAGGGATGAAACGTTGGTGTACTTCCAACACAAATAAGGTTCGTAGTTAACCCGCTTACATTCATAATGAATTTGGCTAACTACGATAAGTAGTTATAGCAAAATATAGATAGATAGATAATACTTTTATTCATCACCTTATAAAACAAAGTTTACATAGTTAAACATAGTATAGAGAACAGCAATGGAACTGGCGACCTTAACGCTTAAAGCGATTTCTTCCAGGCAATCAAAATATAGTACAAGATAGTACCTGTCTTTTTTCTATCACACTGTTAATTTAACAAAAATTTACGAAATACAAATCCTTAGAAATGTCCATACAAAACCATTATTGGCTTCGCTGCAATATTGAAGTACCTAATGCATAGATATAAGTAAAATTCTGTAGATATGGTACATTCTCCCAGCGCTAACTGAACAAATGGCCTGTGTTGTGTTACAACTAAACGCAAACACACGCTTTTTCCAATCTTTTGCAATATACGTAGGTACCTACCTGAACAACAAAATATGCAATCTTTTGCAATATACGTAGGTACCTACCTGAACAACAAAATATGCAATCTTTTGCAATATACGTAGGTACCTACCTGAACAACAAAATATGGATAGACGTACCTAACTACACCGAAGTGCGAACGAGATAACAATACGCACGCGAAACACTAACGGCGGCGGTGCTCCGACTATGACTGAAGCGGGTAAATTGAGCGTTCCACTTTCGAGAGGCGGGTGCCTCATCTCCCCGGTTTTCATTAGATCGATGACCTAATGTCGTATTTTATGAAGTTTGTTCAGCAAACTGCTACGTCAATAGTTTTATGTTACCACGAATTATCGTTTGGCCGAACATTGCGTCCAAATCTGAAAATGACGATATCACGAGAATTTCTGAATAATGGTCTAAAAATGGCAAAGTTAGATCATTTACATGATTTTGTCAGTTTTAATATAATCTAAACAAAGGCATAGTAAAGGATAAATAAAAAAAAAGAAACGACACAATTCTGATTTTTTTCTTTTTCTTTTTTTCTTCCTTTAGCCTTTACTATAGTGAAATAAATAAAAAATAAATAATGCTGGACAATTCACACAGCATTATCTAGCCCCAAGCTAAGCAGCGCTTGTGTTATAGGTACTAGATAACTGATAAACTTAATACAATACACTACATAGATAGATATTTTTTATTATACATAGAAACACCCAGACCAACAACGGAACAAATATTTGCAGATCGTACACAAATTTGTTCCGAGGCGGGAATCGAACCCGCAACCTCCTGCGTCGCAGGCGCCCCTTCGTCCGCTGCGCCACGGAGGTCGTCTATGCTTATGCTATTTAATATAATAAACGAATAAAGGAATTCTACCGTTGTTTGAAAAAGGAATAGATCCATGGTTTGATTATATGCTTTTATCAATTTAATGAATATTATAGGGTGCCACGGAAAGACACCGAGGGGCTCAACCTGGATCCGCCCCTGTTGTACAAAATATAAATATTAGTAAAGATCTTTAAAATACAAAATACTTAGGTAATTTCTTTAAGCCCTAAATTAAGATAAATAAATAAAAATAAAATAAATAATGCTGGACAATTCACACAGCATTATCTAGCCCCAAGCTAAATACCTGTATTGTCATACCTTATCTAACAGGGTACCTATATGAATACTTACATAACGTTAACATAATATATTTTTTTTGCAATAAAAATACTGAATACTAAATCTGTTCCCATGGGATAGAAATAACCTACGTTTCCATATAAAACAACGCAGGCGAAGCCACGGGTAGAAACTAGTCTCGACGATAGAAACTTAGTTTTTCAAATCAAATCAAATCAATCGTTTATTTGCCAGAATAGAAAATTGTGATACCTACATCCATGTCAGATCATATAACTATTTTAGTAATTGTATTCCTGCAGGCGTAATTATGCAAATAGGTAAGAATAATATAATAATTTAATATTAATATAATTATAATAGTCATATTATTATAATTATATTAAATTATATTAGTCATGTAAGATTTAATTCAAATTTCCAAATATTCGTTCACCGTATAAAAACATTTTTCAAGTAGCGATCCTATTAACTTTTTCCTAAATATATTTCCATTAACTGTTTATAATTCTTCCGGTAATTTATTGTAAATAGTGACACACATGTTATAAAATTTCTTTTATATATAAATTTGTTTGTGTTCTCAAGGTGACTCACATAAAGTCACAGCACCAATTGCATTCAACAAGCTGTAATATGGCTTTTATTGAATAAATCACTGCCTTACATTGTGTGATGCTAAAAATACACTGAGTAATAGGTAGGTAGGTATGTGAGAGATTTACTCCTTCATGTGTGAAACATAAATAAATGTAAATAAAATTCTGTAGATATGGTCATCTTTTCGTGAAAAATCATTTTCTATTGAGACTTTGGAACTATCTTCGAATTGTTTTGTTTTTCGCAGCCGCAAATAAGACGCGAGCGAAGCGTTGACGAAAAAGTACAAGCTGAATTTAATGTATTTTATGCAGACCTGGAAAGATAAGGTCAGAAAAACGAATGTTAAAATACCATTAGTGCAGTACAAAAATATATAGATATAGTATAAAAATATAGTAGCATTCTCTTTCTACGTGTGTAGTTGACTGTGCCTTGCGTTTTTTTTTGTTAATGTGCTACAAAATACTCTTATTAATTCAATCTTTCAAGCGCTGAAATGTAATGCGTTGTGTGAACCTAGGTAGCAATGAAGTAGTATTAAAGTTACAAAATATTAAAATGGCTTTACACTTGTAATGTGTTATTTATCTAGCTGGGTTTGAAGTCCCGCTCAGTTTGCGTAGTGTAGAAAGAGACGCCCTCTATCAAAACGCAGAAATAGCGCTGTTTAGACAAGGTAGCGCTCTGTCAGAGAAGTACAAGCTGAAATCATCTTTATTTATTGCGTGTAGCTAGAATCTAAAATGTATTTTTTCAAGGCCCGGGTAGATAGGCCATAAACGTAGTTTATCGATCTTTACTCAATTATTAAACTCATTTGGTTATGTAAGTTATTGTGGGTCCTCTTACTTAACCCTTACCGTAATACATAAACGCCCTCGATTACCTTATCAACATACCATAAATCAATAACATTTGATTATAAAATGTTGTTTGATCTAAATGTTTGTAGTACCTAAATACTTACTATCTAGGTATTCGCAGATGTGTGAGTGAGAAATATAGAACTTACCTTACTTCTTCGGTTTCTTCTTCGTAGCACTATCTTTGAAGTTTGTTATTTATTCACACAGAGTTATTCAAAAGTAAGATAAAAGCATCGACCATTATTTTTATTTTTGGTACGAGGGTAGGTACCATGAGCATAACATTATTTATTTACATAATTGGAGAATGAAGAACCTGAATCAATGTTGAATGAAATTCTTCAAAGCTTTTAGTATTATTTTCTAACTGATGTCTGTTTAAAAAAAATTATAAGATATTTGAGAAAACTTAGGAATAAAAGTGCACATCCGCTTTCACCGGAATACGTTGCACTATTGAAACTGGTATTGCCATGACCATGATTTGTGGTTTAAGTTTCTACCAAATTGGGAATTTGAATAAAGTGCTGGCAATACTTATATACGTTTCTTTACACACACGCACATTCAGAGAGATTGGATAAAGTTTTATTGTATTCAATGAAACAAATCAGTTGGAAATAAATTAAATAATTTTGACAAGAAGTTGAAGTTGAAATTAAATAATCTAAAACTTCACAGATTTCGTTTGATTCATCCAAATTTATTTATACAGATTGAATAGCTCGCTGATATAAAATAATATAGATATTGATAGACGTTTTGGTCACACGTGCGTGGAACAAAACGTTATTCAGTTTGTTTTCTCCACGTTCTCTCATTCATACATTTCCTGGTCTCTCATTGGATTGTTTATCCTAAGCTCAATTTCTATTGGTTTAACATATTTTCTGACATTTCTACTTACACGAGATAGCAGTTTTGCTTTTTGACAGCTGGTTTTTCAAATACCAACGGCTTAGTCCAATCAATTTGAATTTTGTTGTGAAAGTTATTCTTTAGAGCCCTTTATCACCGCAAATTACGTAGATCACTGGAAAAACAGATTTAAACTCTAGACGTACTATGGTAAAAGCGGCCCACGATGGAAGCTAATGAGTTTATCACGAAAATAAAGGCTAACAACTCTGCGAAGGATATTAACGATTTAGTGAAAGTTTATGATGAATACAAGGCTATTTTAGAACAAGTAGCATCAAAAGATAGGGCACCCTTCTCACTGAATGTGCTGTGCATACTGTGCAGGTAAGTTCCAATTATATTACATACCAATTCTCCTGTTCAAAACTTGGTTCATTGCCACCCCCCGTCATAGGTTTATTTACCGCAAATTTCTATTTCTATCTCTGATCACAATACTATGCTGACGATCGTAGTATCACTACTCAATCGCGTCTATTTTACATTTCTTGATATAAATGTGGTTCCCGACTCCGCGACATACAGCAGTTGGGCTGGTTTGGGCCTCTATGGAATAATCCACAGCACACTCTTCATCCCTCATGCAAGAAGTCAGAGCAGATACAGTTCCTCTATTATGAATTAGATATGAATTTCAACATTATAAGCTAACCTATCCTGTAAGACCTTTTACAAGTACAAAATATATAAATTATTTGTATCATCATCATAACAAAAGTTAACATTTTTATCCGCAATACCTGCTACTTTTAAAAACTTTTGTTATACCAATGTGTTAATAAACCCATTTAAATAATTTCTAGAAACTTGGAGAAGGCTCCGCAATGGCGAGAGAGAATAGACAACAAGGATCTACTAACACTCAGCATAGAATGTGTACGGGAAACTCGACAGATGGAGCGAGCTGACCGAGTGAAGACCCTCGCTTCTGTCTATCATATACACAAACATGTTGTGAGACAGGTAATTATGGTTTCAGAGGTGTAGTTGTCTTTCCAGTATTAATATGAGTACCTTCCTATTTTTTTTTGTTTTTATTTTGGAAAACAAACTAATGAGTTTCACAAATAAATTTAATCTAAGGGCGAATAAAATGTTTCCACAAGTACCAAAAAGCTTCTGCCTGAAGATTCTCATGTGTTTTACAGGGATTTTGCTAAAATATGTGTTGTCTTAGTCCTAAACAATTTTATTTACTATACAGATTTTATAAATTTAATTAGACTAGACAAGTAGGTACTACTCACCTTAGTACCTACATATTTTTTATCAAAAACAACCTCGGTCTGCCTTCCACTTGTTGTTACGCCCAACCGCCCAACAGGGTTCACATTGTGATACTTACCCATAGATTACTTACCAACCAATGTGATGACAACAATAAACATATTGAGTATTAAGTATTAAAAGTTGCTTCCAGAACTACATCTATGTCAAATTACAGCATTTGCATGGGTTCTTAGGTGTTCGCAGCCACCTTATGTACTAAATGTAATTTTTTTTAATATGTTGTGTTTCCAGAAGTCATCTATACCACCAGAGCTAGTCCTCAAGATATCATACATGCCCTTCGAAGTCGAATCCAAGCACCTTCTCCAAGAATACTCAAAAACGTACTGGAACCTACTAGTCGACCAACTATCATACATTGAACGAATCCGCACCAAGATCCCCATTATAAAGCTACTACCAAAACTCACAGAGCATTTACTAAAGATAGTCGAAATCTATGATACAGTGCAGTTTTGTACAACTATCATTTTGTTTATATTGAAAAAACTGCGCCATTTATACAATGAAATAAATTCCAAAGAGATAAACCAAACATTTGCACAGATATTTGCAAAATTATTGACGCAAGACACAAAGGCATTCAAAACCTTAAAACATACAGATCTAATAGAAATCTATGTGAAGTTAAACGAGTGTCTGTATATTATTGCAGAGAATGCATCGAAGACTTCGTTCAAAGACAGTCCTTTAGAAGCTATAGTACGAGCTTGTATTAATATGGTTGGGCATTCACCAGATCTCTTCCATTGCCTCCAGACTTTCTATTCAAACTCCTTCTGCAGCATTCTAACCCCAAACACACATTTAAACTACAGCGAGAACATACTGAACAGTCTACTCGTATCATTCGAGACTACTGAACGACTAGGAACCCACTGGGTTAAAGCAGTACGAGCTACATACCCATTTCTGAACCAATTGATGCGACTCTACATCGAGTTTAATGTTGCAAATGCAGCTAAAAAACCTTGGAAGGATAATTTTAACGTTCCGATTCAAAACTGCTGCTTAAAAGTGATACTGGCCTTAATGGAACGGCTTAAGAACTGCGACCAGCTGTTAAAATGTGACAACTGTCAAGTTAGATCTGGACTACATGACTCGTTAAGACTGTCATTCATGGTGAAACATTTCGTAACGGTCTCGCTATCACAAAATCTACTTATCACGCAGATGTTACCCCAAGCAAGCATGGTCATCGACAAGCAATATGAAGTTTTAAACGAGTTAAGAAATCTAGGCTGTGTTAACTACGAGAAATGCTTTAGAAAACTACAAACAGATATACACAACACTGCAATAAGCCTAAATAAGGCTAAATACTACGAATTTTCAATAAAACTCTTTAATACATACATAAAACATGAAATAAGCGAGTTATCGGAAGCTAAAAACATCAGCAGGGCATTATATAACAAAAGCATCTGTGAACTTGACTCCAAACTGTACAATGATGCATTAATAGATGCCTTTTTAAGCCTAGCTTTCTCTGAAGACTTAAGCTCAGAAAAGTATATGAGCTTAGTAATGGATATTAAAGCTAAGGAGGTGAAGTCAAGGTCTGATGATGAAGAGGCGACGAATGTGGCTTTTCAGCTCATATCAGTGGTAGATGCATGGAAGATGAGCTCGGATGAAGAAATATATGGGGATTTGTCGCCGTTTTTGAAAGGATTGGAGTTCAGGTAATAACTAACTAAAGTTCAGCTCAGGTACACTAGTACTTGTTCTGTGTCTGAATAAATAAATAATGCTGGACAATTCACACAGCATTATCTAGCCCCAAGCTAAGCAGAGCTTGTGTTATGGGTACTAGATAACTGATATACTTAATACAATACACTACATAGATAGATATATTTTATTATACATAGAAAACATCCAGAATGCCCTGGACAAATGTCTGCAGATCGTACAAATACAAACATTTGTCGCGAGGCGGGAATCGAACCCGCAACCTCCTGCGTCGCAGGCAGACCTTCGCCCGCTGCGCCACAGAGGTCGAATCTTTTCATGTTTATTATTTTGGTATTATGCTGCAGTAATAATTTATAGCACTTAATAAGATCTCTGTGTTAATTTTAATTAAATAAAAAGAAACATTATTAAGTATTTATTTATTAAAAAAAAGCTTATGTCATAGCGCCCCGTCTTCAGCTTGCCGCATCCAGCATCTGCCTGCAGTCTTTCGCAGGCCGTCATCCCACCTGGCCGGATGGCGTCCTACACTAAGATTACCTAGTCGCGGTTTCCACTTTTAAAAATCTTCTTTTTTCAGTGAACTGCTAGCCCACGAGTTTGCGATGTACTCCAAGTTATGGCCGTCTGTGATGCCCATAGCTGGTGTCTGGAGATCCTTACTTGACCTTTCTAAAGGGAAATACGAATTTACTGGTGAGTTAACTACGTAGATTTATTAACGCTGACAACAAAGAAAATTACAATAAAATAATTGATTTATTTCAATTATTTTATTGTAATTTTCTTTGTTATTTATAAGAAGAATTATTTACAATTGAAACTATTGAGCCAACGGCAGACTGTTGCGAGCAATCTACAGGTAGCTCAACTGATTCATATCAATAGCAGTCGTCGCGTCCCCGCTACGCTGGCTGCATTGCCCCGCTGTATGACAATGCTGATGCGCTGTGCCAGATACTGACCAGCTCTCGGGTCACGCGTCGCTTCGACCAGACGCTCAGATATTTTTTTTAATACCTGAATGCCTCGGTACCCCACGGACCTAGGGTCTCGACTCCAGCTCTCGGTTATATGGTATGTTTATTTTAGTTATTAATTTACTTGGTAATCTTTCAGATGAGAAGGCCCAAGCTACACAGATGCTGTACAGCATCATCGTTCAAACGCCCGCCGTAGTCAGAACTATCTGTGGAGAACACTTCAAGGGAGTCGTCACCGAGCTGGTGGATAATATGGACGGAAAGAAAGTGAGTTCATCCTCATCAACTGATTGATAAATTCGTTTCAACCTTGACACTATTAACACGCGTCCCTTGACACTTTTGACGCGTCCCTTGACACATTTGACGCGTCCCTTGACACATTTGACGCGTCCCTTGACACTTTTGACGCGTCCCTTGACACTATTGAGACACGTCCTTCGCATCTGTAGTTTCTTTCATCAAAGGTAAGATGATAAAAGGTGTCATTCTAGTTGTGTGGTGCCGGCTTAGAATTTGCACCACCCCAACTCTTCCCGCGGGTATCGTAAGAGGCGACTAAGGGATATCCACCGGGGGCGGGCAGCAGTGCCTCCTACAGAACAATTCTGCCACCGAACTGCGATCCCCAACCCGCATGCCCAGCGTGGGGACTATGGGTATTATCCCCCCATGAGATAGAAGCCAATCAAGCGATTATCAGGGGGAGACCTGCGTCCAGCAGTGGACCAATACAGGCTGTTGAGGTTGAGGGTAGGATCCTAAAAACACATGAAAACCCTAAAATATAACCCTCTCTGTTCCAGCTGTCACCAGATGAGAAGATAGTGTTAGCATCTCTTCTGTTCCTGAAAGCAGAGTTTGATCTCGAGCAGGCCAGCCAGGAGTACTCCTGGAAGTCCAATGAACAGGTAAATTTATATATTTCATTACATTACATTGTGTCGGAATTTTTCTTAATATTAGGTGCACATTGTTATATTTTATACCACTAGAGTTCATTTACACGACTAAAAAATATGAAAATAAATAATAAATAAATAATGGTGGACAATTCACACAGCACCATCTTGCCCCAAGCTAAGCAGAGCTTGTGTTATGGGTACTAGATAACTGATTATACTGAATACAATACACTACATAGATAGATATTTTTTTATTATACATAGAAAACACCCAGACCAACGCAACTTTCTGCAGATCGTACACAAATTTGTTCCAAGGCGGGAATCGAACCCGCAACCTCCTGCGTCGCAGGCGGACCTTCGCCCGCTGCGCCACGGAGGAAATAGTAGGATACTATAAATAAAAAGGGAAATTACAAAATTTATACAATAAAATAACAGTAAGTAATGAATACATATTCCGATACTTTGGATGTAAAACGTGAAATTAAAATTATTGTACAATACGCAAAATGTCAAATATATCGAAATGTAAAATGTCAAAATACGCAAAAATATTATGTAAAATGTCAAAAATAAAATCTTTAAATTTTAAAACAAAAAGTAAACTGTCAAAAATAATTATAAAGTTACTAACTATCACAGTTTCCTCACGGTCAAATTTGTCAGCACAGAATTCCTCTACTATAAAATTTGCCTAACCTCAACCTAATCACTCTGTATTGGTCCACTGCTGGACGCAGGCCTCCCCCTGATAAGCGCCTTATTGGCTTTTATCTCATAGGGAGTAATGCCCATAATCTCCACGCTGGGCATGCGGGTTGGGGATCGCAGTTCGGTGGTAGAATTGTTCTGCAGGGGGCGCTGCTGCCCGCCTCCCGGTAGATATCCGTTAAATATATAAAATGTTTGGGATAGTATTTGATTTCTTAGTTAATAATCCCGTAACCCGAGATCGGGTGAGTATCTGGCGCAGCGCATCAGCATTGCCATACAGCGGGGCAATGCAGCCAGCGTAGCGGGGACGTGACGACTGGTATTGATATGGATCAGTTGAGCTACCTGTAGATTATTTGCATCAGTCTGCAGTTAGCATTGTTTCAATCATCCGTAACGTTTTTAGTTGAGAATGCAGATATAAAGAGCTAAAAAATCCTTAACACACAGTGAAAAATTTTTGTTCTCCGACAAAAATTGACAAAGTTATGACCAACTTACTAGCGAAGTTCACTGAATATCCGCCGCGGTCGCTATGACGTCACTCCCTCGGTCGCCGCCCGTGATCGGTAGTGGTTTGTTTGGTTATTTGTGACTTTGAAACAAATTGAGTGTCCGATTTGTGTCTAATTCACCTTTTTAACCGTCGAATCGTGAAGTAAGAGTGCCGGCTGCGCTCCGCTCGGTTCGCTCGGCCGCACGCACGAACGGCACGCACCCGCGTAATTTGATTTTACCAGCAGTAACGGCGTAATGTTTATAACTTAATATCTTCGTAAGTAATGGTCCGATTTGGATAATTCAAAAAGATATATCATTCTTATGTCATAAAGAATAACGTGGATACTAGTTCTATTGAAATTGCTATAACTTTACTGATCATTGTAAATACTAGTTCTAATTTATTTGTATTATTTGATTGTAATTTTCTATGTCAATAAAGTATATCAATAATAATTCTAGATGCAGAGTTTGGACCCGGACCAGGTGCCAGCCAGTAGAACGATTCCCCAAGAGTTCTCCGCTACCAAGGCTGCTATCCACGCTGTCAGTGTGCTGACGGAGCTGGCCCCGGATTTTAACACAGGTACACCCCCAGGCCTCCAGCCTCCCTGAACACCCCGGACCATTTCACCATACAATTGTCTCGTCCCGGCACATATTATGTACACAGTTGCACATATTATGTGCAACTGTGTTGCGCTACACGTACAACTGTGTCTGTGACGTCTAGGGTCACTTCATGAATATATAAATAAAAATAAATAAATAATGCTGGACAATTCACACAGCATTATCTAGCCCCAAGCTAAGCAGAGCTTGTGTTATTGGTACTAGATAACTGATATACATAATACAATACACTACATAGATAGATATTTTTTATTATACATAGAAAACACCCAGACCAACGGAACAATTTTCGGATCGTACACAAATTTGTTCCGAGGCGGGATTCGAACCCGCAACCTCCTGCGTCGCAGGCGGACCTTTGCCCGCTGCGCCACGGAGGTCGTCAAATATATCGTGCGAGTGAGACAGCAAACTAACTCAAAGACATTTTTGTTAATTATTTTCCTCATCCTAAAGGTGAAATTAAACCCCAAAACAGAAGAAATTTCGTATGTCCATGATCAAACAAACAAAACACCATAAATACATAAATTAAACCTGAAATAAATAAATAATGCTGGACAATCCACACAGCACCATCTAGCCCCAAGCTAAGCTCATGGGTACTAGATAACTGATATACTTAAAGATGCGTGTGAATTCTCCAGCATTATTATATTAGTTTTGTTCTCTATACGTTTAACTTTGTAAAATTTGTTTTTATTGTGATTAATAAAAGTATTATCTATGTATCTCTATCTATTTATTTATATTATTTATCCTTGTTACAGTATCAGACTCGAAGCTGCTCGAGCACTCGCTACAAATCTACCAAGTGTATGTGCAGTATCTTCTCCATCTCGCCAGAGATGTCGAGGCCTTGCAGCTTGCGTATCATTGCTGTACTATAGCTGATTGCGTGGAGGACAAGTGAGTTATATGTTTTTAATAAGAAGAAAAGGCACTAACCTTTTCTTCTTTCTTGTTAAAAAAAAGTTGTTCTTGTTAAAAACAAAAGTCTTTCCAGATTGCGTGGAGGACAAATTAGTTATACGTTTTTAACTAGAAGAAAAGGCACTACCTATTCTTCTTTCTTGTTAAAACAAAATAATTTTCAAAATCGGTACATAATTAATGCTGGACAATTCACACAGCATCTAGCCCCAAGCTAAGCAGAGCTTGTGTTATGGGTACTAGATAACTGATATACTTAATACAATACACTTTATAGATAGAAAACACCCAGACCAACGGAACAAATTTCTGCAGATCGTACACAAATTTGTTCCGAGGCGGGAATTGAACCCGCAACCTCCAGCGTCGCAGGCGGACCTTCGCCCGCTGCGCCACGGAGGTGGTTTTTGATTGAGAATTGATTGAGAATTGACGTACATACATAAAAAACACGACTTTGGTACAAAAAAAAAACTCTTCCTGAGTTTATATGTAAGGCGGTTGTATGTCGCACACTAGCGCCGCCATCTTTTTTAACGTATAATTTTCACACATTTTTTTTATTTTTGTTTTTTTTTCTATTATCTATTATATTTTTATTCTTATTTCCCAGTGAGGCGTACGTTCGAAACGCGGGTACACTTCTATACCACAGCTCAGGAAGCGACCAGCTACAAGCTATCTTGCAAGAGGGTGCGAGGAAAACGGCGGGCGTGAGTGAGGAAACCTCGTTAGTCTTCATCTGCGATGCTTCGGTAAGTTCCTCAATAAAACTCAAACTGGTCATAAAAACTGTAAAGTTTTTTTTATGATTTTTTTAAAACTTTCTAAACTTTCACCATTTTTACGCAATTCTAATTAAATTTTAATTCAACCTTATTTTACTCCACAAACGTTCAACGTTATTAGTTACGTTACACATCATCAAAGAAAGAAAGAAAGAAAATATTTTTATTTTTAACTTCAATCACAAAAGTTATTTTATTAGGTACTATTTATAGACTAAGTATTAAAATAATTATCCCTAAAAATCACGAAAAATACCACGTACAACCTAAAAACAAATTGATTGGTTATGGGATAGGTACTTGTTCATGATTGAAGCTAGAAACTGGGAGCTGGCTCAGTAGAATATTTACATGCTGTTTTGTAGGAAATTTCAAGGAGAATCCAAATATATATAGATGTTAAGAGGTGTTCCTAGATAATATTCAAGAAATCAGCGAAATAATGCACTACATCCCATTTCCGCGCTGGCGGGCAGCATGCTGGCGAAAACCCTGCCTCTCCAAGGGGTGTATCAGCGCGTAGGCTCTGCCATCTGAGAGGAAGAACCCTGTTGTGAGAATGTGTAAAAACCGATGAAGTGATATACCAACCGCGCCGCGGTTTAAATACATAAGTAGCTTAACTATACATAGAAAGCACACAGAACGAACCCAGAAGAGATATCTGTAGATCGTCCAAACATTTGTCCCGAGGCCGAAATCGAATCCGCAACCACCTACTCGCAGGGGGATCTTCGCCCGCTATGTTACTGAAGTTATTTATTTTTAAATCCATCATGGTTATTAACACTAAAGTCATATATAACGGGATATTTACCATGATTTGAGTTTTGAGAATTTACCATGATTTGAGTTTTTAAACCGAAGAAGTGATATACCAACCGTGCCGCGTTCTGATACCGTCAGTGTTGTGTGTCGTGATCGAGTTACGTTCAATAGTGAAACCGGTGGTAGTAGTAACGTTCGTAGCAAAAGACAAAAAATGAGGCTAGATAGATAAATAGATAATACTTTATTCATCACCATAGAAAACTAATTTTACATAGAAACATGTAGAGAACAGCAATGGAACTGGCGGCTTTATCGCTTAAAGCGATTTCTTCCAGGCAACCAAAACGATGGGAGAAAAATAAAGGATGGCGGTGCTACTTAACATAAATCTAAACTATTAATATTAATATACATAATACCTACTTAACTAATACATTATTGCACACCAAGATAGAGAAAAATAAGAAAGAAAAACACAAACACAAAAACAGTTTCACAATGGGCATGTTATTATTGTCAACCATGTTTTTTATTGTTTTTGAATGTTGAATTATTACAAGACAAATACATCATTAACAGTGATAGGAATAGGTATTATTTACCTTAACTTCGAGGAACAGTGAAAAGAATCGAAGACTTCCTTCCGACAATATTTTTTTCCGGGACATCTGTCCCTAAATTCCGGACATTACTTAGGTACATTAAAAAGTTATATTGTTAACCACCTTTGTAAAGAAAAATAAATAACATTTTTATTTTTACGGACAACCTCAGTGGCGCAGCGGGCGAGAGTCTGCCTGCGACGCAAGAGGTTGCACGTTCGATTCCCGCCTCGGAACAAATTTGTGTACGATCTGCAGAAATTTGTTCCCTTAGTCTGGGTGTTTTCTATTTATAATAAAAAATATCTATCTATGTACATATATAATGTTAATGTATTAAATATATCAGTTATCTAGTACCCATAACACAAGCTTTGAGTAACTTACTTCGGGGCTAGATGGTGCTGTGTGGATTGTCCAGCATTATTTATTATTTATTTATTTATATTTATTTATTTAGAAAAAAAAGTAAAGGCATTATTCTCGCCAGATGTACCACAACAGAAGCGGCTCTATTGGCTTAGCGGCAAAGCTGGTGCAGCTTGCGCAGGATCGAATCCTGGCCTCGTACGAAGCTGACCCAGATATCAACTGTAAGTAGAACTTATATTATATGAATGTTTACAAATAAAAATGGCAGAAGCCTTTTTTCACAAAGAAAATTACAATCAAATAATAGAAATAAATTAGAACTAGTATTTACTATCAAAATAATTAAGCTAACTGCAGACTGTTGCAAACAATCTACAGGTAGCTCAACTGATCCATATCAATACCAGTCGTCGCGTCTCCGCTACGCTGGCTGCATTGCCCCGCTGTATGGCAATGCTGATGCGCTGTGACAGATACTGACCAGCTCTCGGGTCACGCGTCAAAGAATCTTTACTAAAACAAACTGTATCAATTTTATTGCAGTTTTGGAGTCTTCAATAGACTCGACCGACTAGACCAGATCGGATGTAAAATACGACCTGTACAGGAGTACGAACATACTGACAGAAAAGCAAATTTTGCTAGACTTGATGCAGAGACGCTTCGCTCACTTCGTTCGCTCGGTCAAATACAACAATAAATTATTTATTTATGTTATTTTCAGTGGACCTGGCGGTCGGTCGACTGTTAGAAGCTCAGGCAGTCCTGTGCAAGAGCTCCGGTCCTAGCGTGTTGTCAGCTGTCAACGGGGCACAGAGACACTACCTGTCCATTGTTAACCCAGGTAAGGGAATCCATACATAGAATAGAATAGACATTCGCATTTATAAATATAATGACAGTACCATGTCAATATATTTATGAAAACTTGTTGTACACTCATAGAAATAAAAATCTGTTCCCTAAAAATTGTGATAAACATAACTTTAATACCAGAAATAAACATAAACTCGCTGTGCCCACAACTAGGCTACACAAAATTAATGTATCTTTTAAAGGGCAATGTATACGCTTCTACAACAAAACTCCTAGTGAGTTGCAAAAATTATCAGTAAATAAATTCAAACAAATTGTCAAAACCTTGCTGTGCAAAAAGGCTTACTATACAATATCAGATTATCTAGAAGATAAACAAGCTTGGAACGGGTTTTGCTCCAACTCGAAGAATAACAACTAACAGGCTAAAGGTTTCTTCGTCGCTTCTTTACTTTGGTCTACATACCGAAGCGACAGAAATCAAAAATATCACTTTATTTCCGTGTCAGTGTATAGTTTTATAATTTGACCTTTTCTAAGTGTACATTTATTGTATTTATGGAAAAAAAGAGATTTTGATTTTGATTTTTTGATAGAATAAATTTATTTGTTAAAAGACTTACACATACTAAACTTAGACTAGAATACATAATAAACTTAGATTAAGATACAAGGTGTAAACCCAGTAACAAAATGGCTCTGCCTTAGCATGGGTTGGTTGACTGGCAAGCTAGCAACCAACGCTGATCTTCCGTCAGAGCCACATGTTGGCTTTACGGACTAACTACTCAACAGACAAAATATAAAAAAAAAAACTATCAAAAAAAATAAGAAAACAAATATCACAGCCTACCTATATGCACACAGTCGTTCGACGAAGGCATTTGACGTGGTTTTGACAGAGAAATCGTACGGGGGGCAAGGGACGGGACGGAGAGGGACGCTCCCGAGTAGAATACATCACCGCCTTAGTTACTCGGGAGCGTCCCTCCCCCCCGACCCGATCCTTGACCCCCGCACGATTGCCTGTCAATTCAATTCGCATTTATAATATTAGTGTGACGAGTTTCTGTCCGCGGTTTTGCTTGGCTAAATAAACTCTGGGCTATGGACAGTTCTGATGATGAATTTCATCTTTTCCCCAGGTATAAAATGGCATCACCGCCGCCTCCGCTCGCTAACGGTCACCGTCCACTGCGTCCTGGCGTCCACCCTCGCCGTCTGCACGCTCTCGTCTCTGCGGCTGCTGGCCCGCGCGCGCGTCGCCGCCGCCTGCGTGCTGGCGCGGGCGACCGCAGTCGGGAGAGCGAACTTGTATGTTCAGATCACTGATGTACATGCTATGGATGATGCTCAGGTGAGAAACTAGGTTAGGAGCCCGTTCCCACTTGTCGGGTGTCGGGCACGATAGAAAATCGGCTGCTCTAGGCAGAAGTTCTCTGAGTTTGCATTTTTTACCTGCACAGTTGTAAAGAAAGTTTAAAAAGTATATTACCAAAATATCCAACAAAATATTATTATATGAACGTATGATAATCAAAATGTTCAAATGCTTGAAGGATTGTTTATTCTGACTCTAATAAAATTCATTACAAAAACATGCGAGGCAAAACAAGAAGTCAAAATGGGGCGAACCTTATTTCGCGGCAGACAAGGAATATAATATAGGGCGAACGTGGAATTTTACATGTGGGGCAAAACTCGGCGAGGCGAATGTGGAACAAATCAACATTTATTTATTTATTTATTTGGCACGCAAAACAGAATACAATCAAATATTTTTTTAATTATTTATGAACCTTATTTGTATTGGAAGAACACCAACGTTTCATCCCTTAAAGCCTCCACACACAGAAACCGTGGCCGGGCCGGAGGCGAAGGTGTGCGGGTTGTAATGCGTGAATTTATATGAGAGACTACACACACGCCGCCTGGCTGGCGGTGTATGTGTAGTCTCTCATATAAATTCGTATGATACAACCCGCACGCTTTCGCCTCCGGCCCGGCCACGGTTTCTGTGTGTGGAGGCTTTTAACGAGGGACATCTTCAAGTTGAGTTGTACGTTTGTGTTCTTCCAATAAAATAATGTTCGTAGTTTTAACCCGCTTACATCCGTAATGAATGTTGATATATAATCCAAAAATAGTGAATAGAAATTAGTTTTTTTAAAAACTTATTGAAAATGATTTACGATTTGCGGCAAATAATTTTCTGCTAGTTTATTCCTTGTAAAGCACGGAAAAAATTAAAAACCACAAAAAGAAAATTGTCTTTCTCACCAAACCGAAACAATCCGACGAGCTCTGTGGCGCAGCGGGCGAAGGTATGCTTGCGACGCAGGAAGTTACGTAGAATAAAGTATACATAGAATAAAAATTATCTATCTATGTAGTGTATTGTATTGAGTATATCAGTTATCTAGTACCCATAACACAACCTCTGCTTAGCTTGGGGGTAAATGATGCTGTGTGAATCATCCAGCATTAATTATTTATTCATTTATAAGTGTGACAAGTGAAATGATTACCTACAAGTTTAAGAAAAGAGAAAAAAACCGAACTACGCGCACCTTCAATGGTCCATTATACAAAAACGCATAAAAACTATTTTTTTCTTATTACAGATAAAGATTGACTACCGCCTAAAACACTTCCTCGGACTGCAGCCGTCAAACGAAACGCAACCGTATTACGTCGCAGCAGAGACGAAGAAAACAGAACAATATACACCCAAAACTGAAATCGAAACCATGCTCGAAAACCTTGTCTTCAAGAAATCACAGATAAGTCCATCAGTACCCTGCGTTGATGTCCCAGCCTTCAAGATGCCGGATTTTTTCAACCACTCAGTGAAATGTAGTTGCTATGTGTGTTGTTTACCAATCTGCTATATCCTTGCTTGCCAGACTTGCGGATTAGAAGCGACTGTGTATTTTAGATCCGGTGAGAACGATATAGCAAGAAATTACTTCAACGGTGTTGTTAAAATGTTCAACTTTGTTGAGAAAAAATTGAAGAGTGTTAAGAAGAGATATTTGGACGTGTATGATGAGTTTTTAGTGGAAGCTGTTATGAAGAATTATTGGGAGAAGTTCCGGATAGCTAAAGTAAGGATTCTGATAGATTTGGCGTTTTTTGAACTGAAAAATCAAGATTATGTGGTGGTTGATGAACATATAGTTGAGATTCATGAAATTTTGCAAGAGTCGGAGAGTGTTAACCATTATTTGAACAACGAAATCATGAATTTGATGACCTGTTCTGCTCAGTTGAGGAAAACAATAAAAATACCAGAGGAACTAGGTCTCGAAAGTGAGTTTGATGCCCTGAAACTCAGTCCAGTGCCTTTAAATCAAGAACCGCCGATAACGCCGATATCAAAACCTTTCAAACCGCCAAAATTAGAAAAAGTGATAGTAAAAGCCGAGGAACTGCCACAGAAATGCAAAGCTATAAACAAGCTAAACTTCGACGACTGCCAAGAAGAAAAAGAACCGAAAAAGACTATAAAACCCGAATTTAAAATACCGATTCCCGTAGCAGCGAAACATGTATTAGAAGCGGCAACACCGAGAACCAGATCGAAGCCAAAAGTAATTGTAACACAGCCGTCAGAAGACACGGCAACACCGAACACGACGAAATTGACTGACTTTTCAACGCCCAAAGATTTTACACCCGAGCAGTTCTTAACTCCAATGACATCAGTGAAAACTTACGCGAAGAAATCTCTTCGACGGAATATTGTAAAGAATTTGGAACAAGAGTTTTCGACGCCTGTTTCAACCGACGAAGAGATTAAGCAAACACATAATGTAGAAAATACCGTAAAAGAGAGGGTAAGTGAAAAAAAGACTTCTGTTAAAGGGATTCTTGAAAATAAATTAAAAGAAACGTCAAAGGACAAACCCAGAAACTTAGAAATACCTCATAGGTCCAAGAAAAAAGAGGCCATAAAGTCTTTAAAGCGAGCTACAAGCCCGGGGAAACTTTGCAAAGAGCCTAGAGAACTGCCAAAAGATACCAAAGGAAGAATGCTAAGAAGACAAATAAAACTAAGTCTAGATAAAGATGATGACTTCATGTCACCATGATGCGACGCAGGAGGTTGCGGGTTCGATTCCCGTCTCGGGACAGACGTTTGTACGATCCGCAGATATTTGTCCCGGGTGTTTTCAATAACTTGTCCAATATATTTGTGAAGTGAATTGCGTCGCTCTAATTGCTCTGGTCAAACTATATTCCAGACAAATTCGATGTATAATGTTTGTAAGCACACCGCCCATACTTAACCTAAAATGAACTCTGTTGCCGCGTCTCGCAATTTACGCATCATACGTGGTTTACATTAATGTCAATTCTGTTGTTTTAGAATTCCTAACTTACGATTTCTAAATTTTCTAAGTTAGGTTGACCAAAAATTATGGTATTCTCTGTACAGATCCTAAAAATACCACAATATCCATATTTCACTTTTTTCAAAAGAATCCGCCCGTTTTTCACTAGAATAAATTTAAACATGACCAAATTAGATGCCTGCTAAAATAAGGTAGACGTTTCTAATCATAGCTAAAATGTAATGCAAGGAATAGGGTTATAACTATTTTAACTAAGTTGAGTTGTTTTAAAATTAGACCTCTCAACTTAATTTTAAACCTGACGGTTTAAAATTAGGTTGACAGGTCTAATTTTCTAATTTTGAGTCAAATTTTTCAAACATAGAATAGCTTTCGTCTATTTGTCATGTCATTAATAAATCCTAATTATAGCCAATTCTAAAACAACAGAATCGACACCAATATTTGTCGATTTAAGATCCTTGCTGTAATAAATATTGCTTACAATAATATCTGATACTAGACGGTAAGCAAGTGAATTTTAGTTTTTTCTGTCGTGGTTTGTTTACAAACATTTCACATCGAAATTTTGAATTTTATAGAATGAATGTGAAATTTAAACGTGTTCTCGAAAGCGTATTTCTAGGGTTCTTTTTAATTTCATCTCTATTTGGTTTTTAAGTAGTGCCAAAAAATATCCAATAACTGGCAAGCTCACATAAATAAATAAAATAAAAATATAATGCTGGACAATTCACACATCATTATCTGGCCCCAAGCTAAGCAGAACATAGGTTTATCCATCCTCATTGAATTTTGTAAGTACTAAATGTTTTCAAAGTTGCATGTGTTTTTATAGTTTGGATTTGAACCGGAATGAGTGCTTTCCAAATAGTTACGCTTACAAACACTCATTTCATTACACAGTTACACACTCATAATTATCTACAACCGAAGACATGTTGCGATACGGATTAATTTAGTCGTTCTGTACGAAATATAAAATGTCAATGTTTTTATGGATGTTTATTTTGGTCTGTTATATAATTTTTTAAGCAAAGTAAACGAATGTCAGGAAATTACCATGGTGTTTGATTATTTTAACCTTAACTAATTTTAGATAAATAGGCAGGTGTTTACGTAGGACTTTTGATTTTGAATGGTAGGTAAGGTACCAACTTTGAACATGAAGCGAGGTCTGCGTGAAGGCCATCAGGTGCCTTCGGATCAGGGACCCTGCGGTCATCGATCAAGGTTTTTGCCGGCCCCATAGATTCACAATGCGCACTCTGAAACCATCTGTATCAAAAGAGAAGCATTTGGCATGTTATGCTTACCATTTCAACTAGTGTCATTTTAGCGCTCGGACAGAAAGCATGGCCAAGTGCTCGTATAAAAACTGCAAAAATCACACGTCCAAGCTGAAGAAAAATGATGGATTTTCTTATTTCGAGTAGGTTTACCTAAATGTATTTTTACCTTTGTATTGTGATATTGGCCATATCCGTTAGAAATCAGCTTTACATATTGTTTTATGGTTTGCGTATGTTACAATGTTTATTTTGTTCTAAGTTGATGAATGGAGCCGCTAATATTTCAATTTTTTTTGTGTTAGGTATGCTTAATTATTTTTCATAAAAAGACGTTTAAAATTAAATAGTAGGTACTAATAATAATGTGTTCAGATCATTTAAAAGTATTATGAGATCCTTTTTAACTTGAAACAACTCGTGCGAAGCCGCGGGCAAAAAACTAGTTCTGTTTAATTTAAAGTCAAGCCAGAAATTTGTATTATAAATTTATTTCAATGACCCTTTTGTATAGGTACTGTCGAGACCAATTTATAGTTTTATCAATAAATGATCCGTTATCATTATCTGAATTCTGTTGATTTAATAATCCTTATAAAAATAAACAGTGTATATTATTTTCAGGTACCTACCTACTTACAAAATAAAATAGAATAAATTCGACTCCACTAATCTCTTGTTCCGTATGCACAAAACTTGTCAGGCTCTGCGCAAACTCACTGCGTCAAAACAAGTCGCAGACAATTTTGAGTGTCAGATTTGTAAGGTTCTAAGCATCTACGGGGGAGACCGCGGAATATTTGATCGAAGCCTGCGGCCTAGTAAAATGATTTATGTTATAATTTGCAGGTTATTACTAATTATTTGGTTCCTTGAACCAGTTTCTTCATAAGTTGTGTAGTTTTCGTGTAAATAAGCAAAAACTTGATTTTTGCGCATACGCCCGTTCCAAAAACGTAGGTATACCTTGCTCTGTTCCGCTCCTATGAACGTAAAGTTTAAGGCTCTATCCCGAACCAAGTCAGCGCCTCCACCTATTTTATCTTATTATTCTGTTAAACGAAGGAATTTTCAAAAATCGATTGGCCAGTTTGTGATACCTATCATAAGCTTATTTTTAACTAGTTAATGCCCGCGGCTTCGCACGCGTTGTTTCTATGGATCGTGTAAAGGTGATTTATGTCCCATGGCAACTGATTTATGGGATAAAAAGTAGCCCATGTTTGATTCCAGGATTAGAATTACCTATGTGCAAAATTACAGCCCGATCCGTTCAGTAGTTTTAGCGTGAAGAGGTTACAAACATCCATCCATCCAAACTTTCGCATTTATATTATTAGTGTTATGTGATGATGACTCTTTAAAAGTTAGTTTTTAAAGAGTAGGCAGAGATGCGAAGTTTTTGGCCACCATGGTGGCAAAAATGAGGAACTTCGCATCTCTGCTTAAAGTATACAAAATAAATCTTTTACAGAGGCATTAAAAATAAGCTTATGATATTTATCACAAACTGGCCAATCGATTTTTGAAAATTCCTTCGTTTAACAGAACAATAGGATAAAATAGGTAGGGGCGCTGATTTGGGTCGGGGTAGCGCCTTAAGTTAGCTGTCGCGCCATGGAATTTGGTGTTTGGTCTATGCCAATAAATAATGCATAGGTAAATATAGTAGTGCCTCCCAGTGCCTTAAGCAAAATAAATACTTAGTGCTCCAGTGCTTTAGGAGATATTTAAAAATAAATTAAGGCGAGGATTCCCGAGCGGCCGATGCTATTAGGCCAGGAATGCGACGACGGTGCGCAGGCAGCCGAGCACGATTTTGTAGCTATTTAAGCCTCCACACACAGAAGCGGTGGCGAGGCGGAGTCGTGGCGTGTTAGCGTTGTATTTCAGCGAGTCTATGAGTGTCTTCACACAGAGCACACGCCACGCGTCGCGGCGCGGTGGCGAGGCGGAGTCGTGGTGTGTTAGCGTTGTATTTCAGCGAGTCTATGAGTGTCTTCACACAGAGCACACGCCACGCGTCGCGGCGCGGTGGCGAGGCGGAGTCGTGGCGTGTTAGCGTTGTATTTCAGCGAGTCTATGAGTGTCTTCACACAGAGCACACGCCACGCGTCGCGGCGCGGTGGCGAGGCGGAGTCGTGGCGTGTTAGCGTTGTATTTCAGCTAGTCTATGGAGTGTCTTCACACAGAGCACACGCCACGCACGCGTCGCGGCGCGGTGGCGAGGCGGAGTCGTGGCGTGTTAGCGTTGTATTTCAGCTAGTCTACGAGTGTCTTCACACAGAGCACACGCCACGCGTCGCGGCGCGGTGGCGAGGCGGAGTCGTGGCGTGTTAGCGTTGTATTTCAGCTAGTCTATGGAGTGTCTTCACACAGAGCACACGCCACGCACGCGTCGCGGCGCGGTGGCGAGGCGGAGTCGTGGCGTGTTAGCGTTGTATTTCAGCTAGTCTACGAGTGTCTTCACACAGAGCACACGCCACGCGTCGCGGCGCGGTGGCGAGGCGGAGTCGTGGCGTGTTAGCGTTGTATTTCAGCTAGTCTATGAGTGTCTTCACACAGAGCACACGCCACGCGTCGCGGTGCGTAGGCGTGGTAATAGCGGAGTTACGAGTTGTATTTACAAAAATTTTAGCTTGTGACCCAAATCACACAGTATACCTAGAGACCTTATTCTAACAGGACTAGTCTAAGGGGAATAGAAATAAAAGAATAATTGTGAGATAAAATGTTAATAATTGAGAATAGTTAATGATTAAATACAAGCTACCACACTATGATTATATGAGACTAACTCGTCTAACAACACAGTCACAAAATCTGTCTGCCTTAATTTCCACATTTTGTGACTATCTAGTACTGACAAGAGAGACCTAACAATCGAGAATAAATACTACTTCTTATAATACTCCTTAAATACTATTACACCAAGCAATGTCTAAATAATTGGATTATGTAATGACTTACATTAAAATATAATTCTTTACAAAATAGTGCCTTCGCCTGTCGAGAATTCGACCAAGAAAAGTTTCATTTTAATTCTCAAGAAACAAGACACTAAATTTAAGAATTAAGTACTCCTATTTCTAGACACAAGACAATTACTACCGTCTGTACTACACGTACTACATTAACACCGTCCGCAAACTGGTGACTTACATCGACTTACAACTGTGTACACATTGACATTACAAAAGACGGATCTACCTATTAAGATGCAAGTAGACCGCCTTTACGATACATAGTGCTCATCTTAGTACAGAAATTTACTAAGTTCATTATATTAACCAGGCATGCCTTATTAGGCAAAACCTAACTAATAAGATACAAAAGAAATCGAATAACTTAGAAAATCATTTAAAAATCCGAACGAATTCAAAATTCAAAAAATTCCAAATTTTTTGCCCTTTATTAGTGTTATTCAAACCAGCAATTATGGTAGAAATAACACCAATACGGTAGATTTTTCCACTGTGTGGTGATGTGTAAAAATTACCAATTGTGTAAAAGGTAGACCCGATGTGCTAAAAATCTGTCGGTGCCAGCCTCAACTTTATCTATCGTCAGTTGTCTATCTCTAGATTATGTGCCTGGAGTTAGTCAACTGATTTAATTGTAAATACCAGTTCCAATTTGTTTTTATTCCTTGTAATATTCATCATTATCCTCGCAATCCCTTCCCTCTATGTACTTAATAGATGGACGGGGATCGGACGATATAAAACAAGAAATCTTAAGGATTGTTTTACAAGGGACATGGCGGTCACCGAATTTCAATTACAATTGAGACGGTCTAAGGTAAACCACTAGATGGTCAGACGATATAGTCCGACCACCTGAAAGATGGTCAGACGATATCGCCGCTGTGGCCGATACTCACCCAATTTAGCTGGTGTAACAAACACCAGCAGTGGGTATCAACTACCCACAGCTGGTGAAGCATGTAGGTATCTAGTGTATGCTTTTCCAGCCCTACGCAATTAGACATTGGCCGAGTAGTAAAACTCTGGCGTAAGAGATCTTGTATCAGATACCAGAGGCTCAATTTAATTCTTGGTTAATGGCTCTGCGTCTAGCCGACACAGTTCTGCCAATGTCCGTAATGTAATCCGGTGTTCTTGTAAAATCTGTTATATTTGACATACGACAGAAGTTAGAAACTAGCTTCGACTGGTTTTTAGTTACAGGGTCTGTCTTTTACACAATTGGTTAATTTCACGCATCATTTTGAGGCATAGATGTTAAGACCTCATGTGCATGTAACCCACGAATACTCAGACGGTCAGATTAGAGCGGGGCCCAATTCCGCTAACCAACCGCATCACTACGACTGGAATCGTCGCAGAAAGTCTCTAGTAATGACTTTTCAACTGTTTACCTTGAACGATCATCATTGGAGACTAGGCCAAGTAGATTCTTCTCTGGGGTAGAATTGACAACAATGCAATGTCATACATTGAGTAAATTAATTGTAAATAATTTACGCATTCGATGACAAAGTGACGTCATTCTTCTCTACGCTACTCTAGAAAACAATCCCCGTGTATGCTCTACAGGATTACACGTAGAAACCAAAATAAAGTTTTTATATTCGTGTATCGCGATGGTTTAAGACGACAACGAATCTAGAAACTACGTTTTCGTCTCGACTCTACCAGACAGAAGCAGCCTATCACAACCGGCGGCGTCGGTCTGGGAATGTTTTAAATTCTTTCCGTTTGAATATTCGTGGGTTATTTTTGCCGGCAACCATACATTTCAACCGTCAAACAGCAAGCTGTTTAACGGTTGAAATAAGCATGGTGGTAGTACCTCCCCGGTCGAATTCTTGCACAGAGAACTCTACTACTCTTGCACACATATCTTAAGGGTCCGGCGACGGATGAATTTCCTATGCAAACGTAATACCAAAACTATTTATATAATAATAATAATAATAACACATTTATTTCAGACAACATTAGAACAAGTATAGATCTTATTTACTTATTCTACGGTACATATTAATATATACCTTAACCTTTAGACTCGTTTGCGTATTTATTCATACGCAAAACTGCATACTGTAACAGATGCGCCGCGCGAGTCTAAGGGTTTTAAATCTAACATACATAAAAATATAAAAACTTTATTTAAATTACACGTCTAAATTACACGCCTTTAAATTACACGCCTGGAAGAGATCGCTTCTAAGCGATAAGGCCGCCCATTGTACTTGTGTCTTATGTAATGTCTCTTATATTGTATTTTTGTTGGTGTACAATAAAGTATTTTTTTTTGTATTTAAATAAAATTGCACACGTTATTAATTTATAATTTGAGCATATTTTCATCATGGTCTGCTATTATTTGTATTAAAATAGTATTTATCTAGGTTCCTGCCACATTTTTTTTTCAAAATACCTTTCTGAAATGAAATTAAACCGAATCGCATTTTTACATTAAATAATGAATGTTTCTTAGTATTTGTGTAGATAAGTATTTAGAAAAAAGCTTGCGGCAGGAACCTAAATAAATACTATTCTAATACAAATAATAGCAAACCATGGTGAAAATATTCTCACATAACAAATAATTTTGGTACTACGTTTGTATGGGAAATTCATCCGTCGCCGGACCCTTAAGATATATTCTCGACTCTCACTCAATTCGAATTTGGCAGTAAGCGGGTTAACTACTAACATAGTTTGTGTTGGAAGAACACCAACGTTTCATCCCTCAACGAGCGACTTCATCAGGGTGAGTCTACAAAAAAACTTGTTAATTTTAATTTGATAACGTTGAGATTTATTTTCATGTCTTTCGCTAGTGGAAAAAACAGATGAAAGAATCATATAACACTCAGTTGAGCTACCTGTAGATTGTTTGCAACAGTCTGCAGTTAGCGTATTTGTTTCAAATTGTAAATACTAGTTCTAATTTGTTTCTATTGATTGTAATTTTCTTTGTTATATAAAGATGTTGATTAAACACTTGATTTTATAGTTAACTAGCTGTATTCTTTTCTTACTACCCGTTGTCTTATTACCCGTTTTCCCGTAGGAATGAAGCATTTCCGCGAAAGTAGCCTATGTTCATCAGGAATAATGTGGGCTTAATGGTAAAAGAATTCTTCAAATCGGTCCAGTAGTTTCGGAGCCTATTCAATACAAACAAACAAACAATCAAATCTTTCCTCCTTATAATATTAGTTTAGATAATTTTGTATTCTTGTAAATAAATAATTAATCACGTCAAAATGCCTTCGTCGAACGACTGTTTGCATAAAGCTAGGCTGTGCTAGTGTTATAAATTCGAAGATAACTGTCTATTTTTCCTTTTCACGCCCAAACGGCTGAATAGATCCCAATGAAATTTGGCAGGGAAGTAAACGGTACCCCGGGACAGACAGGTTTCTTAGAAAGCGCGTGCGAAGCCGCGGAGATCAACTAGTTTTTAATAATGATATCGTATAGCAAATCATTTATTCTAGTTTGCTTCGAGTTGAGTAAGAGTCGAATAATATAACTAAAGATACATATAGGGGTTCAACACATCCTTAGTATAAACATAAATTAATAGGTATTTTTATGAGATTATATTGTACACAATGTACTGTTATTTTATTTACAAACTAAATCTACATAATTTTTATAAGTAGTAATTTCAAATTACATCGACAGATGTAGATATTTATTTTAATATGAAAATCATATGCAGATTTTTCATGATCATACATGATTTTATATTTAAGACATAAAATACAGAATTTGCACTTCGTAAATAAACCCTCTTTCTTATATTTTTAACCTTCTTTGAACTCTAACCCGAGAAACGTTCGTTTTCACAAGTCACAATAAGAAAAAACACTGCATAGCCATAGCTTAAAGTTGAAAGATTTTTTATGAGGCTAGAAGTGCAGTGTACTTTAAAAACAACAATAAAATTAATTCCTAAAAGCGTGTTTAATACATATTTTTGTATGTTTAGTATATTTGATAAAGGTTGCCTAGAAGAGACTGCAAATCAAAGTGCATTGCCATAAAACTAAATTGACAGCACGAAAAATATTGCCAACTTCTTGCTTCATGGCTACTTCCGATTCAAATTTACATTATTATTTTCAATTAGAAAACGCATGGATAATGTTAAACAACTTAAAATTTATTTACTAAATTCTAGCAACAATTTTAGTGCTGTCAAATTAGTTAGAATGCTATCAAAGAATCGACACCAATGAAAACTTGTATATCGGTACAACTGGAGTTATCTAATTCTGATGTTTGTAAAACTTTTGTAGTATGAATGACACTGTATTACCTGCGTATATAAAGAAAGGAATTGGGAATGAAGTCATCTTGAAATCAGATAAAAATCTTATACCAAAAAGAGCAATATGACTTAATTATATTGCTGGCCAACCAAGACCATCAAATTAAGGAGAACAGATGGAGAAATTACTGTTTAATTGGAATCTGATGATGGAGAGCTTCAAGTTTTCTTGAAAGAAAACGTAAACTTGAAAGGAATCGAGTAAAGAAATTGTTCCCACGTCACAACGATTCAATTTCTTCGCGCGGAGAGAGCAAGATTTGACGTCATTCTAGATTCCATTCTTTATGTACTCAGGTTATATGGAAAGGGTAAACTGAAGCACATAACTGATCACTACACTAAAGAAGTCTTATATATTCCGACACTTCGACACTACGTTTAGCGGCGCCAGAGCACTAACGTACCTGTGAAAGAAAACATAATAAATAAATAATGCTGGACAATTCACATAGCATTATCTAGTCCCAAGCTAAGCAGAGCTTGTGTACTAGATAACTGATGTACATATTTTTTTATTATTATATAGAAAATATCCAGAACCCCCTGAACTGATCTGCGGATATTTGTGGCGGGAATCGAACCCGCCACCTCCTGCGTCGCAGGCAGACCTTCGGCCACTGCACAGAGGTCGTCTCATGTCGTCGATATTAAACTAATTCCAAGACGCACGACTTCATTTGACGACATCTTGAATGAAAAGAGGAGGTGAAAGTCATTCCAGCTAAGCCGTGTGAACATGGAATGAAAGAAAAATGAAACATTCACTCGAGTGGCCCTATCACCTTTACGCTATAGTTCGACCGAAACCGCTGTACCGCTCATTAAGAAAGTGCGGCGAGGTGGGGGCCGAGGAAAAAAGAGCAAGAGTACACATGAGATCGATATTGTCTGGCTGATGGTCTGTTGTGTTGTCTGGCAGACTGATGGATCGGAGCGGCCGATACTTCCCCCGCGTTTCGCCGCGCGCATACCCCAGGCGCGGTACAGCGGTTTCGGTCAAACTATAGTACAGTAGTCCTTGTACGGGGGTTGTTGTCTAGGGTAGAAGAGAGAAGAATGACAACGCATTGCGTAAATTGATGTTGAAGGAATGAATTTTAAACATTTTACGCATTCGATGACGATATGACGTAATTTTTCTCTATTCTACCTGTTAAGGCGCTGCCCCGTCCCAAATCAGCACCCTCACCTATTTTAGCCCCTTATTCTGTTATACGAAGGAATTTTCAAAAATCGATTGGCCTGTTAGCTTGTTGGCGGGGTTAAAGTCCTGTCGACGTCGAAAGTATGTTGGGATATTATTTGATTTCTTTGCATTGGTCTGGTTAAAGTATAGCATGGGATACCTGGCTAGTGCGCGTGTTGGTAGGGTTGCCGCGCCTATAGACGCGACGCCCCCTGCGCGAGGTCCACAGCGAGGACCGCGGCGGGGGCGGCGCCCCCTCAGCTGCGGCGATGCCGGCCTCCGCCGCCCTTGCGTCTGCGTCCTTCGCGGCGCTGGAATATCACACACTTTAAACACACCGTTCTTAGCATCGAGGCAGGACCCTACACAAAAACTTTTGACAATGGCGTCAATTCAGTCAGATGTCAGCAAAACAAAACTAACTTGACAGCACTAAAAATGGTGCAGTCTATGGCTAGAGTTCACAAGATTTATCAGCGCTAAAAGCACTCAAAGTTGTTCTAAAATGAGGGCTGAATGCGAACTTGAAAAAATAAGTGGTTGCCATAGACTTGGATAGATGACGCTGTATGAAACTCAAGTGTCAAAAATCTGTCAAAAAAGAGAGAAATTGAGCTGTCACTGTCCTTGCTGTCACTCTTCTCTGCCCCAGTGTCATTGCGTGGCGTTGACACTTGATTTTTGTACACCGCCATCTAGTGTCAAAATAAAAAACGTTTTTTTTTTAAATATTGCATTGAAAAGCCTTCATTCTTTTAGCGTGATAACGACAGATATCGGGCTATAGTTATTCGGCTATAGACGTGCTCACATTTACGTATGTATACATAACCTCAAGTTTTATGGTGATTTTGAAAATTTCATATGTCAATTTGTATAATCGCTCTTGAGCGATAAAACCGCCAATTGTCACATATTTTGTAATTTTTGTCGTTTATTATGTTTGTAAATTATTTTGATAAGTGTGCATTAAAGAATTTTCTATCTATCTATGATAACTTACCGGCCTTCCCTCGCCTTCAGCCCAGCGTTCGAAAGCCCTCTCGCGTTCCAGCCACTCCTGGTATTTGTACCACCATTCTTCCCACTTCACGTAGTCACCGAGGGTCAGACCTGATGGTAAATCAAACATTATTTACTTATTCGTGATAAATTATATTATATTTATTTTTACCCGCCTAGGTGGGTACTGACACTTCTTACGGGTTGTAATGTATCATTCGCAGCACTCTAAGGCAGGGCGAAAACGTGGACACTTTTGTGTCAGAGACAAGCTACCGATGAATATTTGATTTCTATAGAACCAGTATGAAATCATCCACTCCCTGCGCATACGTAAACATTTTTTGCGTCCAGTTGCTCCCACTTAACAAATACTTATTGTCGATCAAAAAGTGTACGTTGTCGGTAACTGGAAACTAAAAGTCATCAGTTGAAAACACAAATACAATTAACAAATTTCCTTACAATAAAATTTTAGATTAATCCACCGGACACAACAACTACGGTTACCAGTGTTCAGTAGTAGTAACGGGCGACTGTATTCGATCACCGCTACAGGACACAGCAACTATGGTTTTAGTTTTAGGTTTTAGACCTTGTGAGGCTCGCTGCGCCTCGGGCCTCAAACACACTCCCTGGTAACTTTCTTCCCTCTGGGAGTATGTAGTATTAATTTACCTCGCAAGTATCCCTTCTTCTTGTAGTAATCGTACCGCACAGTGACGTCGTCCCAGGACGGCAGGCCTCCCGGCGCCGCTGAGAGCAGTTCCTCAGGGTACGCGCCCGCTGGGGCTTCCATCTCCATTAGGGCTCTGCGGGGGAACAGGTGTTACAGATTTTATAACATTCAGACACGACAGGACAGGACTCAGAGTTTCAGGACTCGATTATTTTTCTGATTAGGCCCTCTATGCACCTGATAATCTTGTTTTGCAATTGTATTTGTCTATTTAATCAGTAACTTTATTTTAATAGCCTGTGCTTTTTTAAGGCGAATAGTAAGGCAAATGACCTTGGGCATTTGGCACCCGCCTGCGCGCCATCTATGCAGCAAGTAAGTGCGCGAGTAAGTGCGATTGTTTTGATTGGTCTGGCAACGTCGCACAAAGCGCGAGCCGGCACGGACGCACAGTGTTTCATGGGACCTAAAAAATTTCCCTATGCTTTTTACAGCATTAATCGATTAACGAATGCATTTTAAATGCAAGAGTAGAACACCCACATCTCTATATCAAATACTTTTAAAAATTAATGAACTTGGGGTGACCTTGACCTGGGAAAACATTTAAAAAATTCTTTAATCTGACAAAGGATTTTTAGACGCATTTTTGTCAGTTTTTATTTTTGGATTATCACATCTGGATACCGAGTAATTAATATTTTTCAGATTTTCGTTTTTATTTTTTTTCTCCATAAAAACTCAAAAGTGCGATTTGTGACTAGCACAGAAAGATTGCTCTTAACAAGGCCTATCAGTGGTAAAAATGCCAAGTTGCACTTCCGCGGTCTTTGGGAAAAATTGATTTTCAAAATATAGTATTAGGGTTGTCACTCAACATAACCTTTGATTTTATTCAGTTTTTAAATAAATTATACCCTAAATTTCAATAATTTATCTTATTAAGACACTAGCTGACCCGTCGCGATTTCATTTGCGTGGACTTAATAATATTAATACTAATACCCCAAGTAATGTTGGTTTCCATGTAAACTATCAACGCCAAAGTTTTACAACCAATCCTTTACAATTTTAAAGTTATTTTGAGAAAACCTATAAATCCCATTTCATCCTTCTAAGAATGCTTGCATAAAAAATTACTTAATCGATTACGACCCCATTTTAACTACCTTAGAATACGAATTTTCATAATCCGTTCTTAGCGAGTGCCTACTTGCTAAAAAAGAGTTTTTATAAAAATGACCTTTGACCCCGTCAAATACGAATTTCCAAAAATCCAGTTCCTGAGATTTCTTGATATCGATGCCTCTGGGCTCTAAAGGACAAAAGGCGACTTTACAGTAGAGGCAAAAAACATAAAAATAAAGTTTATTTTTGCTGTAGTTTTTTTTTTGTTTTTGGTGCTAGTTAGACATAACCCAGGAAGAAAATGCTTACAATTTGTCGTACTTTCTAAATCTGTGTTGATAAACTGTCCAAGTGTTATATTTACTGAAATAAATTTCCTATACGAGAAAAAAATTACCTTTACGCCCCAAAAAAAATCAGTGTATGCGAGCTCCTTAGGGCGTATAGCTACTTATTTTGTTCAAAACTACGCTCAGATAAGGAACGTCACTGCCGCAAAATAGACAGGAAACAAACTATGATCGATCTCTTTCACCGTGCACTAGAATCATCGGATCCATTCATTTCTATGGCGCACCATTGAACGTGAAGCGTTCATTGAACATCGTAGATCCAAGTGGCTCTGTCTGCCAGAAGCTGTACGAGAACATTTAAGACCAATCCAAGAAGAAAACTTGCAGTTGACAGATGTAGATGTTGAAGATCTATCATTGGATGATAATGAAGATCCATCCAACTAAGATGACACGTTAATACTTAGTAACGAAAGCGATTTGATTGAGTAGGTAAACTAAAGTCATTTCCTGCGTCTTCGTTGCCGATTTTACGATTTCATGATTTCACTTGTATGGGAGGTGGTACCAAAATTATAATTTTTTCGACCTAGCTTACGTGAAAGTACCTCTTTTTAAAATTGTAATAAAATTTTCCCAAAAACAATTTTTACCTACCATGTTTCTATATTACATCATTCACCTAATCTCGCTAAGCTTACTTGGTGTTCGCAAATTACCAGTCGCCCTATAGTAACGGGTGTGCGATATAAAAACATACTTGTTGTTTATAAGCAACAAGAGTGAGTAATAACTCACAACAAACGTTTGACCTTTTAGTGGCAACCCTATGTTGTAAAATTTGACCTTAGAATGAAATTGCATATTTTTCTCAAAGACCGCGGAAGTGCAACTTGGCATTTTGACCACTGATAGGCCTTGTTAAGAGCAATCTTTCTGTGCTAGTCACAAATCGCACTTTTGAGTTTTTATGGAGAAAAAAAATTAAAACGAAAATCTGAAAAATATTAATTACTCGGTATAAAGAGGTGATAAACCAAAAATAAAAACTGAAAAAAATGCGCCTAAAAATCCTTTTTCAGATTATTTTAATTTAAAAATAATATCTGGGCCAGTTACTTTTACAGAATTTTTTGAATTTTTTTCTTGGTCAAGGTCACTTAAAGTTCATAATTTTTTATTAAAAAAAAGTATTTGATATAGAGATGTGGGTGTTCTACTCTTGCATTTAAAATGCATTCGTTAATCGATTAATGCTGTAAACAGCATAGGGAATTTTTTAGGTCCCATGAAACACTGTGGGACGGAGACGGCCGCCGGCAACCGCTAGCAGAGCTGGCAACGTCGCGTCTTCGCCTAGCGCGGCGTGTCGCCCGCGCGCCCGCGCCCTCGCTCGAACACTCCTAGAACATTGCCTGATCATATTTTGCGAGCAAATGTTCGTGGGAGAGTGACAAATTAGTAGGCGCAAATGTCTTTTAGATGAAATCTCCTTATTTTGACTTTATTTCAAAACAAATGGACCGGTAAAAAATATGTACGAGCTATATAAATAACTGTACTGAGTTTGGTAGAAAACGAATAAGACACTGCGTCAAAAAGTGTGTTCATTAACCTGAAGATACTGTTACTTCAAACTTGTACTGAGTGCTAACTATAACTACCGGCAAGCATTTGAAACCGGCATTAATTACTTTATGATATGCGTTACCCGATATATAAATTTCAAAGGTCCACGATCTATATTTTCGTCGGAAACATTTTCCAAAAAACTGTCGTTTTCGTCTTTTCACCTTACTATTCGCCTTAATATGAATTAAACTGCAAATTTGTTTCCAATGCGTCAAAAAAATTCGATAGTTTAATTAATGAACTGCATTACTACGAGCAAACCTCACACTGTGTACATATACCGCACACCGATACAGAGCCACAACACGGCTGTGTTACGAGATGCCAACTTTTTAGGGCTTTGTAGGATTTAATGGGTAAGGCCTAATTGTGATCGCCGACCCGCCAAAAGCGTGAGACTGTGGCGATTATGACAACCCCCCAAACATTGACATTTGAGGAGGCCCTTGCCCGCGAGCGCGCCTCCGCCATCTTGTATTTTTTTTTTATTTGCCACTTATAGGCTTTCGTGTCACTGCGGCTATGATAGGCCTATTGTGATTGTATCTATGTGTGTTCAGAATCGAAGAAGCGGCGTTCATAATTCGCCACTAATCCTCTTGTTTATTAAGACTAGCTTCTGCCCGCAGTAAGTTAGGCTTTGCTCTAAACGTACGTCAAATTTCCTCTTGATCTTTTCAGTAGTTTTGGAGATCCTAGGTAACAAAAATTTAGATTTTACAAACATTTGGCTTTATGATATTAGTAGGAAGTAGGATACTCACTGGTGCTGCTTGCGTGCTGCGGCGGGCTGCGCATCGATGCGCACGTGCAGCTGCGCGTCGCGGCGCGTGATGCGCATGTTCATGTTGTCGAGGCGCGAGCAGCGGTCCAGCGACCACGCCGCCATCTTGCCGAACCGTTCCGAGAGGGTGAGTCTGGAACAACAGGTTTCAATTTAACCGATTCGTTGCGATATCTAATTTTGCAAACTTCTAACTGTGGCGTTGAACAAAATTACCGTGACACGGCTGCCGTGCCAAGCGCCGTACGATTAAATGACACGGCTACTGTGTCTTCAGCCATGCGGAAAAGAAAACAGTGTTTTTACCATTTTTACTTCGTTCTAAGCATAAAACTTTTAGTTTACATTCGAAATCTAAAGTGAACGGTCAGGAACGGTAGTTTCAAGTATAATAAGTGGAAAAATGAGTGTATTTTTGGAAATGGATGGTAAGTGGCTTTTTTAATAAAGGTGTGATAAACCTTTTCTACTGAAATTAGTTCTAAAACATTGTGTTGGTTTTCCTGATAAGAAATTTCAAGTATTTTAAAGTAAATTATTGGCTTTTTATTGTTTCAGAATTACGGCGTTAAAGAAAGTATATTCCCGAGACAGAAATTGAAACTCAATGCGACGACGATGATTAGAGCAGAATTCGCAAACATATTCACAACACTGGGAAAACAGAACACTGACACCTATTACATTCTTGTATGAGCATCGTTTTTGACTAAATCGAGAGTGTAGTAGGTAGATTACCTCTGCGGTCCATTGACCTTGCTTGCACTCGGTCTAGACACAGGTGTATTTCTAGACGATGCTCTGTGGATTGTCCATCATTATTACCTCTGCGGTCCGTTCTCCTCGCTTGCACTATCGCTCTCTGTCTCAGAATGTCACGTGCGAGCCGCAGCTATGGCCCCGGGCGAGACACGGGTGTAGTACTAGACGATGCTGTGTGAATTGTCTATCTATGTATAATGTTGTCCATCATTATTACCTCTGCGGTCCGTTCTCGCTTGCACTATCGCTCTCGGTCTCAGAATGTCTCGTGCGAGCCGCAGCTATGGCCCCGGTCTAGACACGGGTGTAATACTAGACGATGCTGTGTGAATTGTCTATCTATGTATAATGTTGTCCATCATTATTACCTCTGCGGTCCGTTCTCGCTTGCACTATCGCTCTCGGTCTCAGAATGTCTCGTGCGAGCCGCAGCTATGGCCCCGGTCTAGACACGGGTGTAATACTAGACGATGCTGTGTGAATTGTCTATCTATGTATAATGTTGTCCATCATTATTACCTCTGCGGTCCGTTCTCGCTTGCACTATCGCTCTCGGTCTCAGAATGTCTCGTGCGAGCCGCAGCTCCCAGGGCGAGACACAGGTGTAATACTAGACGATGCTGTGTGAATTGTCTATCTATGCATAATGTTGTCCATCATTATTACCTCTGCGGTCCATTCTCCTCGCTTGCACTATCGCTCTCGGTCTCAGAATGTCTCGTGAGCGCAGCAGCTATAGCCCCGGGCGAGACATGGATCTAGTACTAGACGATGCTGTGTGAATTGTCTATCTATGTATAATGTTGTCCATCATTATTACCTCTGCGGTCCGTTCTCGCTTGCACTATCGCTCTCGGTCTCAGAATGTCTCGTGCGAGCCGCAGCTCCCAGGGCGAGACACAGGTGTAATACTAGACGATGCTGTGTGAATTGTCTATCTATGCATAATGTTGTCCATCATTATTACCTCTGCGGTCCATTCTCCTCGCTTGCACTATCGCTCTCTGTCTCAGAATGTCTCGTCAACGCAGCAGCTATAGCCCCGGGCGAGACGCGAGGGTACTATAGCCCCGGGCGAGACACAGGTGTAATACTAGACGATGCTGTGTGAATTGTCTATCTATGCATAATGTTGTCCATCATTATTACCTCTGCGGTCCATTCTCCTCGCTTGCACTATCGCTCTCGGTCTCAGAATGTCTCGTGAGCGCAGCAGCTATAGCCCCGGGCGAGACATGGATCTAGTACTAGACGATGCTGTGTGAATTGTCTATCTATGTATAATGTTGTCCATCATTATTACCTCTGCGGTCCATTCTCCTCGCTTGCACTATCGCTCTCTGTCTCAGAATGTCTCGTCAACGCAGCAGCTATAGCCCCGGGCGAGACATGGGTTTAGTACTAGACGATGCTGTGTGAATTGTCTATCTATGTATGTTGTCCATCATTATTACCTCTGCGGTCCATTCTCCTCGCTTGCACTATCGCTCTCGGTCTCAGAATGTCTCGTCAACGCAGCAGCTATAGCCCCGGGCGAGACATGGGTTTAGTACTAGACGATGCTGTGTGAATTGTCTATCTATGTATATGTTGTCCATCATTATTACCTCTGCGGTCCGTTCTCCTCGCTTGCACTATCGCTCTCGGTCTCAGAATGTCTCGTCAACGCAGCAGCTATAGCCCCGGGCGAGACGCGCGGGTCGGCCGGCCCGCGCGGAGGGTGCGGGCGGGTGCGCGGGTCGGTGGGCGGGGGGTGCCGCTCGCCCTCGCGTTTGATCTGCTCCGGCGGGATGGGGACGGGTCCGGAGCGGCCCGCGCCGCCGATCAGTTGGCCGCGCTGCCATTCCAGGACCTGTGAAGGGTAATGATAATGATGACGTTAGGGAATATTTTAATTTTAAAAATTTACATAATATTATACTATGACATTAATGTAGTATGACATTATACAATTTTTTACTCCCATTTTTATTATTTGAAATTTTATTAGATATCAATTATTTTTATTATTAAAGACTTGCTGCATGTGTGCTGGTGAGGTATACCTTACCTTTTCCTCTCTGGTCCTCTTGCTGCCTTCTCTAGCCTTCAGTAATTCTCTGGTGGGCTGCACGGCGCGCGCTTCGCCCCGCGGCGGCGGCGGCCGAGTCCGACCGGGGGATTTGGATTTAGTCCTAGAACAAAACATTCATAAGAAATCGAATCCTCAACCTCAACAGCCTGTCATCATCATCATCAGCCTATATTAGTCCACTGCTGGACATAGGCCCCCCTTACGAAAGCCACAAAAAGCTAATAAAAAAAAATAGGCCCCCCCTAATGAGCGCCATAGCGCTCTGTCTTCAGCTTGCCGCATCCAGCATCTGCCTGCAGTCTTTCGCAGATCGTCATCCCGCCTGGCTGGAGGGCGTCCTACACTACGTTTGCCGAGTCGTGGTCTCCACTCAAGAACACGTTTGCCCCAGCGGTTGTCGGTTCTTCGCGAGATATGCCCGGCCCACTGCCACTTCAGCTTGCTAATTCTTTGAGCTGTGTCGATAACTTTGGTTCTTTGTCGGATGTATTCTTTAAGAACCCTATCCTTCAAAGAAACTCCGAGCATAGCTCTTTCCATAGCTCGCAGCAGCCTGTATTATTATAAATAAATGAATAAATAATGCTGGACAATTCACACAGCATTATCTAGCCCCAAGCTAAGCAAAGCTTGTGTTATGGGTACTAGATAACTGATATACTTAATACATATTTTATACATTTTTTTTAAATATTTTTATTATACATAGAAAACACCCAGACCAACGGAACAAATTTTTCCAGATCGTACTAAAATTCGTTCCGAGGCGGGAATCGAACAACCTCCTGCGTTGCAGGCGGACCTTCACCCGCTGCGCCACGGAGGTCGTTGAATTACATAAATATTTTTTCGTTTAAAAAAAATGTGTCACGTAGTATGGGCACGCTCCCTTACCTGGGCGGTACCTTAGCACCTTTAGGCGGAGGTGGGGGTGGTCCCTTCTTGTTCTTAGCGGAGCACACGGAGCAGGACTCGTCGGAACAGCTGCTGCCTGAGGATCCTGATGATGACTGCAAGAGGAATACATACTCAGTTAAATAATAACACAAAAATTCCTAATATCCATTAAAGGATTATAGATCATAGTTTATAGAATTAAGGATTATAGATTAACGTAAATGTAATTTCTTATACTCGTGGAAAAAAAAGGAAATTGCCTGAAGCATGGTCATAATAAAAAATGCTAACACTCAATGCTGCGTACAAACCCGCCAAACGAACGCCAACGAACGCGTCTCGCAGGCGTTCGATGGTCCTGTCTGGACGACCTTCGCCCGCTGAGCCATGGAGGTCGTCGGTTACATCAGAGGAATCGATCTCAGTGTGGACGAGACCAACGAAGGCCTGCGAGATCCGTTCGTTTGGCTGGTGTGTACGCAGCTTAAGAGACCCGTTCGTTTGGCCGGTGTGTACGTAACTTAAGATACCCGTTGGTTTGGCCGGTGTGTACGCAGCTTAAGAGATCCGTTGGTTTGGCCGGTGTGTACGCAGCTTAAAACGAAACCAGCAGACGACTTATTTGGCTCACTGATCAACTGCAGTTTCCTTTTTGTCTGTTTAGAAAACTTATCTCTTCATTTAGATTTTAATGAAACAAACCTTTCTAGGAGGCGGCGAGGGAGGCCTAGGCCTCACTGCCACAGGACGGGCGCGCGGCGGCGGCGTGGTCCTGCGTCCGACTATAGGCGACCTGGCTCTACCGACCGGCGACCTAGCCCTGGCAACAGGCGATCTAGCCCTGGCAACAGGCGATCTGGCCCTGGCAACGGGCGATCGAGCCCTGGCAACTGGTGACCGAGCCCTGACCGGCGAGCGAGCCCTAGCGACGGGCGAGCGGGCGCGCGGGGAGCGGCGGCGTGGGGGGGATGCGGCACCTCGTCTGTTGGAGAAAGACCATTGTTTATAATATATTCGACACAAAGGTTTCTTCGTTGCTTCTTTACTTTAGTCTACATAACGGAGTGACAGAAATCAAAAACATCATTTATTTCCCTGTCGGTGTTTAATTTATAGTTATACTTAGTATACTATAACGTTAATTAGTAATATATAGGTAGTTATAGTATGGTCGATGTGTGGTGCTTAGAATTTGCACAATTCCCAACTCTTCCCGCGGGTGTCGTAAGAGACTAAGGGATACACCGGGGGCGGACAGCAGCGCCCCCTGAAAAACCATTCTACCACCGAACTGCGATCCCCAACCCGCATGCCCAGCGTGGGGATTATGGGTATTACCCCCCATGTGATAAAAGCCAATAAGGCGCTTATCAGGGGGAGGCCTGCGTCCAGCAGTGGACCAATACAGGTTGTTGAGGTTGAGGTAGTAGTATAGTTAGTTAAAATTTGAAGAATTAAACCTTTTCTAAGTAGTAAATAAATAAATAATGCTGGACAATTCACACAACATCTGCAGATATTTGTTCAGGGTGTTCTGGATGTTTTCTATGTATAATAAAAACATCTATCTATGTAGTGTATTGTATTAAGTATATCAGTTATCTAGTACGCATAACACAAGCACTGCTAAGCTTGGGGCTAGATAACGCTGTGTGAATTGTCCAGCATTATTTATTACTGCCCCGTCGAAAAAAATCCTGTATACATAACTGGAGCAGTAATAGGTACTAATAGAATTTTTTCGACGGGGCAGTTTAAAAATATTTTCTCATCTGTCTGCATAACTTACAACATACAATATCAACTAGAAAGAAACCCAGTTCCTCATTTTGTACGCCAGTGTAACCTTGATCAACATCTGTCTCCTATTCAATAGTCCGAGGGGAAGGGTCGTATATCGGCTCTAATTAGGGTTCCGTACTCGAAGTGTATTCAGTATTTTATTTATGGCATTCATACAATCAGGTCTTAGTGATTAGGTGAGTTTATGTTAATATCACAGTATGTACCCATTTACGGTATTGCAATAAAAGACTGGCAGGTATCGTGCCTTTCTACTAAAGATGAATATAACTTATTTATAATTTAATTTGCGAGTCGCAAAAAAAAAACGTTGAAGAAGTCGTCAAGTTCGTAAAAACATTTTTTTATGAGCATCTCTTTCAGTTTGCTTTCGAGCATGTTATTTTTTCGAGACATTTTATGTTATCTGGGAGTTTATTATAAATTTTTACCGCCATCGAGTTGGGGGAGGAATGGTCGAGGTGTGAAAACGGGTTCCGTTTACTAAGCCACCGCTGTCCGTCCGACCGTCTATCAGAGGGCTCTATCTCATAAACTGTAAGAGGTAGAGTGGTAGACATTGACAAATTTGATTCCTTAGAAATTACCCTAAGTGTGGGGTTACGCACTATAGTAACAAAAAACCTTAGAGTGGCAGTTGAAATTTTCAGAGCATGTGTATTTCTCTTACCGCTATAACAGACAATAAAATAAAAATTCAAATTAAAGAGGGATTCCATACAAAAACGTGTTATTTTTTAGCTATTTTTATCTTCGTTTGTCAAGGCTGTATCTCTTGAACCACAATAGGTATACACATTAAACTTTCTATGAAAGTAACACTTCAATTGAACAACAAATACTAAATGTAATGTTCTTTGAAAAAGTTACCTGATTTTTACGGTACGGAATCCTTCGTGTGCGAGTCGACTCGCACTTGACGGTTCATTTCCAAGGCCTATGAGACGAACTAGTTTCCAACGCTTCTTCGCAGAGAAAACATCTGTAGCTCAACTGATCCGCATCAATACCAGTCGTCGCGTCCCCAAGACGCTGGCTACATCACCCCGCTGTATGGCAATGCTGATGCGTTGCGCCAGTATAGTAAACATTTCACTTTGAGTTAAAATTTTACTACAAATAAAACGAAATTGCGTCATTTTTTTTTAAACTAAAAACAGCACAGATTTGGTCGAGAAATAATATTTATAACACGTGTTTTCACCACGAAGGACCGTTGGAGACTAGTATTTCGTCTTTTAATAGGAAATAAGACCCTTGCGTCGCGAATAATTGAATAGGAGACAGATGTTAATCAAAGTAAACCCCACATGAGGGGTGTGCTTTGAGTAAAGTCGGCCTTGGAAAAAAGAACCGGTATAAACCCTTGCCACACGGATAATTGAATAAAAGACAGATGTTACTCAAAGCACCACATGTGAGGTCATGAGGTGTGCTTTGAGTAAAGTCGGCCTTGGAAAAAAGAACCGGTATAAACCCTTGCCACACGGATAATTGAATAGAAGACAGATGAGTAACATCTGTCTCCTGTTCAATTGTCCGCGATCATTTCTGTATACAAAAGTCTCGCCTCGGCACATACATGTGCAACTGTGTGTGTGACGTCTGGTCATGGTCGCTTTATGAATACTTATATCGTGCGAGTGAGACAGTTGCGAAAACTGGGCCATTTTGTTTATTATTTTTGTTTCTCAAAAAGTTAAATTAAACCTCAAAACAGAAGGGGTTTGAAAATTTTTGTATGGCTCTAACATATTTTTTTTCAAAATTGCCGCGCACAATAAAAATTATGTATTTGGATAGAAGACACTAAAACAAATCAAAAATGTTCTAAAACATAATGTCCTAAAGCGTCAGGTTTCTGAGATTTTCATTTAATATATTATGAAGAAAACATTTATGGTTATTTTCATCTGAAAATATCTCTGAAACCTGACTGCTTTAGGACAGTATTTTATAAGATTTTTTTTATTGGTTGTGGTTGTGGTAGTGTCTTCTATCCAAATATACAACTTTTATTGTACGCGCTGATTTAAAAAAAACAACAGAATTGAGGTTAGAACCGATGTTAGGACCAAAATGTTTCATCTTCAAACCCCTTTAGTATGTCCATTATCAAACAAACAAAAACATCGAACACCGACGGCGTCGTCTGCCAAAATCATTACATTACATTTGATCTGCGTCCCGTGACTGCGCCGTACATTCCGTGCATTTGGAACGCGAACGGAACTCCGCCAGTGCGGCGGGGTGAGGAAGCTCGGTCATGTGGGGGGCGAAGGGTGTCCATTCTATACGTTAGTATTATTTTTATTTTATTTTATGTTATCAGTATCACAGTTAGTATTAATTTTAATTTTTTTTTTATTTATGTATTATTGATATTGTTAATAATGAATGATCTTTGTTGTGTTGTGTGTGTTTGAATGTTATTGTATTGTGTAAATGTTGATGATTTCCATTTTTATTATAATAAGACTAGAATATAAGGTACTCTATCGCATTGGGTGTGCCTGTTAGGATAGATGTACTTTTATAAAAAATAAATAAATTTTCTCTGCTCAAGGTTAAACTGGTTTATAAAATGAGGGACTGGATTTCTTTCTAGTTGATATTCTTTAAATTGTACTATTTTGTATAAGTTATTCAGACCGATATGAAAATATTTTTTTATATTACTTGTATTACAGCTCCAGTGATGTAAATATACGCGGCGTACATATGCATATAATGAAGAACACAACTTTTTGAATAGTTCTATCAGAAAAGGTGACTCTTAGGATAAAAATTGTGGAGACAATTTTGATAGAAAATTGCATGATCACAATTACACTAATATTATAAATACGAAAGTTTGGATGGATGGACTGATGGATGTTTGTTACCTCTTCACGCCAAAACTACTGGACGGATCCGGCTGAAATTTTGCACACAAGTAATTCTAATCCTGGAATCAAACATAGGCTACTTTTTATCCCGTAAATCAGTTCCCATGGTATAGAAATCACCTTTAAACGTTTCCATAAAAAACAACGCGTGCGAAGCCGCGGGCATAAACTAGTTTATGATAAAACTGTTTGGCTGAAAAACGCAAAAAGCCATATTTGCGAAATTTTATTTGGATATTTTTTTATGAGGTCGAATCGATTTGGACTTTTCACATTTCATTTTTTCGGTGTTCCGAACATTCGTACAAACTTTTAGCTCTGCTATTTTTTGTAACCTTACCCTATTTTTTGACAAACTTGATGAAAACTTTTTGTGTAATGTAAGAGCATTTTGAACCTCCATGCACTATTTTTATCCGCGACGGGAATCAGCCATTTTGCTCCTCAAGCCGTCCGCGCCAGATGCCGCCATCACACTGAATATAGAAAATAAACCATGGTTATAAATACCTGATAGGGCTGCGCCTAGGGCTTCGCCGGGGGCTGCGGCGCGGCGACCGCGACCGTGACTTGCGCGCCGGGCGTCTGCCGACTGGCGACCGCGACCGGCGATTTAGAGGAGATCTGTTGACAATACAGACATTTTATTAATAATTTTGCTTTTATTTTTGCGTCTTTCTAATTGCTTCAGTAAATAAAAATAAAAACGTCGAGCGCGAGTCAGACTCGAACATGAAGTAGTTACCCTGTATATTTTGGTCGAGGGAGATAATTAAAATTGTTATTTTTTTGGTGTTATTCACCAAAAAAATAACACATAATACTTTAAATGCTCGCCATGAACCAAAACCTTTTGGGTACTTCCCGTTGACGTAGAATCATAAAATTTGGCAAGAAGCCAGGTCTTTAAGTTCACGAATTTGTTGTTTATTACAACAAATTCACGGTTTTAAGATTTTTTTCTTTACTTGTGCTATAAGTTTTATTTATTTATTTTTTATAAGACCTGGCTTCTTGCCAATTTTTATGATTCTACATCAACGGGAAGTACCCAAAAGGTTTTGGTCCATGGCGAGCATTTAAAGTATTTTTTTTAGTGAATAACTTATAAATTTATGGTTTTCGGATTTTTCCCTTTATTTGTGCTATAAGACCTTGCTGCTCACCAAATTTCATGATTCTAAGTCTACGGGAAGTACCCTATAGGTTTTGTGTGCATGTGATTCCCTTAGAAATTTCAAAATATTCAGACATAGGCTGTAACTTTTGAGTGCGTTGACTTAGAAGTTTTATTTATATCGCGGCTCCAAAAGGTTACGGACTTGAGTATTTGACGTTAATTTCAACTCGAAAATTTCGTAAAAAAATACCTATTTTTTCGAGCCGTTTTTATTTTGTCATCTATTGAGCCCATGACTCCTTTCCGATTTTTCTCTATCTCTCACGGTTTCGGATTCGGCCATCCACTCCCATCTCAAAAAACACCCTGTATGATGTCAAAAACACTGTATGATGTCCTCCTAGCTGAATTTCGAATTTGTATAGTGCACAAGTTTGTGCGTAAACACATGTGCACTTTTTATTCCCTCACTCTAATAATCCGATGGGGCGGTAGACCGACTCCGACCGGGGAGAGGTCAAGCGCAGGACCAACGGCTTAACGTGCTTTCTGAGGCACGAGGATGTAACACCGCCAAGTTCCTGACTCCGGGCTGCTACTGTGAATTTTTCTTGCTAGAAAAACCCCAGTAAAAACTGTTGGCCCGACCCGGGATTTGAACCCAGGACCTCATAATCAGCGGTTGAACAAGCCGCTAGACCAACGAGGCAGGATCACTCACTATTCTGGTAACAATGGTACCACTCTGGTAGCTGATAAGGATGTAAGACATTAATCACGTAAGCCTCAAAAGGGGGAGAGGGTGTTCGGAAAACGTCACGAAATATCACAACACCCCTTGTGATATTTCGTGACGTTTTCCGATTTTGTGACTTTTCCGGTGTACTGAGATATCACGTCTATTAATTTTTCGTTAAACTCGCGATTTCTAAACCATTTCTAGACATACTTTTTTTAATTACGGTGCTTAATTTTCCATTATTTAGACAATATTCTGAATTTTTAACCGACGAAAAACGGAGGGGTTTTCAGGTCGACGCGTATATATTTTTCATGTATACCTACCTATTTACAAAGTTGTCCGATTTCGATAATTCTTTTTTTTATTGGAAAAATAATAGGTATACTCACGTTGGTCCCATATAAATTTTAACTAGATGAATTTGAAGTCGGTTTATAGTTTTTTAAAACAAGCTTAATTATAAAAAAATAATGCTGGACAATTCACACAGCATTATCTAGCCCCAAGCTAAGCAGAGCTCGTGTTATGGGTACTAGATGACTGATATATTACAATACACTACATAGATAGATATTTTTCACATCACCATCTAGCCCCAAAGTAAGCTACTCAAAGCTTGTGTTATGGGTACTAGATAACTGATATATTTAATACATTATATACATAGATAGATATTTTTTTTTATGATACATAGAAAACACCCAGACCAACGGAACAAATTTCTGCAGTTCGTACACAAATTTGTTCCGAGGCGGGAATCGAACCCGCAACCTCCAGCGTCGCAGGCGGACCTTCGCCCGCTGCGCCACGGAGGACGAATTATTTGATACTTTGCTGTATATAAAAAAATACACGTCATTGGTAGTCGAAAACATTACCAGGCTATAAGGCTACGTCCGCACAGGCAGGCGGCTTGCTTAGCGCCTAGACCCTAGCGAGTCACCTAGCGAGTAGCTTAGTAAAACGAACGTTCTAGAATGTTCGCGACCCGCCGCACTGCGCGCCTTGCGCCTAGCACTAAGTGACTAGCTAAGCGCAAGGCGCGCAGTGCGGCCGGTCCCGAACATTTTCGAACGTTCGTTTTACTAAGATACTCGCTAGGTGACTCGCTAGGCTCTAGGCGCTAAGCAAGCCGCCTGCCTGTGCGGACGTAGCCTAACACCAAGTGATTAATTACGAACCCGAAATGGATTGCAATAGTGTAGGATAGCCTACAGATTTTTTTCAACAAAGATGTGTGTTTGTAGTTGAAGTTATAAGCACGAAATGGGTTTGCAATCGCATCGGCGTATTTTAGTAACATATCATCGTCATTTCAACAAACTTTTTAATTCTGTAGTTATTGTCAATAATGCAGCAAAACTAGTAAAATAAAGTGATACAACCAAAAGATTAAAACAAAATATGTATATATATTTTTTAATTTAATATAACTAAGTCCAAGTCGTCGTTATGAGGTGACCCGGGGTGGGTCTCGGGATTTTAAATGAGTACTAAAAATCAAAATCAGTCAAGAGAACAAAAAATAAGGCATTTTTAATGATCGAGCATTTGAACTAAATCCCGCTACAGTGAAACATATTTTTCATTCTGGTGCTACAATGAAACAAATTTTTCATTCTGATGCTACATGAAATATATTTTTCAATCTGGTGCTACAATGAAACATATTTTTCAATCTTATGCTAGAATGAAATATATTTTTCAGTCTGGAGCTACAATGAAACATATTTTTCAATCTGGTGCTAGAATGAAGTATATTTTTCATACTGGAGCTACAGTGAAACATATTTTTCATTCTAGCGCTACAATGAAACATATTTTTCATTCTAGCGCTACAATGAAACATATTTTTCAATCTGGTGCTACAATGAAACATATTTTTCATTCTAGCGCTACAACGAAACATATTTTTCAATCTGGTGCTACAATGAAACATATTTTTCATTCTAGCGCTACAATGAAACATATCTGTCATTCTAGTGCTCAAATCATTTTCTTACTGAAATAAAATAAAAATAACAACCTGGACCGTCTTCCAACGGGAGACCGCGAGTCCCTTGGGGATACAGAGCGCGATGCGTCAAGGTACAACTGCTTGTACCCAGTGTGGCGCCATCTAGATGGTGGACAGGACAAATAACTGTAAGTTTAAACCCACCAAGACATTTCAATACAACGTGATTTATTTCTCCTATACCTAGAAGACTCTTAGACACGTTATATTTTTTTTATCATATGAATAAAAATATATATATTATAATTTTAAATGCAATGGAATTTGTATACAGGATGCCATGGAAGTGGTGTACAAAGCCGAAAGGGGGTGATTCTGGGCCCCAAGGGGATCAACTTGTGAATGATGATTTTTTTATTTGCAATTGTTTTGCACAAAATAATGTTCGTTTTCTTCCCATTCGTGATCACGCATTCTTAAAGTATACAAAATATTACAAAATTTTTTTTTCGTTGGTTTTTTTCAGCGAAACCCGTGTTGTGTTAGGAAAATATAAAAAAAATTATGTAAATCCTTTGAAATTAATAATACAAATCAATAATAATAATTTAAGAATACACGTTAAACACGAATATGAAGAAAAAACGACTCTAATTTATTTTGAAAATATCGAAAAAAATTTAATTTCAACAAATCGTAGTACAAACGATACCCCTTCGACGTCCAGAATCACCCCCTTTAGGTTTAGTTCACCCTTTCCGTGGCACCATGTATAAGTAGATCGAATAAATTGAAACTTTTGAAAAAAAAAACTAAAACCGACTTCGAATTCTTTAGTGTTAACACGGTTTTTTTTTAGTTTTTCTGGACAAATACTAATATCCCTCGGGAATATTTTTTTGTGGTACCACCTCGGGATATTTTCCATAAATAGCAAAATAATTTTCCAAATTTGGAACAACAGACTGGTGACATTTAACTCTCAGGTTGCTATTTAATTTACTTTTTTATTATTGTAATTGGTAATAAGCTTGTTATTTAAATAAAGGGGTTAAAAGATTTTAGCCCTGACATCGGTCACAATGTCCAAGCATTATTTATTTATTTATATAATTTGGATAAGAGGACATTTTTAAAACAAATAAGAAATGTTTACAGACGAAAATAACTGTTTTTCTTCATTTTTAATTTTTTTCGTGCCTTTTATCCAAATATAGAAATATTATTGTGCGCAGAGTGTTGAAAAAAAAAATGTTACGTAGGGCCGTACAAAAATCTCCAACCCGCTTTTAAAACTCTTAATAAAATAAATTGGTACTATCAAGACCGTCGATACTGGTTAGCTAACAGTAGGAAATGAAGATCAGATCAAGTGAAATAAGATCTTTTTTTTTGTTATTGATAAAGGTCAAGCGTTTGGCCACCAACTCACTTAAAGTAAGTGAAGATGTGGCCTAAGATGGAGCACGCTTTCCCAGAAGGAACTTATTTACTCTAGACTTGAAGACTCCAAGATTATACTCTAACGGGAAAACAGACGCAGGAAGGAAAGATCAGACTTCAGTTCACAAATATCTTGGTGGGACTGTTTTGGAAATTCCGCGATTTTATATGAAAACTACGAATCGACGACTTCGTATAATGGATGCTGAAAATATCGAACGAAAATGTTTAGTGAAGATTTTTTGGTGTAGGTATTTCTAATAGTGATAGATTACAATAAATAAAAAACACTAAGACGTGCAGATTGACGAATATGACGATATTAGACTAGTTTCTGCCCACGGCTTCGCTCGACTGTTACTTGTACACTAGCTAAACCTTCGCTCGACTGTTACTTGTACACTAGCTAAACTCGATGTAGAATGTATGTAAATTAACCACCCATACTTAACCTAAATTTCACTATGTTGCCGCGACTTTTTATTCACATTACTTGTCGATTTGTGATCTATAAATATTGCTTACAAATATATCTGACGACCGCTGTGGCGCAGCGGGCGAAGGTCTGCCTGCGACGCCGGAGGTTGCGGGTTCGATTCCCGCCTCGAGACAAATATTTGTACGATCTGCGGACATTTTTCCAGGGAGTTCTGGATTTTTTCTATGTATAATAAAAAATATCTATCTATGTAGTGTATTGTATTCAGTATATCAGTTATCTAGTACCCATAACACAAGCTCTGCTTATCTTGGGGCTAGATAATGTTGTGTGAATTGTCCAGCATTATTCATTTAACATTTATTTCATCGTTCATTGTTTACAAACATCGAGTTTGGCTAGTGTATAGATACAACGTAGCCTTTAGATAATATCGCACTGAGTGTAACTGTTTTAACTTAAAATACAAGCTATGCCTCTCTTCCAATACCAATGCTTGATTTTTTTTTACACTCCATGCTCGAAAAACCCACTTTATACGCCATGTTATTGTAACCGAAAGAAAGTGTTTTTTTTATTATTCCTCGTTCCTCTAACTTAATCAGAGACTTTTACAATCTTAATTTTATATAAACGTTTTTCAATTTATCTACTGCTTTACATATGTATGCTATATTGTATATTTTAATATATTGTATAAATCATATATTATCCATCTATTGTATACTAGCTTCCGCCCGCGGCTTCGCACGCGTATTTTCGTTATATTAAGTAGCCTATTATCTAAGCTAGGCTTTGCCTTAAAAGTACGCCATTTTTTTTTATAAACAGTATCCTATGTCCGTCTCCTGGCTCTAAGCTACCCACCAATTTTCAGCCATATCGGTACAGCCGTTGTTCTTGAGTTATAAATAGTGAAACAAACACGACTTTCTTTTATATATTTATAGAGGCTTTTATATATTTATAGGCCTCTTGGCTGAAAAAGGCGGAGATTTTACCAAATTCAAACAAATTGAATGAGATCTTAGAGCGAATCTCCTTGGTCAACATGTCTATTCATATTTTGAGGTTCAATATTCAAAACACATGACTCGCTTGGGAATAATGAACATTACTCTTAAAGGAATAACGAGATCGATTTTGGCGCTGATGTTCCAAATCTATAATAATATTATAACGAGAAAGATTTATTGTTTGTATTGAATAGGCTCCGAAACTACTGGACCGATTTGAAAAATTCTTTTACCATTAGAAGCCCACATTATTCCTGATGAACATAGGCTACTTTTTACAGCGGGAAAATGCTTCATTCCTACGGGAAAACGGGTAATAGGACAACGGGTAGTAAGAATGCAGCTAGTTAATAAATATGACAATAAATATACGTGAATATTTTTACCAAGGAGACCCGTACAATGAGATCTTCGAAATTTGTCTCTGTTTATAAGGCAGAATAAAAAACTAATACCGCGAAACACGTTTCACCCTTTCTGCGAGTAAATAGTAAAAGTACTATTTACTCGCAGAAAGTGTGAAAAGTAGATTATTCTAGAAAGAAAGAAAGAAAGAAAGAAAATACATTTATTTGGACAAAAGATCTTCTAGAGGAATTCTAGAGGGATTTAATCACGCCCAAGAGATTCTAGTAACTCCCTCGCTTCGCTCGCGAGTTATAGTAGCTTCTATGCGTTAAAACCGCCCATTATACTTGTGTCTTATGTATTGTCTTTTGTATTTGTTAGTGTACAATAAAGTATTTTTGTATTATTATGTCCTGAGTTACGATCTGGATTCAATGACGCCAGTGACCTAAGACACGGCTTTACGCCCTCGGTTCATATCTATTTTAAACACCTCAAACGCATCATCTGTCCCCATAGCTAGCAGCCGTGTGTTATCGATAACACGGAAGCCACGGCTTGGCACGCCACGCTTGTGCGAAGACGTGGCGTTATCTTATGATAAAGAATAGCCCTATTATATAACTAGCTGCTGCCCTCGGCTTCGCTTGCGTAGTTCCCGTTCCCGTGGTAATTCCGGGATAAAACATAGCCTATGTCCGTCTCCTGGTTCTAAGCTGCCTCCCCACCAATTTTCAGCCAAATCGGTTCAGCCGTTCTTGAGTTATAAATAGTGTAACTAACACGACTTTCCTTTTTATATATAGATAGATTTTATTCTAGATCAGAGTCTATACTCGGATCGTAAACAAAGGGGTTACAAAACCAATTAAGTTATAATTGTTATATGTGTTAATTGATGGTTAAACAAACTTACCTTAAGGCTGAACGAGTCGCTTATCTCTCCATACAAACGTGGAAGGGTAACTACAACGCTGTTTGATGTTGACCATCCAAAACTAAGGATAATATCAATTTATCTCGTCATTATCTATGTCTGTATGCACCCGAAACCGTAAAAAAAGAATCAATTAAAAATATACAAGCTTCTAAACTTTCGTTCATCGATTTTGCCCAGCTTTGGGCGAAAATAAATAACATACGGAGAAAGAAAACTCTAATATAAAGCCCGTACCGACATAGTTTAGTTATTCAAAAGTAAAAATAAATTTATTTTGAAATCATACTATCAATAGTTTTTCTATAATAAATAACCCTTGTGCTAAACGTCTTTTCCCATTTTTTTACGTGGCCGTTTTACGAATAAATTGATTTGCCTTTCATCAAGCGCGCGAGAATGTCTATTTTGTCAGATGAGATGGCACACATTTAGGCCACACCCACTGATGAGTTGGATCGAACGACTCGTGCAGCCTTAAGTGAAGTTTGACCATAATTACACAAGTCGCTGTATCCGAAGACATTTTCGGATGCAGCGACGTAGTGTAATTTTAATGGGTATCATTTGAGCAAATCGCAACGATTCGAAACGTTCATTATTTCATTCGTTTGTCGTCTGTTTTCGAGCTCGAATTTAAACCTTCCGCGTCTGGCATTATGCGTTCTTTAAATTTGTGTTATTGATTATTTGATTTTTGACATCGTTTTTTTAAGGTTTACATTCATAAATGCTTACTTGATAAAAAAAATCTGGAATTCTATACACTAGTTAAACTCGATGTAGAATGAATGTGAACAAACCACGAGACAAATAACAAAAACTCACTTGCTTGGCGTTGAGTTGCAGACTGATATAATGATATTGTAAGCAATATTTATTGAAGGAAGGATTTCAAATCGACAAGTAATTTAAATTGCGTATAGACGCGGTTCGGTCCAGAATCTCAAGAGGCGCAAATATGCAGGTCTCGACAGAGCCTACACATTTGCTCCCCTTGGAGTCGAGACCCTAGGTCCGTTGGGTACTGAGGCTCTACGGGTTTTAAAAAAAATATCTGAGCGTCCGGTCTCGCGACGCGTGACCCGAGAGCTGGTCAGTATCTGTCACAGCGCATCAGCATTGCCATACAGCGGGGCAATGCAGCCAGCGTAGCGGGGACGCTACAACTGGTATTGATATGGATCAGTTGAGATACCTGTAGATTGCTTGTTCAGATTTATTCAAATTTATTTCTATTATTTGATTCTATTTTTTTAATAAAGAGTAACATTCTATATCGTGTTAAGCTAGTGTATAGAACCCGAGTATAGATTTTTTTGTCTAGAAATCTGGGAACTTCTAAACTGACTCCAAGACCTCCAGAGTAGCGTATCCACTCACCTATTAGGATCCTTCTCCTCGACCTCCAGTAGCTTCCTGTCCCAGCTGCCGGGGGAACCCTGGCGCGCTCTCTTCATCACATTGTCGATCTCCTTGCGACGGCCCGCCGGGTTTGAAGGATCTGAAGAAGGCAGTTGTGTTAACGCTACACGGAGCCAGACCATGGGTAGTGAAAGTGTTAAGGAATTGGTTTTATGCGTGGTTGAAACGTCACACTAATATTATGTAGTTTCTGTCCCAAGCTTCGCAGTTTTCTACCTCAACCTCAACAGCCTGTATTGGTCCACTGCTGGACGCAGGACTCCCCCTGATAAGCGCCTTATTAGCTTTTATGACATGGGGGTAATGCCCATAATCTCTACGCTGGGCATGCGGGTTGGAGATCGCAGTTGGGTGGTAAAATTGTTCTGCAGGGGGCGCTGCTGCCCGCCCCCGGTTGATCCCTTAGTCGCCTCTTAAGACACTCGCGGGAAGAGTTGGGGTGGTGCAAATTCTAAGCCGGCACCACACAGCTAATTCTATGTAAACGTTTTAAGATTATTTTTATTGAATTAGAACTGATTTATGGGATAAAAAGGAGCCTATGTTTTATACATGATAATGATGTGTGAATTGTCCAGCATTTTTCATTATTTATTATTCCAGGTGTAGACCTACATCTATGAAAAATTTCAGTCCGATCTGTTGTGTAGTTTTTGCGTGAAGTAACAAACATCCATCCATCCATCCAAACTTTCGCATTTATAACATTAGTGTGAAGACCTCCAGAGATGCCAAATTAATCTATCGAAACGTAGAAGTGATAGTGTTTGTACGTAAATTAAATTCCATTCCGATTACCGGACCAGAAGCTACTGACCAGTAGCTCCTGAGTAAAACTTTAAATCCATCATGGTTATTAACATTACAGTCATTTACAACGGGATATTTACAATGATTTGAGTTTTGAGCTTTTCCTTTCTTTTTTTTGTGTAAACCTGTTGAAACGTGGAGAAAAATAGGAAATAAACGCGATAAATGCCCGTTAAGTAATACTAATAATAGCCTATCATAAGCTTTTTTTGATGCCTCTGTAAAAGTTGTGGCGCTCTTCAGAGAGACTTATGTCCAGCAGTGAAAGTCTTGGATGAGATGTAGACTCACCAGTTATCCGCTATTGCTGCAGATTCTTGTCTAAATGCAGGTGTCTTGGAGGCTGGACGCTGACCAGACATTGTCTTTGGAGAAATGCTGCGTTATTTAAGACCGGTCAGTATGGCGCTCTTCAGAGAGAGTTTATGTCCAGCTGTGAAAGTCTTGGATGAGATGCAGACTCACCAGTTATCCGCTATTGCTGCAGATTCTTGTCTAAATGCAGTGTCTTGGAGGCTGGACGCTGGACCAGACATTGTCTTTGGAGAAATGCTGCGTTATTTAAGACCGGTCAGTATGGCGCTCTTCAGAGAGACTTTATGTCCAGCTGTGAAAGTCTTGGATGAGATGCAGACTCACCAGTTATCCGCTATTGCTGCAGATTCTTGTCTAAATGCAGTGTCTTGGAGGCTGGACGCTGGATCAGACATTGTTTTTGGAGAAATGCTGCGTTATTTAAGACCGGTCAGTATGGCGCTCTTCAGAGAGAGTTTATGTCCAGCTGTGAAAGTCTTGGATGAGATGCAGACTCACCAGTTATCCGCTACTGAGGATTCCTGACCATTTGCAGACGAGTATTGAAGGCTGGACGCTGACCAGACATTGTCTTTGGAGAAATGCTGCGTTATGAAGGACCGGTCATTGTGGCGCTCTTTGGGAGGGGTTTAAGTCCAGCTGTGAAAGTCTTGGATGAGATGCAGACTCACCAGATATCCAAGAGTGCTGCGGATTGCTGTCCATGAGCAGGCGAGTTTTGAAGGCTGGATGCTTCTGGCCCTGGATCGGTCATTATGACGCTCTTTGTGAGAGGCCTATGTTCAGCAGTGGAAGTCTTCGATGAGATGTAGACTTACCAGTTATCCGGGAGTGCTGGGGATTCCTGTCCATGTGCAGGCGAGTCTTGGAGGCTGTCTCCACGGCACGCGAAGCAGACCCATTACGGCGGGACGACATTCTGCAATCAAAAGTCATGATTATTACAGGCAGAGAGAGAGTAGTACTAGACTACAACTCTTATACCCCAGCCAAATATGATGGGAAATTTTTGCAAAGAAACCCCCATTCTTAACCTGGCAGTGTATTTTTACACGCAACTTACAATTCATTGCGATTGTAAGTCTTTTCTTCGATAATATATTAATGTCCATGTCAGGACTATAGTAATTAATTGATCCAAATATGATGGGAAATGTTTGTAAACAAACCCCCATTCTTAACCTAATATTCCCTGGCAGTGTATTTTTACACGCAACTTACAATTTCATTGTCGTTTGTAAGTCTTTTCTTCGATAATATTGCTATTAATTTCCATGCCAGGACGATGGTAATTGATCCAAATATGATGGGAAATGTTTGTAAACAAACCCCCATTCTTAACCTAAAATTCCCTGGCAGTGTATTTTTACACGTAACTTACAATTCATTGTCGATTGTAAGTCTTTTCTTCGATAATATTTCTATTAATTTTCATGCTAGGACTATTTAAATTGATGAAGTAATGATCCAAGTCGATTTCAATTCAATTCTTAGTTAATGGCTCTGCGTCTGGTCGACAAAACTCTGCCAATAATTTAAATTCGTATTAACTACTTTTTTAAGTTGGTATGGAATTGGTTGGGACGATGGTTTATACGTAAAAATGTCTCCAGAACAAATTAAGAACCATTGAATGAGTGACATTGTTGTTTTCACTTACTCGTTTTTTCATAGAAAATGTATAGGAATGGTTTTATTTAATTATTGCCAAAACTTACGATTTGATTTGGTATGTTACTTTGGGAAAAGTGTTTTTGGTTGGAAATAGAGTCGATTAAGACCAACTTGTTTTTTTTTTAATAAGTAATTTTTTGTGTGAAACGTACTTTTTTTTCAAAAATCTAAAAATGGCATTTTTTTTTCTTCAAAATAAAATAGAAGGTTCCTAAGAATAAAACCTTCTTACTACAAAAGATAAGGTAGCTACCCTTAAGGGGCCAAAAAGCCAAAATTTGCCCCAGCCTGTATACATCTATATATATAAAAGAAAGTCGTGTTAGTTACACTATTTATAACTCAAGAACGGCTGTACCGATATGGCTGAAAATTGGTGGGTAGGTAGCTTAGAGCCAGGAGACGGACATAGGATACTGCTTATCCCGTTCGACAGCGTTCCCGTGTGACTTGACATAAAACGTCAGACACTATAAAACGTGGTATAACAAAAAAGAATCAGACTTGGAAAAACAAAACGCAAATGACAGCTATGTAATGGACGTATGGATGATGTATGATGCCGGGGGGCCGATTCTGTAGTATATTTAGTATCAGCATTTGCACCCGTGCGAAGCCGGGGCGGGTCGCTAGTATGTAATAAACCTTTCTGAGTTAAAAAATCAAAAGTTTACAGAAAATAAAGGTAATCAGAGTGATCTAAAGGTATGATTGGGAAACAAAATTGAGCTACAGCGTCCGACCGTCATCTACTGTGTTAAGTATGTGTCATTTCATTACGTCGTTAGCTTTATAATGAAATAAATAAATAATGCTGGACAATCCACACAGCATCATCTACCCCCAGGCTAAGCAGAGCTTGTGTTATGTGTACTAGATGACTGATATACATAATATAATACATAGCATAATAATTTTTTTATTATACATAGAATATAGCTCGAAAATCCGGAAAAACCATTTGCAGATCGTACCAATATTTTACAATCATTATTCACGGGTATTTATCGCGTTTATTTACCTATTTTCCCCGACGTTTCAAGTACTCCAGTCATCCCGTGACCACGACAGAGTGTAAACCTGTTGAAACGTCTGGAAAACTATGTAAATAAACTCGATAAATACCCGTGAATAATTATAATGTGTTCTGATCGTAAAAAAAATTGTCCCAAGGCGGGAATCGAACCCGCAACCTCCTGCGCCGCATGCGGACCTTCGCCATTCTTAATTTATTTCTATTAGTTGATTGTAATTTTCTTTGTGAATAAAGAGATATTCTAAAACTAAAATTAAATGACGTCGACTGTATTAGCTCGAACGACGCGAACGCGTTTATTTCACGCCCATGTCTGGTAAACCTGCAGGCTTTTTCAATGGGTTAAGCCTATTATGTATCGATAACTTATTTGGCTAAAGTAGAAACCTAAATCTAAAATTAATGAAATCGTGTTGATAAAATGATTTCAACATCCTTCCCTACATAATAAGACGAAGGTTTGAGCAATACTGCAGAATCCACCGCGCAGTTTTACTGCGCATGCAGGCCCGCGCGAGGGGAAGGGGAGGAAATGCGTCAAGCTGCGAACAAAATGGCGTAGGTTGGGAGGGGTCCGATATCGATCCGAGGACGGTAAAATGGCGGACATTTAGACGTGCGTCAAGCTGCGAACAAAATGGCGTAGATTGGGAGGGGTCCGATATCGATCCGAGGACGGTAAAATGGCGGACATTTAGACGCCTACCTATGTCTAAGTGGATTAAATGGCTGATGATGATGAATTTACTTTAGCAGCAATTCAGGCGATGATGAATTTGTATTTTAGACATGTATTATGAAGTTTTAGTGTAACATACCCATGGTGAAGATCATTATTAATCCCAATGAACTGTGAAGCACTAATTGCTGCCCGCGGTTTCGCATGCACTTTTCAAGTAACCTATGTCATCCCCGGAATAAGATTTCGGCGCGAAAAGGTAACAGACAGAGCCACTTTCGAATTTATAATATTAGTAGTTTTATCCTTCACTACATCATCGGTCGAAGGTTTGAGCAGTACTGCAGGCAGACTGCCTGAGACTGCACCGCGCGGCTTTACTGCGCATGCAGGCCCGCGGGGAAGGGGAGGAAATGCGACAAACTGCGGACAAAATGGCGTAGATTGGGTGGGGGAACCCTGATCGATCCGAGGACGGCAAAATGGCGGACATTGAGACGCTTACTAGTATGTCTAGAAGAAGAATTGGATGATGATAACGAATTTAAAAATAATCAGCAATTGAGGCGGTAGTGAATTTGTATTTTAGACATAGACATCATTAATTTGCCACTAAAATACACATACCTAATATAAATGATCAATTATGGAATGAGGATTATAATTAGGTAGGTATACGTAAAATCATCAATTACAATTTGAAAAAAACTATCCCTGTTATTCTGCCTAGACTAGAATCAGAACAATCACAAGATCATTTGCGATTACGAAATATTAAATAGCAAAAAAAAAATATATGTTCAGATTGTATTATTTACTTTTAGTGTAACATACCCATGGTGATGATGATCATTATTATCCCAATGAACTGTGAATCACTAGATGCTGCCCGCGGTTTCGCACGCACTTTTCAATGTCCACCCCCGGGATACCATTTCAGCGAGAAAAGGTAACAGACAGAGCCACTTTCGAATTTATAATATTAGTAGTTTTATCCTTCACTACATCATCGGTCGAAGGTTTGAGCAATACTGCAGACTGCACCGCGCGGGTTTACTGCGCATGCAGGCCCGCGCGGAGGGAAGGGGAGGAAATGCGTCAAGCTTCGGACAAAATGGCGTAGATTGGGCCTATATCGATCCGAGGACGGTAAAATGGCGGACATTGAGACACCTACCTTTGTCTAAGTGGATAAATTTGCTCATGATGATGAATTTACTTATGCAGCAATTGAGGTGATAGTGAATTTGTATTTTAGACATGGGCATATCATTACTTTGCCACCACAATACACACAATATCTATAAATTAACAATTTTGAAATGACAATTATATACATGGTAATCATTAAGTCATTTACAACGGGATATTTACCATGAATTGAGTTTTGAGCTTTCCAATATTGTGATAATAACCATGATGGATTTAAAAGTTTTATAGGTAAACATCTATTACGCAATAAGAAAATATAAACAATCCGTTGAAAAACTAATTAACATTGAGTAAAATATAATAAATTAAGTGACTTATGTATGTGTGCTGAGGTAGCAAATGGGCCTAGGTTCAGCATAATGCCGACTGTTGTGAACAGAAGGCGCTGATATTCTACCTAGACCAGAACAAGAACAATCACAGTATAACTTGCGATTACAAAATATTACTAATAGAGAATTACTTATAGTATTATGTACTTTTAGTGTAACATACCCATGGTGATGATCATTATTTATCCCAATGAACTGTGAAGCACTAGATGCTGCCCGCGGTTTCGCATGCACTTTTCAAGTAGCATATTGTCCATCCCCGGAATAAGATTTCGGCGCGAAAAGGTAACAGACAGAGCCACTTTCGAATTTAAAATATTAGTAGTTTTATCCTTCGCTACATCATCGGTCGAAGGTTTGAGCAATACTGCAGACTGCACCGCGCGGCTTTACTGCGCATGCAGGCCCGCGTGGGAAGGGGAGGAAATGCGTCAAACTGCGAACAAAATGGCGTAGATTGGGTGGGGGAGCCCTGATCGATCCGAGGACGGCAAAATGGCGGACATTGAGACAACTACCTTTGTCTAAGTGGATAAATTTGCTCATGATGATGAATTTACTTTTTCAGCAATTGAGACGATGACGAATTTGTATTTTAGACATGGACAGATCATTAATTTGCCACCACAATGCACAAAATATATATAATAATATATGGAATGAGGACTATAATTATACTTACAGTTACATAATCATCAATTACAATTTGAAAAAAACTATGCCTATTATTATGTCAAGACCAGAACAAGAACAATCACAATATCACTTGCGATTATGAAATATTAAATAGAAGAACAAAAAAAAATGTTTAGATTGTATTATTTACGTTTAGTTTAACATACCCATCATGGTGATGATCATTATTTATCCCAATGAACTGTGAAGCACTAGATGCTGCCCGCGGTTTCGCACGCACTTTTCAAGTAGCATATGTCCATCCCCGGGTATACCATTTCGGCGAGAAAAGGTAACAGACAGAGCCACTTTCGAATTTATAATATTAGTAGTTTTATAACGCGCTACATCGGTCGAAGGTTTGAGCAATACTGCAGACTGCACCGCGCGGCTTTACTGCGCATGCAGGCCCGCGCGGAAGGAGAGGAAATGCGTCAAACTGCGGCAAAATGGCGTAGATTCGGTGTGGGAACCCTGATCGATCCGAGAACGGCAAAATGGCGGACATTGAGACCTATGTCTAAGTGGATTATTTGGCTGCTGATGATGAATTTACTTTTTCAGCAATTCGGCGATTCTGAATTTTTTTAGATTGCATTAATTATGGACTTTTAGGAATACCCGTGGCACCCTCGAGAACTAAATGCTTTTTTTTAGCCTATGGATTGCTAAAGTATTACACAAGTCATGTATATAAAGAATGGAATTGAAGATACATGCTCTTAAATCATATTTGATCAAATGTGATTTAATGGATATACCTAGCACAATTTTAGGATAAAATAATATTTAGTATCAATTCCGCACAAAACCTCCTCAGAAAAGATCCAACAAAATGTAGTTCGCAAATACCGCCTGCCCTCCCACAATTTGCTCCCAGTTGAAATCAGAGAAGGTAAACAATAGACTTAAGCAATACAAAATTGCCCACTAAATTATCCTCCAACTCCAAGAACGAACACAACTTAATTTGCATAAGAGAAGACCACACCAACCACACAATGAAAAAAACTCATCAAAAATAAGCTATTTCAATCCAATTGCTATTTCAATCCCATTCTTTATCTACACAACTTAAAACTGTACTGATCGGTATCTTGCACGGGGATGCATTGTGCATTACCTCCATGCCTAACTCTACCCTAGCCATCCCGACTCTCTCAAGCAGTGGAGTAAGATGTGGATGGAGACGTGGATGGTGGGTGACGGATGCATTTCAGCATCTCACTCAACTCGATGAATATTGTATAGAAAAGAGAGAATTCTATCATACGAGAATGAATTTGGAAATGAAATATTCACACTAGGTGACACAACCAGCTGTGACTGGTTTTGTCGGACATGAAATGCGAAAGACTCATGACATCCAACGCAATGGCCCTAACAGGTCATCTCTACTTACAGACTACCTCGAGCTGTGTTTTTGTTGTCAATATGCCAAAAATTTACCATGCTGATGGATGACACGGGGAATCCTTGGATTGTGGAGTAGCAACGGGCATATTGAGCTCTTAGAAAGGTTGAGTTTGAGGTAAAGTTTAGAACAGATAGCCTTGGTGACATGGTGTTGTGAGGAAAATTTTTGAAGGGTGGCATTTTGTTTCCGATCATTACCTATTGATGATAGTTATTACTAATAGATATTTTGTTGCTATTCAAATGATGAATGTGAATTCAACTGATCTATGTAGATACCTACTATAGTTAGAAGTAGGTATGAATGTGATGGTGTCCTGATCAGAAATACAACTGAATTTGGGCAGATCTGTGAACTGCAGCAGGTGAAATCCCTTTGAGGATGTCATGGAATGTCTTGGACCTCAATTTATTCTGTCATATCATTAAAATAATCATGATACAGCATCTTGTATGCCCTAGATAATTAGTCAGTCTTAGAACTTTCACAAAATGGCGGCCCGAAATCGATTTTTCCATCTGAATTTGAATTGAGAGCAGACTTACCTTGGAGGCTCCGATTAGGGACCGCGAGCGAGGGCTCGATACGCGCGCGGCGTCTGGGGGCACGGAGCCCCGGTGCCACACGGCTGGCAGTCGCGGGGATCGGCGGCGCCGCCTAAAAAAACCGGTATACTTAGCATCACGGGAGCGGCGCGCGAGCCTCGGCAGCCCCGACACGATACAGTCGCGAACGGATACGCTCTCGTGAGGGCGCCTAGCAGCCTCGGGGCTAACGCGACGGGCCAAGCGGAAGGCCAACGCGACATGACGGAAACCTCCATTGAAATCCTTTGTTGAGATGAGATGCTTCTTGCTCCAGACTCCCTCGATGCGCAGATTACTGGATATCAATACATAATTCCACATTATTATAAATCACAATACCAATGTACGCACCAGGGAACACCAAAACTTTTCACTGCAGTTCAATGGTAAAATCGCCGATCGATGACTCGAGAGAACCGCGACACACCTTCAACGAGCATCGGCCATTTTACTTTTGAGTTTTGCTTTTGAGCGTATTTTTCTTTTTCATTTAACTTTGGGCTGCCAACTTTGGTTGACCGTTGAGCGCTACTTAGCTTGGCAAAAGAGATTTTATATTTCATTAATATATATAAAATTTCTATTTATTTTCTTATTCTGATAAACGATGGAATTTTCAAAAATATAAATGTTTTAGAAAGTACAGTGAAGGCAGAGATGCGAAGTTGCTCTTTTTTGCCACTATGGTGGCAAAAAAGAGCAATTTATATAAGTTAATTTATATAAGTTAATTATTATTATTTATATAAGTTAATTATTTATAAAAGTTAATTTTAAATAAATTTTCTATTTATTTTCTTATTCTGTTAAACGACGGAATTTTCAAAAATCGATTGCCAGTTTATGATGCTATTTTTAATACCTCTATAAATGTTTTAGTAAGTACAGTGAAGGCAGAGATGCGAAGTTGCTCTTTTTTGCCACTATGGTGGCCAAAACAACTACGCATCTCTTCTTAAAGTATAATAAATAAAACTTTTACAGAGATATTAAAAAAAGCTTATGTTAGGTATCACAAACTGGCCAACCGATTTTAGAAAATTCCTTCGTTTATCAGAATAATTAAAGCCATTTAATAAAATAATGCTACAGCTTATTAAGTTTCTGTTGTTATAAATACTACGTACATATTAACATTGAAATAAAAACTGGGCTAGGTGACCCATAAAGTGCCCAAAAAGTGCTAGTTGCAGCTGCAAAATATTTAAGTGGCAGCACAGATTTCACTGCATTGCGACAAACTGCGGCCAACGCTTGCGTTTCGTTTCATGGTAGGTATGGTAGGATATGTTTAGATCACTCATGGCAACACTGTAACTTCCGGTTTTTTGGGGTTTTTCTAACAATTCGTGCTACTCGTCAATAGATGACGCTGTTCATGTTGCAAAAATGTTTAAAATCAGACTTTCTTGAAAACATCAGTTTTAGGTCAGTTAGATCAGTTCAGTTTTATTAGTTTTATGTTATTAGGTTTTCAGTTTTAAGTTTTACTTTCTTGAAAACATTAGTTTGAAGCTACACGCCAATAGATGGTACCTACTAGCTCTACAAATGTTATCTGATGGGCAAACTTTATAAGTCATAGTTTTCATCCTATTGAACATCGAAAGGGATAGATAGGTGTTTTAACAAAATTTCTCCTCAGTCCTAGCCTCATGCTTTCATCACAAAAATCTCTAGCTTGTCCATAAAATTTGGGAATCTATACTTATAATAAAACTGTAACAGGTCCAATTCTGTACATTGAAGATATTTAGAAAATTTTTTTTGGAGGGCACTCTATTATCGATACTGAAGCCAAAACTGTAATTTTTTTCATTCATGTCTGTCTGTCTGTCTGTCTGTTTCTTAAACGCGCATCACGTCGAAACTACTGAAGGTATTGAAATGAAACTCGGCACGATTTTAGGTCATACTACGAGGAAGGACATAGGATACTTTTTATCCCGGAATTCAGTCAGGTTTCCCTGGGAGAGGGGATGAAAGTGAAATTTCTTCACCGCGCATGACGCCGAAAGTGCTGAATGAGTTGGAATGAAACCTTGCACGATTTGATTTCATACTACGAGGAAGGACATGGGATACATTTCATCCCGGAATTCAGTCATGTTCCCCTGGGAGAGAGGATGAAAGTAAAATTCTTTAACTGCGCATCACGATGGAACAACTGAATGAATTCGAATGGAACTCGGCATAATTTGATTTCATACTACGAGGAAAGATACATTTTATCCCAGAATTTAGTAAGGTTCCCCTGGGAGAAGGGATGAAAGTAAAATTCCTTCACCGCGCATCACGCCGAAACTACTGAATGAGTTGGACTGAATTGGTACTATTTGAGTTCAAGGAAGGACATGGGATACATTTTATCCTGGAATTCAGTAAGGTTCCCCTGGGAGAGAGGATGAAAGTAAAATTCTTTAACCGCGCATCACGACGGAACTACTTAATGAAATCGAATGCAAATCGGCATGATTTTAGTTCATACTATGAGGAAAGATACATTTTATCCCGGAATTCAGTAAGGTTCCCCTGGCAGAGGGGATGAAAGTCAAATTCCTTCACCGCGCATCACGCCGATCATCACATCCTTAGATTTATAAAACTCCAGATAGTGCGTGCGAGATAAATTAATAATTTCAAACTTGACGCACGTCTCTCCATCTGCATTCATCATAATTTCTTTCATCTGAGGAGGAATACCCAAACGTGTCATTCTGTGTCGATACCCCTGTCATAGTGAAGCGATTAGCATAGCAGAATAGGGCCCCAGCTGAACGGAACCATCAGTAAGAAGTGAAACGAGTATGACACTTCTTAACACTGACGCTGCAGCTGGCCGAGTCGTAGCTAAAAGTCGTGTGGATAAAGAATGGGATTGAAGATGACAACATGCTATCCCCCGTAGACACTACACGATTTTTTGCACGGCGGCGTTTCATAATGTGAGAGACTATGGTTAAATGTGAACTTAATTAGTCGGCAGGTGAGGCAATCGCGAACGAAGTCGCGGGTACAGCTAGTTTGAAAATAAAGTTATTATTTATCTACCTACCTATTAAGTCTATGTACCGACCCATCGTTCCCTCGCTGTTAACCATATGTCAGTGAGGAAAAAGACGATTGTTTGAAACAGTCTGCTGTTAGCTCGATCCAATTCCTCAGGTTAGCGACGTCGACGTAGCCCCGGACTACGGAGAGTAGTGAGGGTCTTCTGTTGCCCGCCACTTCACATCTAGAGATCTCCAGATCGATAGAGACTCGAGTCACATCCTAATAAAAATAGACTTTAGGATCGAATCCCTTGCCGGCCACCCTATCGTCGATCCAGCTCCTGAGGTTAGCAACGTCGACGTAGATCCCGGGGGTGCCGTCGCCTCTGCAACCGAAGCCCCACGCTACCATGCCGACTAGCGCTTAGCCCTCGCATAATCCTCGTTTATCTATACCAGTTTGTACCCAGCTGGCAAGACGTGGTAAGTAATACCTACTTACTCGCTTCGCTTGATAAAAAAAAATTCTCAGGTTCGCGACGTCAACGTAGGTAAGGCGTCGTCGTCGCCTCCGCAGCCGATACTATTTGTATTTGTATTTATTTATTTTGCAACTAATACGATTAAATTAACCAATTACATGAGTTACATAGATTGAAGGTTTAATAAAATAGAATTACAATTATTGTTACTTACACGTTTAAATTAGGCAAATAAATTGAATAACAAGCAATAACATTAAATAACACATATATATCAAATAGATTACACAAGTCAAATTAAAAATTATTTAGTAAAAACATAGATACATGCACATAATAAGAAAGGTATGAAATTTAAAATATTAAAAACTAGGTACACCCATTCATACATCACGCTAACAGAACCTCAAACCCACCGACAGAATCTCACCCAGGCTATCCGCAAATAAGTCTGTTTCAGGGCTATCGTTCAGGAGAGACTATGCTGACTTGAATCAGAATCAATCGTTTATTTGCAGAATACAATAATTACTTGCCAAGATCTTAAAGCTATGTGATGACAACGTATTCGAACCGCAAGCAGGTGTGCAAATATTAAATATGTCATTATTATTATTAAGGTATTAATTATAGTTTAAAATATCATTAACTAATTCTCTTACTATTTAAAATTTAAGTATTTGTTTACACTCTAGAAACAATTTGAAAGTAACCATATAACTAACTGTTTCTTAAATAAGTTTCCATTTAAATCCTTAAATTTTTCTTTCATTCTTGAGTGTAGCGATCCTTCGTTCTCCACTGTTAGTATATCGCATTCGATGCCCAGCCTCTGCGGCATGTCGCAGCTGTACACGTCATTGACAGGGATACGTTCAAGTATGTCATATAAGCCTTGAAAGTATTAACTATCAGTGAGTAGGAAGGAGTACTTAAGGCTTGGTAGGCCAGCAGAGGCCGCATTTAGGTGATTTTTAATATCATCTGAGACCTAGAAAATAGTGTTTAAAATTCTGAAAAAAATATATAAATTACTTAAGGTCTAAGTAAGTCTAGTCAAAGTCGCATTCAGTTACAAGATCTAATGAACTTTACTCTACCTATAGAAAAAGATCCCAAAGTTACCTCTTTTTCTAACGTTTTTTCAATACTATGACCAGCTACTGATATTTCACTTTTTGTACTCAACTAAATACACTTAATATTACTAAATAAATTCGCAGAGTCTTTTCTTAATCACCATGTTTAAATAACTACAAAAAACACGAGCGTGGCGGCTTGGCAGGCGCGCGTTTTCCCTTACCTACGCCTACTGCTGCAGGAATACCTGGCCTTTATACAAGCTAACGTTACCATGCAGAAGTCTTAGCTAGCCTATCTAGATTTGACGCTAAATGCTGGCTTGTTATTATACCTAATTAGGGATTTCAAGGGGCGACGAATCCCTTGTACACTACCTATTTTATTAAATTTTTTGTACAACAGTCAACCATAAACTTATTTCTGAATCTGATTCCTCAAGTAAACACTGCAATGTTCATATATGAAAAGTCCATATATGGACTTTTCTGGAAAAAACGGTAAATTGGTGTATATTGTAATGGCAGTAATATATTACTGCCATTACAATATACACCAATTTACCGTTAGAAATTAAATAAATAAAAGATTATAAATTCATAAATATTTTATGTGAATATTTTGACAGTATTTTAATAGTTTCCCAAAATTTAGATAGTATTAATAATTGTTATTTAAGTCCTATTGCCTATGTTCAACAGTGGACTGATATAGGCTGATGATGATGATGTTAACCTTAATTAGGTATAAAAAAATGTGCAATTCCTATAATTTTATTAACTAATTGTAAATATAGTTTATTAAACAATCTTAATAATAATTTTATTATTGTATGTCCGAAAGGACAAACCTTTGAACAATTTAAAAGTAGTTCTTACGACCAACTTTATGTACATAGTTTGAATAATAAATGTTTCTTATGCATATTCATGATCGAAATTTCAAGGAATGAAATGAAAGTCATGTCAGTAAAATATTGTCATTTATTTTGCTTATAAATTGATAGTGAGCATTGGAAATCTTGTCTTTTCGTGGAGTTTAAAACAAAATGAGTCATCACAAAATACGTTAGAACATAAAATGTAACTTAAGGATGTAATACTCTTAAATTCTATTACACAGTAGATCCTCCTAATATGAGTAGACTTTAGGATCGAATCCCTTGCCGGCCACCTTGTCATCGATCCAACTCCTCAGGTTAGCAACGTCGACGTAGACTCCAGGGGTACCGTCGCCTCCGCAGCCGATGCCCCACGCTACAATGCCGGCTTGCGCGTAGCGGCCCGGCTCATCCTGTGCAGAAAAATATAGACGGTTTTAGCCCAGTATTATGAAAGCAGCTGTGTGGTGCTGGCTTAGAATTTGCACCACCCCAACTCTTCCCGCGGGTGTTGTAAAAGTCGACTAAGGGATATCCACTGGGGGCCGGCAGCAGCGCCTCCTGCAGAACAATTCTACCACCGAACTGCGATCCCCAACCCGCATGCCCAGCGTAGGGATTACCCCCATGTGATAAAAGCCAATAAGGCGCTTATCAGGCCTGCGTGCAGCAGTGGACCAATACAGGCTGTTGAGATTTAGGATGAAAGCTCGCTCGGTCATCGTTTGTATGTTTGTGTAACGATTTTCTATTACGTATAGGTACGTAATAGAAAATCGTTACACAAACATACAAATACATTACTCAAGCATATATATTTAGATATTTATGAATAGAAAATGATAGATTTTTTTTAACTGCCCACTTAACGAAACAACTAACATACAAAATAAAAATAAAACGTCAAGTGCGAGTCGGACTCGTGCACTAAGGGTTCCGTAAGACCTTGTGTCTTGCCAAATTATCATGATTCTAGGTCAACGGGAAGTAGGTACACGGTAGGTTTTGGTCCATGGCGAGAAACAAATACTATTTTTTTGGTGAATAAACTACAAATTTACGGTTTTAGGATTTTTCCTTTGCTTGTGCTATATGACCTTGCTTCTTGCCAAATTTTATGATTGTACGTCAACGGGAAGTACCCTATAGATTTTGGTCCATGGCAAGCATGAAAGTAAGTTTTTTAAATTAATAAATTAACGTTTTTGGATAACGCACAGGTGTGTGTTGATCGGGCGGTGATACAGACACCAAACTCCTACTGTAGGACAATCTAGTGTTTGCTACTTTACCCTACGTATGGATGGGCTTTGAATAATATTAGGTACCTAACGTATTCGAAATCAAGTAAACTTATTAACAACAAAGTTGATGTCGGATAGTCGTATAGCGATCTAGGAATGGTTCACTTGCATTCTCCGATAAGTTGGAATTTTGTCTAAACGACATCTAGCGGCCACTTTTTGTGGCGCTTAGGTAGGTTTACTAGCTTCAGTTTTTTCGGTGTAAGGCGCCTCTATTGACACGTTAGCCTTGTAGTTCGGCCGTCGTGGGCTAGAGGTCGCCTACATGTCCTAAGAAATAATTCATTAATTCTAGTCTACAGCACCTACATTAAATATATGGGACACGTATTTTTTCTTTTGTCGATTAAACAAAAAATGATGAAGATATAGCCAGGTAAAGTTCCGCGTGACGTCACACCTTACGACACTTTTAAATAAGCTGTGACGTCACTAGTCCCCACTCCCAAAATAGTATTTATCTAGGTTCCTGCTACAATTTTTTTTCAAAATACCTTTCTGAAATGAAATTAAACCTAATCGCATTTTTACATCAAAGAATGAATGTTGTCTTAGTAATTGTGTAGATAAGTATTTTGAAAAAATCTTATGGCAGGAACCTGTATAAATACTATTCTAACACATATACCTAATAGCAAACCATGATGAAAACATTCTCAAATTACAAATCATTTTGGTACTACGTTTGTATGGGAAATTCATCCGTCGCCGGACCCTTAAGGCGCGCTTTATTTTTGTAATTTTTTGTTTGAATGACAAAATAAAAAATATGTGTCCAATTTCTTCTGATACTCTAACTGACGTACCTAATAGACTTTTTTTAACCAGGACCCTACCCTATTGCCAGATGCTATGGGAGGAGTACCTACCTGAATAGGACAAGAGAGCGGCGATCCTCCATCACCCCTGCACGCATCCTTGTCTTTCTCACCACCAGCGCACATGAAAGAAGAGTGCAGCTGGAAGAACCGACCGAGACGCGTCTTCCGGAGCTGTTCCTGGCAGGTGTTGCGGTCTACAACCGGCAATTCAATCTGGAATCAGAAATAGTCTTTATTAACATCATCATCTCGGTGGTAAGACGACCACTGCTGGACATTGGCCACTCCCAAAGATCGTTACAATAACCGGTTCTGCGTCACCAGTATCCAGTGGTTCCAGCTACCTTTACCAATGTCAGACTGGAAAAAAAGTATCTTGAATTTGCTTTTTTACACTCAGCAACTCGGACAACTCCAATTAGGTACATTTTCAGTTTTCAGTTCAGTTTAAAGAATTTTATTTCTCAAAAGAAAAAAATTCATTTAAATGAGAACGTAAAAACAATATTCTTAAGCTTGCTATCTTTATTTTTTAAAGTAAATTATTATAAGTATGGTACCTTTACACCAGCAAAACTCGATGTAGAATGTTTACCATTTTTGTCATTCCCACTCCATTGTTTTCATTCTTTCCTAATTGGTTTTTTGGTATATGACCTTTCTCCGATTTACTTCCTCCTTTCTGATTCATTTGTTTATTTTCTCTCCTACGTAAGTCTTACCTTCTTCATGATGACCTGGTACCGTCCATCCTTGCCGAACTTTTCCTTGCCCCACCCGGTATCTAAGAAGCGAGTGATAAGCGTGGTGCGTTCTTTATGAGACCTACCTTCCCTTACTAAAGTCCTGGTGTTTGTACCCATGTCTTCAGAGGGTCGTGAAGTCTCTGTCCAGGGGCTCTATTACAATTCTACGAAATCGCGCAATTGCGTGCGTCGGTTGTATGTCATTGTGGACTAAGATTCGGCTGCAGAATCAGTGCACCCATCGAGTAAGAGCTAAGAACCACATTTTTACGCATATTTGTGTTAAGGAGAATATATATCTACTAGGTTGCCTATCAAAACGTGGCCGCTAATTCAAATCATCCCTATAATTTAACTAACTGCACATTTACTAATTGTTTCTATAAATAAACTTTTTATCTACGAAATAAAATGAGTTTTAATTGATATTTTATTCACAAGTGTGTTGAAAAACGTCGTATGATACACGTGTGTATTGATGATTACCGTCCTCGGCTCTCTTAAGACTCAATGGCGACTCGGCGGTAATCACCAATGTTACACACTAATACCATAATGTACTTATTAGGTACTCCGCCATTGTTTCCTATCCTACGTTTTGTCCTGAACTTTGCCTTATAGCTCGTTTATAAATATTTTCAAACTTACGCGATCTGAACACATTGTTATTAGTATTATTAAACGGGTATTTATCGCGTTTATTTCGTCGTTGTCACAGGATATTAATTATAGCTCGTTTTTTTCTCGTATTGTGTTTTGCCTACATAGCTCTCTCACCTTCTTCATGATGACCTGGTACCGTCCATCCTTGCCAAACTTGTCCTTGCCCCATCCGGTAGCGAAGCAGCGAGTAGCGGGTGCGGTGCGTTCCCTGGGAGGCGGCAGGCACGCTGGCTGGACGTTCGGAGCCAGGTCCAGAGGCTTTGAGAGGAAGAGGAGAGCGACATCGTAGAAGAGGTTACCTGGAATGGAGAGTCGCAGTTTACAAACTCAAGCTCAACCTCAACAGCCTGTATTGGTCCACTACTCAAAATCAAAATCAAAATCAAAATCTCTTTATTTCCATAAATACAATAAATGTACACTTAGAAAAGGTCAAATTGTAAATCTAAACACTGACACGGAAATAAAGTGATATTATTGATTTCTGACGCTTTGGTATGGACGCAGGCCTCCCCCTGATAAGCGCCTTATCGACTTTTATCAACCAATAAAATAAAAAAAATCTATAACTCACTAGTGAGTTTATAGCAATGAAAAAGTCACAGTTTGATTATGGGTGTCATTCTGTGCCTAATTGCGGTGACCATAGAGCCACTTTATGAGAATTATGAGCAAGTGTGTTGAAAAGTAAATTATTCATTTACCCACATCACTGATAAAAAATAATAAAATAAAATAATAAAAATAATTATAGCTCAAGTATTTGTATTTATTGTGAATATTATCCTGCTGCCTAGACGAAATTTTTGAAGTATGAAGGATTAAAGGATTAATAATAATGTCTTCCTAGCCGAATTTCGACCACGCCGGCCAGTATCATCGGAGACTAGCCAGATTTTCGACCTCCTCGACATCCTATAATGGTCCACTGCTGGACGCAGGCCTCCCCCTGATAAGCGCCTTATCGACTTTTATCTCGTGGGGGGTAACACCCATGCTCGCGCATGCGGGTTGGGGATCGCAGTTCGGTGGTAGAATTGTTCTGCAGGGGTGCTGCTGCCCGACCCCGGTGGATATCCCTTAGTCGCCTCTTATGACACCCGCGGGAAGAATTGGGGTGGTGCAAATTCTAAGCCGGCACCACACAGCGAGTTCACAGCAGTCAGTTTACAACATGGTAGTCTAATCTAATTAAAACCCCCATAATGACTCAAACAACCCGCCCGCTGTTTCATTCATACATAAGACTGCCAGGGGATCTAAAGAACCTATCTGGAAACTTATTCAATTTTCAACTAAGACAAGATCCGTCAAGTGCGAGTGTAACTCGCGCGCCGAGGCTTTCGAACGTTTGTCAACAAATATGTAGGTACCAAAAACAGTACCGGTTAGGACTTCGCAATTTAACGAATACCCAAGAATAGTAGGTACCAACCTACATTTCAGATGGATCTCTCTGCATGCTTCGGTTAAATGGGTGGTTCGGATAAAGGTGGGTAATGGTAATTTTTTCGACTTATTTCAAAATATTTGAAAAAGTATGAAATCCACAGAAATCTGAAAAACTGATTTGAAATGTCCAAACCGATACCTTTCATTTGATACCTCATATGACTCTGTAGGTATCTTTTAAAATTTCGGCATCACAATTTGTATGGAAAATAATCATTTTCATTCATTTTCATTTATTTTTCTTAAAATCTATACAGGCGCACGAAATGTATTATTATTTCAAATTTCAAGTTGATAGCTGCAGTAGTTTTTGAGTTATTAAGGAGGGAAAAAAGAACAGACAAAGCTAGACCATAGGGGTTTCGAAACCGATCTTTGATCTTCGAAACCCTAAAAATGGCTTCTTATCAAATGCTATTATTCTATTAGAAGACTTCGAATATATTCATTTATTTACATATTTTTTATATCGAATTTGTTATTGTTTTAATTGAATTTTTAATTTGGCAATAGAAATTGTAACATTGCGTAATTGAAAAATTAATATTTGCATGCCTATGTCAGGTAGAATATAACTGGCCGTATATAGTTTTAAGAAATACATTGTAACATATATTCTGGCAAATAAACATCTTTAATCTTAAATAAAAACTTTCGTAAGTAGGTAGTCGGACCAAAAGATGACCACCCCCCAGTAGATGACCGAAACGCACATTTTCTTGAATTATAAGAATTGAGTGGTACTCCCTGTAGTGGCGTATTTTTTCTTTAGAAGCGGCAATACTGTTCCCTCTTTTAAAAATTAATACATCGTCATTGGACCCTCAGTCACGCTCCAGGACCTCATTTAGTGCAGACTTGTTTCGGCCATCGCCATTTTGTATGGAGAACGAGCTAAGGTGAGTAAACCAGTTTCTTAAGCTTATGAGTGGATGGCCGATTACTTGATATAATTAGGCCCTATTAATGTGTTCCCCTGCATTTATGACTATTATCTCAAGTAGAAAACCAAAGAAAATAAGTAATTTTTAATAAGGTTTTCGAGATATTTGCTGTTCAATTACTGGTCTAAACAAGATACATAAAATCCTATTTGTGACCGAGCGGTCAGAATTAGCACCGACCTGCAAATTTTGTTTTGATATTGTAGATTGTATCTTTGATTTTTTATTGATTTTTTACGTTTTTCTTAATGGTTTTGGATACATAATTTTATAAACCAAAACATGACCGGAGGTTAATTACAGAAAAATCGTTGTTTTGGGCCGTTAGTTTTTAGCTGGTCATTTATTGTTCCAAACGCTCTATTTGTGACCGAAGAAATTTGTTCGTTCATAATTTGGACCTCAAAACCTAATAGTGACCGGCTGATTTTGACTGTTGCAATAAAACTGTTGTGGAATTCTATTAGGGTTCTTCATAATGAAAAGTAAACCAATTTCGTTGGCCTTACAAACTGTTGTCATCATTACATTACTTGTTATTATAGTTTTTCTTATTTTCGTTATTATTGTTTTAAATAAAATAAATTACAATAAAGTACTTTTTAAATTAAATGTCATTTGATTGTTATTTTGTTATTGTTTTAGACTGATTGTTATTTGTTTAGACTGATTATTATATGTGTAGACTAATTGTTATTTGATTATCAAGCAATTAAAATTATGATAAGTACCTTAGAATTAATTATATGCAGACAAAAATACGGAACACCACTTCTTTAAAATAAAGTCTCTTGTTATGAAGAATTTCGCCTTTTTTTGTCGGTCATAAATAGGGCCGATTTCGGTCAGAATTAGTTCCAAACCGGTCACAATTAGGGCCAAAGTAATTTTTTTTATATTTTTACAATTTTAACTTATTTACAAATAGTTCAGAGTAAAAACAGTTTATCTAGTTGATCCACCAAATATCTACCTACGTATACAAACAAAAACATAGAATATTCCTTGAATAGGAGTTGAGATAATAAATAAAACAACTTGAATTCCGCTTAATCAGTCATCTATTGGTCCAACCACCCTATTTTGACGAATTTATTATGAATGTCACCCTCATGAAGAAGACTTCATCAGGGCATAACATTCATCCCTTTACGAGAGATCGTTAAGGGATGAAACGTTGGTGTTCTTCCAACTAGTTTCTAGCTGGGTCCTTCCCGCATCCAGCGTATAAACGCTGATAGACCGGTTATTGTGTGTGGCAATCTTTGAAAAGATGTCAACTGCTACACGTAGGCCTCCCCAACGTGTAGCAGTTGACATCTTTTAATTGAGATATTCTACTAATTGAGTCTACTAATTACAAAACCGCAATGTCCATTGTAACAAATTGTGCGTAGTTAACTATTTTCGTAGTACGCATTATTGGTGCATGTGTTTATATTGGAACTATAGTAGTTTGATTTAAAATAATGTAGTTAATCAAATACTACACTTAATTGTGAAAAATCCCTACGAAATAGAACAGAAACTAGAAAATTATTATGGACATATTTTATTAGGTAATCAATGTACTCATGCCTCGACGAGTAAAAGTTATTTTTTGTGAATTCCTATTGCGATGATTTAATAGCAATTCCGCGCAAAACCTACTCTGTGAATTTATATAAAATAAGTTTATTGACAAAGAAAATTACAATCAAATAATAGAAATTAATAAGAACTATTATTTACAATTGAAACAATTCAGCTAACTGTAGACTGTTGCAAACAATGTACAGGTAATTCTAATTCTAATTCTAATTCTGAATGGGGGTACCGGGATCTGCACTGACATCTCGCATAGGAGTGTATTGTGCATTGTCCCCCTGGCTAACCAGGCCCTAACCAGCCCAGCTCCTTAAAATATCGGAGCAGGACCCTTGGCGATTGACAGCTTCGTTTCAGCTTTTCTGTAGGCGTGGACGGGTCTGATTCCTCTATAAGAGTCTTCAGTCCCGTTTCTCGTCTGACGTCCTCTGTGGCTGTGCAGTGTACCACTACATGTTCCACAGTCTCTTCTTCCTGGAAGCAGCCACGACACAGACTACTGTCTGTGGCTCCAGTTTTAAGAAGATGATGGTTCAGTTCACAGTGCCCTGTGATGATGTCCACCATTGTTCTGAGGTCCTCGCGGCTCATCTTGAGCAATGTGTTTGTGGTTTTCCTATCTTTGGAGGGGAATATTAGTTTTGTATGTTTGCAGTCTGTTCGGCGCTCCCATAGTTTTTGGTGTTCTTTTTCAGAGTATAGTTTTAGTCTGTTTCTTACTTCTGTTGTGGGTGGGTTTGACAGACTGATGTCCTGTTTTGTTGGGGTCTGTCTCGCTCCTTCCTTTGCAAGTCTGTCTGCATTTATGTTGCCTGGATCGGATCGGCTCTCCGTCCATACTATGCTGACTTTCGTTTGGTCAGAGAGACTTTGTAGAGCGCTGTGACATTCTACAATTGATTTTGATCTTGAGTCTGTCCTTTTGAGCGCGTTTAATAGTGCCGCGCTGTCTGTCTTGAAGACCAGCTGCATCTGGCAGGTCGATTCTTTGATAGTTGTTTCCAGCAGCATGTGTTTTGCCGCCAGTTGTAGTCCCAGTGTTTCCGCCTGAAAGGCCGTGGTGGCTGAGTTTAGTGGTTGAGCTCTCGAGAGTCCAGTTTCGGGACAGAAGTAGCCGCAGCCAGCTCCTGTTTTGTTCTTGGCTCCATCAGTGTAGATGTTATATGTGGTAACATCATGTGAGGTGTTCGCAACTGCGTTCTCTTCGTGCGTTGTTGCGTAGGTCTTACCGGTTAAGTAGGTAGACGCTATTCTGTCAGTACCATTCGCCGCTTCTGGAATTGCAGCTAAAGCTTTACTTAATATTCTGCAGTGGTTTGTTAGGCCTAAATCGCCTTTCCATTGGTCTGTTGATTTAATTCTTAGAGACGCTGCCATTGCTTCTTGCTGTATGTGGACGTGCAAGGGCGTTAGTCCTAAAATTATGTCCAGTGCAGCAGATGGGGTCGATTTCCTACATCCGCAAATGAGTGCGCAGGCCAGTCTTTGAACTTGCTGCAGTTTGTTAATAGTGGTGACTAAGTTTGTTCTAGGCCACCAAACTATTGCACCATACGTTAGCACCGGGCGTACCATGACTGTATACAGCCACAGGCATAGCTTGGGCTTTAGGCCCCAGTCCTTGCCTACCGCTCGGGTGCATTGCCATAAAACGTTTGTGGCTTTTGTTGTGATATGGTCTAGTTGCTTGCCCCACAGTAGTTTACTGTCTAGCCATATGCCGAGGTATTTCACCTCCTTGCTTAGTGTCAGTGTTATACCTAGTAGTGAGGGGAGTTCTAGTTTTGGTAGTTTAGTTTTGCGAGTGAAGAGTACTAGTTCTGTTTTGTTCGGGTTTACTGACAGACTGTGTTTGGTGCACCATGTTTCCACAGTCCGTAGCGCCTTTTGCATCTTTTCGCAAAGAGTTGTTTCGAAAAGCCCCGATATCATGATTGCAAGGTCGTCTGCATATGCGATCGTTAGAATACCATCTTTATTCAGTGAGTCCAAGAGTTCGTTCGCGACCAGTATCCACAGGAGCGGTGAAAGGACCCCGCCCTGTGGGCACCCTCGCGTCACCCTGCATTGGGCTGCTTGCCCCAGGGATTCTGAACTCTCGATTTTGGTTGCTCTGTTGGATAGCATTTCAGCTATCCACTGATTCAGATTTTGATCAACTCCTTGCTTTCGCAGAGCGTTTTCAATTGACGGGAACGTTGTTTTGTCGAAGGCACCTTCTATGTCTATGAAGGTGACCAGGCACGATTGTTTATTTTCAAGCGCACATTCAATCTTGTGGACGACTTGGTGTAGAGCCGTTTCAGTAGATTTACCTGATTGATAGGCGTGTTGGTTTTTGTTCACTGGGTTTCTAAGTAGCGGTCCATTTCTAATGAACTTGTCGCATAGTCTTTCTAGTGTCTTCAGTAGGAACGAGCTTAAGCTTATTGGTCTGAATGACTTTGGTTGGGTGTAATCTGTTTTGCCAGGTTTTGGCAGAAATATTACTTTGACCTCCCTCCAGGCATGAGGGATGTATTTCCATGCAATGTAGCTTCTAAATATAGAGGCTAACCTTGATGTGATTCTTGTTAGATTCCACTGCAGAAGGGCGGGGAAGACACCGTCAGTGCCAGCTGCTTTGTACGGTTTAAAGCTGCTAACCGCCCAATCCAGCGCTTCTTCTGTTACTATCTGGTTTGCAAGTTCCCAGTCGTTGTTATGGGGTTTTTGATGATTTCTTGCTTCCCATCCAGTGTTTTCCTCCAGTTTGCAGTCTGGAAAATGTGTTTTATACAGTAATTCGAGCTGTTCCCGCTCGGATTTTGTGTATGATCCATCTGGCTTTTTTAGTGAGCCGAGTTTGGTAGACGTATCCTTGGATAGTATTTTGTTGAGGCGAGCTGTTTCGCTCTGAGTGGCTATGGAGTTGCTGTAGCGTTTCCATGAGTTGTTTCGGCTACTTTGAATCTTCCTTTTGTATTCTTGTCTAACTATTTTATAGTTGGACCAGTCTTGGTCATCTTTAGTGTTCATCGCTCTATTAAAGTGATGACGTGTTTTCTTTCTGAGTTTGGTTAGTTCTTTGTTCCACCATTTGTCTTTGCGATGAGCAATCTTGTTGCTTTCGGTTATCAAGGGACTCGCTTCTTCGTAACTGGTGATTAGATGTGCCGTCAGTTCGGTCAGCGTTTGTTCAGTGTCCTCTGGAGTTTGCTGAGGTCCGGGGTCAGGTCCCTCTTGAGCGTCCAGTTTACTGTTTAGGGTTTCCGCGAATAATGCGGTGTCAGTCTTCTTAGGATTTCTATATGTGCGTGGAAGGATTTCTCCTGTCAACAGTTGAAATCTAATTCGCCTGTGGTCTGCGCATGATGCTTCTTGTGTCGCTACGTGCCAGTTTTGGATGTACTCTGCAATGTCATTGGTAGCCATTGTTAGGTCTATAATGGTCTGAGCCCAGGATGTTACGAACGTTGGTTCAGAGCCTCTGTTTATGATGTTGAGGTTGTGTCGGAGTACAAAGTCGAGGATATCTTTGTCTCTGTCGTTTGTATCTGGGGAACCCCATACGGAGCTGTGCGCATTAGCATCACAGCCTAGTATGCATTCCATGCCGTGTGTGTTGCAATATTGGAGTAATGCCTCTAGTTCTTCCGGCGGCGCCTCCACATTGCAGTCCAGATATGCTGAGGCAATTAAAATGGTTTTAAGCTTACCTTCCAGTCCAGTTTCCAGCTGCACCACGGTGAGATCATCCGTGCACAGGTGTGTAACCAGTGAAGCCTTCATGTTTTTGGGTACGTATATTAGCGTTCTAGTCTTATTGTTAACTGGGGAGGTAAATACAGTACCCGGTAAGGAAGTGAAACATACCCTTCCCCGGACGATGTAGGGCTCCTGGACCAGTGCAATGGTGTGCGGTTGTTCTTCCAGGGTTCTTCTTAGCGAGGCGAACCCTGTGACGCTGTGTTGGATATTGGCTTGGACTACTGAGATTGTATTGATTTCGTCTAACCTATTTTGAGTTATAGTGGTTCGAGTATTCGAGTTATTGTGGTTATCTAGAGAGGTGAGATTTTGGTTAATTGGTATCCCATGTGTGGGATTGTGGGGAGTTTGTTTCGATACCTTTTGTTTGACAGACATTATAAGTCAGAAGCGAAAAGGGGGGTATAGGGGGAAGTAGGTAACAGACTCACGCTGATCTACTTTATTGCGGTGGGAGGGAACCTGCCGGGGATGCCATAGAGAGCTCCATGTCCATTTCAGGCGCAGGTGAGAGTAGATTTAGGCCTGAAAGGCCTCCTAACTCATCACCCACGTCATCCAGGAGCTCATCTATTGCCTCCTCTGAAAGTTCCCTCTCACCTGTACTAGGGTCAGCGTCGACCCCCATGTCGGCACCGCCCACAGCTCCAGGCACGCCCGCGATAGCGCAGGGTGTCTCCGGGGCAGCAGGCGGCGCCACAATCGGGGTCTTAATGTACAGGTAGCTCAACTGATCCAAATTAATACCAGTCGTCGCGTCCCCGCTACGCTGGCTGCATTGCACCGCTGTATGGCAATGCTGATGCGCTGCGCCAGATACTTACCAGCTCTCGGGTCACGCGTCACTTCGTCCAAACATATTTTTTTAAAAACCCAAAGAGCCTCGGTACCCCACGGACCTAGTTTTCCGACTCTAAGGGGAGCAAATAGGTGTGATAAAATTTACTTTTATCTAAGCTGTGAACTGTGTTAAATTTGTCGCAAAATCAAAAGTGGCTCTGCTGCAGCAAGTCACTGTGTTCAAACCAACTCTTGCTTGATCAAAATCAAAAATCAAAATCTCTTTATTTTCATAAATACAATAAATATACACTTAGAAAAGGTCAAATTATAAAAGTAAGCACTGACACGGAAATAAAGTGATATTTCTGTCTGATCCTAAGTTTGACTTCGGGATTCGCTAAGTTTGACCTTAAATTCTTCTACCAAATACTTATTATTAAGTTCGGTCGGTCTTTCGAGGGTTTACTTCGACCCCTCAAGTAAATTTCTGACCCAACCCGGCTCTGATAGCTCACCCTTGTTAAAGTCCTTGTGTATCTCTGTGGAGACGACCTCCCTGTCCTGGTAGGGATGCGGCTCCTGGATGCTCTGCGTGTCCCACTCGCCGGCGCGCACGCGCAGCGACGGAGCGGAGGCCACGTAGTGCGCCGCTGGAAAAGAAGAAGTAGTAAGTTAATAATGCTGGACAATGATAATCTTCGTTTATTAATTACTTTGTTAGCATTTTTCATTTTTATTTTTTTTATCTTTATTTAGAGAGCTTAATCACACTGCGATTATGTCGCTTTTACTAATTAACAAAAAAGGATAACAAATAAGAAACTTAAAAAACTTAACAGATTAAACTAACATCTACTAAACTATATAATAAATAAGAACATTAAGGTCAGCTCCGATCGGTCTGATCGGAGCTGAACTTAATGTTGTACAATTTCACTAGATTTTTAACTTCTTCCGAATCGGGGTTTGATAGGATTATGTTACAATCAGAAAATTCTTTTAAGAAATATTTACACTTCTGCAATACAGGTTTGACCTAGTTCAGGCACAAGTATAAATTTTAGAATATAAGTTATTATTACTCTTTCGATAACCATAATAAGTTTAACTATAAGAATGCTTTTAAGTGTACGCTGTTGGCGTTCCTTTTTAATAAATAAATAAACTTTTTTCCCCAAGATTATTTTTGAATATAATACCTAATCATAATTTTTATTAGACACTAGCTGCATTCTTACTACCCGTTGTCCTATTACCCGTTTTCCCGTAGGAATGAAGCATTTTCCCGTGGTAAAAAGTAGCCTATGTTCATCAGAAATAATGTGGGCTTCTAATGGTAAAAGAATTTTTCAAATCGGTCCAGTAGTTTCGAAGCCTATTCAATACAAACAAACAATCAAATCTTTCCTCTTTATAATATTAGTATAGATACCTAGATGATCCGGAATTGGTCCTATAAAAATGTAATTTCGAGGGATTCGTATTTATCAGAGAGATCTCTTTTCCAAGAAATATATTTACTGCATTTAGCGTTTAGCCTCGACGCAAAGAAAAAGAGTAAAAACGGTTCATAAACTTCGGCAGTTTTTAGTTTTTTTTAAACAATCAATTTAATTACTAGACATAGAAAACACACGGGACATATATCTGCAGATCGTGTGAACAAACACTTGTCCCCAGGCGGCAATCGAACCCGCTATTTCCTGGGTTGCAGGCCGCTGCGACAATATTTAAAATGTAACTTTTAAAACTTGTTTAATTTAATTCCTCACCTGTTAACACGATGGAGGGATGGATGAGAGAGCCACCGCCAACGTAGATGTTCAGTTTCTGGCCATCTGGTTCATTGTCGTTCACAGGTTCGATTCTGGGGAGGTTGCATTAGTAATCATAAATACAAAAACTTTTAATACCGTCATAATAATATCTTTATTGACAAAGAAAATCACAATCAAATAATATAAATAAATTAGAACTAGTATTTAGAATTGAAATAATTAAGCGAACTGCAGTGTTGCAAACAATCTACAGGTAGCTCAACTGATCCATATCAATACCAGTCGTCGCGTCCCCGCTACGCTGGCTACATTGCCCCGCTGTATGACAATGCTGATGCGCTGCGACAGATACTGACCAGCTCTCGGGTCACGCGTCGCTTCGACCAGACGCTCAGATATTTTTTGAAAACTCGAAAAGCCTCGGTACCCCACGGACCTAGGGTCTCGACTCCAAGGGGAGCAAATGTGTAGGCTCTGTCGAGACCTGCATATTTGCGCTTCTCAAGATCTTCGGCCAAATCTGCCGCTGCTCATGGTTTCACTAAAGTCATTCGGTTCGATTCCCGTCTCGGAACAAATTTGTGTACATCTGCAGAAATTTGTTCCGTTGGTCTGGGTGTTTTCTATGTATAATAAAAAAAAAATATCAATCTATGTAGTGTATTGTATTAAGTATATCAGTTATCTAGTACCCATAACACAAGCTCTGCTTAGCTTGGGGCTAGATAATGCTGTGTGAATTGTCTAGCATTATTATTATTATTTACAAGGAGATATTTACTATGATTTGAGTTTTGAGCTTACCTATATTTTGGAACAGTTTCATGCGCCATGATTACGGAATAACTGAAGGCACTGCGATTTTTATAGGCAGATATACACGTATCTTACCTCAATTTTTTTGTCTTTTGCTACGAACGTTACTATTACCATCGGTTTCATTATCGAACGCAATTCGATTACGACACACAACACCGACGCGGCCCGGTTGGTGCACTTCTTCGGTTTTTGCACATTCTCACAACAGAGGAATTTTTCAAAAATCTAACTTGCAGATTGTGATCCCTATCATAAGCTTATTCTTAATGCCTCTGTAAAAGTTTTATTTTTTATAGTGTAGGCAGAGATGCAAAGTTGCTCTTTTTGGCCACGATGGTAAGCAAAAAGAGCAACTTCACATCTCTAGGAGAATAGCCCTATTCTCCTAGAGATGCGAAGTTTCTCTTCGCTTTTCTGCCTACACAAAATAAAACTTTTTTTACCCGGTTTGTGTTAGTTTGTGGATTTTGTAAAAGCTTGTTAAATTCACTCCTTACTTAAGTATGGCGCACATCCACGGGAACTCTGCGAACTTGGTCTCTCCGTCCACATCACCTGTGGTCCTGATGCCCACGCCCTTGGGGTTCCTCCAGCCGCAGCCTTCTCTCTGTAAAGAAATAACAGGATTATCGGACTATGATCCAAGAGAAACTTATTGTATAGGACACCGATCCGACGACCGGTCGTCAAAAATGAAAATGATCGGTGTCCCCACAGAGGTCGCGATCTCTGTGGCGCAGCGGGCGAAGGCCGCCTTGGCCGAAAATTCATCTAGGACAGGGGTGCTCAGACTTTCTTCTTCTTCTAAGTCGGTCACTCTTGGCAGAGTGGTCGTGGTTATGATGGGGTCCTGATGAACGGCAGCTCGTGCAATGCGACGCCATCGTTCCCGGTTGGTTGCGTTGTGGGAGCAGTCGGTCATGCTGGACTGTGTCAGAGAGGTGATGAGGTCCGACCATCTGGTTGGAGAACGACCACGAGACCTCTTGCCCTCCATTCTGCCCTGAACCACGAGACGCTCCATGGAGTCTTCATTCCGGGTTACGTGCCCAAAGAACTTGTGCTCAGACTTTACTGCACTTTAAAACTGAACATGTATAAAATGAAGGAATCTTAATACGAAGTGGAATCGGTTTTGCGAGACAAGGACGAGCGAACGTCAAGCTGGGAAGGCGAGAAAGGCATGCGATAGACGCGGAATTGCCAGGCCGCGCGCAATTTCACTGGCCGTTTGTTATTAATTTGTTTTTTGGACTAAAATAACACTCTTTCGCAAAAAAATAAAACCATAATCGCCTAAACTACTTAATCGGTTATTTTTTTTTAAATATGATAAGTAATTAGCAAATGAAACTGCTTTTTCCGTAGAAGTATTTGTGCAAAAATGAAGATCAAGGAAATTTTGCGATTTTTTTGTATCGAGTCAAGTATTGTCAATCGTGTTTCGACTCCCCTAACTTACTAACTAGAATCCTAAACTTTAGATGCTTATGAAAAATTATAAAAATTCAATGTTTTTTTGCCCTACAATTGATTTTCCACATATTAAAAACGTGGGTTTTGGGACGACGTTTGAGCACCCCTGATCTAGGACAAAATCTTCAGTCAAATCTTTTCTTGCCATAGCCTTCAGAACCAAATAAGTAACCATGAAGTCCTCAAATAAAGACAGTGACCATAAAATCAATGTTTCAATTTCAACACCTAAGAGGATAAATACGCTACCTACTTAATTATTAACTACATTTTCCTTAAGAGTCGTGCGTGCAATAATATCCATACAAAACGTTGCAGTTTACTTTAAGCAGTTTACTGCTTGTACTCTAGTTAAAGTAAATTATTCATTTACCCACATGACTTATAGCTCAAGTATTTGTATTTATTGTGAAAATTATCCTGCTAGTTAGACGAAAGTTTTTAAGGATGAATGATTAAAGGATTAATAATAATGTCCTCCTAGCCGAATTTCGACCACGGCGGCCAGTCTCATCGGAGACTAGCCAGCTTGCCGACCTCCTCGACAGCCTATAATGGTCCACTGCTGGACGCAGGCCTCCCCCTGAAAAGCGCCTTATTGACTTTTATCTCATGGGGGTAACGCACCGCATGTGGGTTGGTAGAATTGTTCTGCAGGGGGCGCTGCTGCCCGCCCCCGGTGGATATCCCTTAGTCGCCTCTCTAGACACCCGCGGGAAGAGTTGGGGTGGTGCTAATTCTAAGCCGGCACCACACAGCTAGCCAGATGCGCAGGACATATTATAGTGCACAAGTGTGTGTGCCAATAGTTTTATATTGGATGATGATGAAGGATATACGCGAACAACTGAGAAAAGGGTTTGAAGATTTTGGCCCTAACATTGGTCAACATTTTGTTTTTTTATTTTCAAAATCGCGGCGCACAAAACCGTTATTATGGAAAGACACAAATAAATAAAATTCATCGGCATTATTTCCTAAAGCGTTAAGTTTCTGAGATATTATTAGCGTTATGGAGATAAAATATTGTTATTTTTATCATTATTTTTAAAAGTATTTTTCATTTGTTTTAGTGTCCTCTATCCAAATACACATATAACTACTAAGGTGTGCGGCAATTTTGAAAAAAAAAAAAACAAATATTTTAGGGCCATCCATCCATACTAATCTTCAAACCCTACTAACTATAAAGGAACGTACCCATACTACGTGACCCGTTCAGGGGGGGGAGGTCTTTAAAATATCACGCTTGGTCACAAGGAGGAGGGGAGAGGGGGCTTAGGTTCTTGTCACGTAGTCAATAATCCTCTAGGGAAATCTCGCAGGTGCCAAGACATGTTTTTGTAAATTAAATTCCGATATTACAATATGTTTTTTGAAAAGTGTGTATTAAATTTTAAAATATTAGAGACATCATCAAATTTTCAAAGAAATAGCTCAATTTTACTTACCTACTGCATTGACTAGGTCTGTTGTAGTCTATGGTCTTAGTGTCTAAGCTGTCAGTGTCAAACGTAATTGTCACCTGTCACTGGCTCGCCCTCACACTTGTTAATGTCGTGTCTTACGTTGAATAAACTATGGTCTCCGATTCTAAGTCTTTCTTTTTATGGAACGTCCGAGCCTCTGCCAACGACAAGACAATTAAATAAACAAGGTCTTTTATACCTATCAAACTGGTCTTACAGGTCATCCATTTTAGCAAAAACGTTGACCTCAGATCAACTGTACGAGATCTTGGTTCGCTCGAAAAAAGCAAAAAAACTTGAAATAATAATAATATAAAGTCAGGTAGCGTTGGTCTATAAAATTAATTTACACAAGGTATTCATCTGGTTTGGCAGGTTTATTAAATATCTAGTTATAATCTGTATAAAACAAGAAAAAAGGCTGAATTTGTACAGTCAGGTCCTCTAAGTCGATTGTCGATTTGGTGCTACACTGTTATGACAATGTAATTATGTTACTTAATAAATAAAATAAATAAAAACTGACGGATTAGCCTATTTGCGGTTGAAGAACGATCACCAAACAGACACACCAACATAAACTATTTACTTTACGACTTATTGCTAAATTAATACGTTGCAAAAATAAAATAACAATCGGTGTTAGCACTCATAGCAATTCGGCTTTTACTCTCAATTAACTGTACACTATGAATTTTATTTAATAACTTTAGTAACGACTAGCTGCATTCTTACTACCCTATTACCCGTTTTCCCGTAGGAATGAAGCATTTTCTCGCGGTAAAAAGTAGCCTATGTTCATCAGGAATAATGTGGGCTTCTAATGGTAAAAGAATTTTTCAAATCGGTCCAGTAGTTTCGGAGTTTATTCAATACAAACAATCAAATCTTTCCTCTTTATAATATTGTATAGATAATACTTGTTTACTTCATTGACTGTCCTCAACATTCTACGGTAATTCCCTTTTTCTAGTTGTGACGTCGATAGTAATAAGTTTATAGTTATAAAGTTCAGAGCTTAGAATAAGAAGGCTTAGAATGATAGTTGACACAAACGAGGTAAGTCTAAAAAATTGCGACTAAACGTCGCAATTTTCATTTTGAGCCTTTAGTACAATACTTCAAATGACGCGGAAAGCAGCTCTCACATAAAAATATAAAAATGATGTGTTGTGCGGTGAAAGGGTATTTAAACACCAGTAGCAAGAAAAATAATACTGCTAATATCTCATTGCACTGGTCTACACACATATTACATTTGTAATTTTGCCTAAAACAGTCATCAAAACTCATAAATAAATTTAAAAATTTCGTCCACCATTTTCGTGAAAATGTTGCTATGCTCTGGGTAAAAAATACCCCGGTTTTGTTACATAGTATAGGTATATAAAAATAGTACTGTAAAAATAATAATAGTACCCGTGCCTCGGAAAGCACGTTGAGCGTTGGTCTTGCGCCTGACCTCTCCCCGGTCGTGTCGATCTGTCATCCCATCGGATTTTGAGAGTGAGGGAACAGAGACTGCACCTACGTTTGCACACACACTTGTGCACTATAATATGTCCTGCGTATCTGGCTAGTCTCCGATGAGGTTGGCCGCCGTGGTCGAAATTCGGCTAGGAGGACATTATTAAAATGGTTGAGGAGAGGGTGGACTTCACTCAAGTTAGGAATCAAACTACGCTACTTCGGAATATCACAGTTTTAGAATGTCTGTCACTCGACGATATTCTGAATAGATTCATATTGTAAACTCAAAGTACTATTTTACAAAGAAAATTGTACATTATTACTAGTAACGCTGAAGAAGTCGTAGGAAATCCTGGTTTTATTTCGGTGTAGGTGCTTATCTAACTTGGGCGTTATTATTCGTGGAAAAAATGCTAGTAGTAGGTGGTGTGAATTTTAAAGGAAAACTGCACAGCTACAATATACTTCACTAGTTAGGTACCTAATCAACTTAAAATATGTAATTTGGTGGGTGAAAAGGAAAATTTTAACAAATTTTGTTGAAAATAACTTTATTAAGGTTGTTCGATATGTAAAACACGTAAATAAGTTTGTTTAGATAGGACATGAACCGTGCAATTACTTACACTGCACGTGGTCGAACACGCACTTGACCGTCTATTTAAATTATTGTTCCGAACACGGACACAATCGGAGCCCATCTTATTTTGCGGACTTGGAGTAAAACCATTTTGTCATTAGACCTAGGAAGAATGATAGTAACCAAAGCTACCAGCGTATATAATATATTATATTTCGTAAAATTAAAAAAAGAAATAAGATAATATCGAAAATAAAATGTAAGGTAACAAAAAAACAATGGCTTATTTTTTAATTGGAACTTTGCTTCAGTTACCCAATTTTTTAGGGAAAAGCTATTCACTTGCAACATTCAATCATACGAATGTGTGAGTGAAAGCACTGTATGTACGTGCTGTCAAAACACACATAGATCGGTTTTTGGTTACACAAATTGTCAAATTGTTGAATGACACTATCCCTCTGCTGAGACAGCAGCGAGTTTTTACTCTATGGTTCAGAGTGCCAACAGGTTCTCCATACATACTATTCCAGGAACTGAATATCTTGACAAGCGCGGATCCCCCGTTATGGGCACGATGGGCATGGTCACAACCCTACTTGAAATCAAAGAACTAAGTACGCCTTAAAAAAATTAAAAAACACAGTGAATCAATGAAAAATAATACATTTTATTATATGTCTGAATTTATAATATATTTATATATATTTGTGTATATTTAGGAGAGCTAGCCCGGATAATCTTTCCAGTGCCATTTCATTGATTCATTGTGTTTTTTATTTTTTTTAAGGCGTACATATATCTGAACCTGGATATCGATGATATTATCAAGTTTTCGCGAAAAAGAAATGTAATGCTTGAATTCGTAATTTAAGCAAGCACTTTAAATAAAGTTGTTTGATGTAAAAATGTTTCAGCATTTAATTTAATTTTATATCCTTTAAAGTTGTAAAAAAATTATCAAAATCGTGATTGTACCATTACAATCACGATTTTGACCAATAGGTACCATTATTGGTAGCCAAATTAAGTCTCTCTTGGTGCATTTCACTTGCTAGTCATACTTACGACTTCTGAGAAAGCTTAAATTAATTTACCCAGTCTAGTGCCTATATTGACGACCTCCGTGGCGCAGCGGGCGAAGGTCCGCCTGCGACGCAGGAGGTTGCGTTCGATTCCCGCCTCGGAACAAATTTGTGTACGATCTGCAGAAATTTGTTCCGTTGGTCCTGGTGTTTTCTATGTATAATAAAATATCTATCTATGTAGTATATTGTATTAAGTATATCAGTTATCTAGTACCCATAACACAAGCTCTGCTTAGCTTGGGGCCAGATAATGCTGTGTGAATTGTCCAGCATTATTTATTTATATTGGCTTACTGGCTACTAGAAAAGAAGAAATAATAATTTATTGATTGAAATTGATTTTGAATTTAACCAAAACTGTTCGCCTGGTCCGAGGAAGTCAGACCCGATTTCGTCCAATCAAATGGACGAATTCGGGTCTGTATCAGTCTTAATTGTAATGAAGCGAAAATTTTAAAATAACATCGTTTTTTACGAAAAAGTGCAAAATTTCTCGGAGTACTCGAGAAACTCGAGAAATCCTAGTCGAGAATTCTCGTGCCTCAAGAAATAAAAAGATCGAGAAACCAGAAACCCTAATACGTACTTGTAAGTTTATTTACTAGATTAAGTTTAAATTGTAAGGCTATATACAAAAAGAAAAAAAGAAAAAGAAAACAAATAAAGATTTTTCAACCAACATAAATATCGTAGAATAGATTGTAAGAATTAATGACGTTCAACCTTAACCGCTGACCACAGATAAAAAGGTCAATGCTGAAGGCCGTATTATAATTCATTGTGTGTGAGTGTTTGTGTGTGTGTAACAATAACAATCAAAGGTAGGTCTTCGTCACTTTGCACTAAGCTTGTGTGAAGCAAGTGCATAGTTTATTATGCAACTCCCGAAAAAGACAAATGATTTAATCAAAGAATAGGAACAAATTAGAACTAGTATCTATACCTACTTGTAATGCTCGCCTTGTGGTGCCGGCTTAGAATTTGCACCAAACAAACTCTTCCCGCGGGTGTCATAAGAGGCGACTAAGGGATTTCCACCGGGGGGCGGGCAGCGCGCCCTCAGCTGTACAATTCTACCGAACTGCGATCCCCAACCCGCATGCGGTGCATGGAGGCACTACCCCCATGAGATAAAAGCCAATACGGCGCTTATCAGGGGGAGGCCTGCGTCCAGCAGTGGACCAATACAGGCTGTTGAGGTTGAGGTTGAGGATATGAACGGCAAAAGCTTTCTTCTGCGTATTTTAACATTTTAACTCCCCTAAGATCTTGAGTGGTGATCTGTGATTATGGCGAAACCCGAGGAGAGAGATGGAGAACCACTAAATATTATGCGACACTCCACTCGGTACCAAGCCACCAGAATTTTCAATAAATTGCCGCTCGAAATAAAAGAAGTTATACATAACAGAACACTTCTAAAAAATAAGTTAAAATGTTATATTCTGGAGAAGTGTATCTAGGTACTCCATTGAGGAAATATAACTTAAAAAATGACATAGTTAAATCTGTCTTCATAATGTCATTTTGTCAACATTAAGATAGTGTCTGATCTATTTGTACTTTTTAATCTATAATTTGACCATCTACTTAATTATTTTAAAATTTAATCTAATCTAAATTTTATCTATTTTATGTGACAATTATTCAATATGTAATTTAAAATGATTATTTTTTCTTTAGTTTAATTTAATTTAAGTTTCCGCACACAATGTATATTGTTATTAAGGAATAAATAAATACAAATACAAAACCGGTTCTTACGCCACAACCGCCACGGCAAACAACAAAAATCACTACACAAGGGATAAACCTCTCTAGAACCGCACACATCCTGAAGAATCCCTCGTTAAGGGATGAAACGTTGGTGTTCTTCTAACACTGGGTTCGTAGTTAACCCGCTTACGTTCATAATGAACACAAATCATGGCATATCATACCCAAATAGTAGGGAGGCAAGTAGCTATTTGAGTTAGCGACGACGCGCTCAAATGGCAACCTATTTATATAAATAGAAATTTATATAACATATTAATATTTATAGAAATTTGTTCCGTTGGTCTGGGTGTTTTCTATGTATAATAAAAAAATATCTATCTATGTAGTGTATTGTATTAAGTATATCAGTTATCTAGTACCCATAACACATGCTCTGCTTAGCTTGGGGCTAGATAATGCTGTGTGAATTGTCCAGCATTATTTATTTATTTTTATTTATTTATTTTATTTCATAACTTATATTGGTAGGTTAGTTAGAATAACAATTAGCATTTTTTATATTATTTCCCTTAAATATTCTTTTCTTCTCTTTTAATTTGTAACTACCAAAAGTTTTCTCCTGTTTCGTTTTTATGATTTTTCTATTGTAACCTGGCCAAAATTTGTAAAATATATATTTAAAAAAACGTGGTATATAACCTGCTAAGAGTGATTTAAGTGCTTACCGTAGGCTTACCAGGCAGCAGGTGTCAATGTATGATAGATATGGGTCGTCGTGCTTACCGTAGGCTCATCAGGCTCAGGCTTGGGGGTCACGGGGTCGGTGGGCGGTCTCTTGTCGGTCACCAGGCAGCAGGTGTCAATGTATGATAGATATGGGTCGTCGTGCTTACCGTCGGCTCATCAGGCTCAGGCTTGGGGGTCACGGGGTCGGTGGGCGGTCTCTTGTCGGTCACCAGGCAGCAGGTGTCAATGTATGATAGATATGGGTCGTCGTGCTTACCGTAGGCTCATCAGGCTCAGGCTTGGGGGTCACGGGGTCGGTGGGCGGTCTCTTGTCGGTCACCAGGCAGCAGGTGTCAATGTATGATAGATATGGGTCGTCGTGCTTACCGTAGGCTCATCAGGCTCAGGCTTGGGGGTCACGGGGTCGGTGGGCGGTCTCTTGTCGGTCACCAGGCAGCAGGTGTCAATGTATGATAGACAGGGGCCGTCGCGGAACCTAAAATAGATAAAAAGAAATAAATAATGCTGGTCTTTTTTACACTGCATCGTCCGGTCCCAAAGTGAGCAGAGCTTGTAGGTTAGGTATTATGTATAGAAATAGAAATTGAAAATCATTTGTTGCCTTAACGCAGAAAATACACAAAATAAAACTAAACTTTCATTAAATAATTAAAACTAATAAACTAAGACAAAAGGAGTAAATTCGGCATTTAGCTGTAATGCATTAATATGCAAGCAGCGCGCTGTTTTTCAATTTACTCTTCTCGGATAGCTGGTCACCGAGAGGTTAAAGTGATAGCGGGATTATAACGATTATATACATAAAAATTGAACAATCTAGAGTACCTGACATTGAGTATATTTTTGTACATAGGTACAATGAAATTAAATGTACGGCGTTTTATACAATCACGTTTGTCTATGTATGGGTATTAGTTGGTAATACTTACCAGATTACTGATAAACCTAACGACAAAAATTACTGAATATTGTAAATTTTTTGCAATTGGAATACGCGACGTAATTTCTTCAGAAATCATACACAGATAAGTTTTAGCCTGTACACCGAAATTTTGTATACAAAAAAAAATCTAAATATTCGGACCTAAATGGCTGTAACTTTTGATTGCGTTGACCTAGACGTTTTATTTGTATCGAGGCTTCAAGAGATTACGGACTTGAGTATTTGATGTTAATTTCAACTCGATACCTCAACGCGTTCCTGAGAAAAGGGGGTTGACAGACGGACAGACAGACAGAGGGACAACAAACTGATTCTATAAGGGTTCATTTTTTCCTTTTGAGGTACGGAACCCCAAAAATGGGCGAATATTGCAAATACAATACTTAAAATAAACTTGCTTAATACGTCTATAAAAAATTACCTGATATCAATAACCCCAATTCCGTCGGTGTTCACGGTATTATCCGCCGTATTACAAAGGTAGTAAGGAACACATTCGCCTGCCACTCCTTCAGGGGTCGTGCAAGTGAGATCTTGGGTAACTGTGAAGGAAATAAAAATTTACGACCTCTAAGGCACAGTGGTTGAAGGTGAAATGTAGAAGGTTGCGGGATCGATTACTGTCGCGAGACAAATTTTTGTCTGCAAATGTTTTTACGTTACAAAAATGCTTTATTGTACACGAAAAGAAAATTACAATCAGACGTTAAATAAAACAAGTACAATGGAGGAATTATCGCTTAGAAGCGATATCTTCCAGGCAACCTTTGATTGGAGAAATTTAAGTTAATTTAGGAAGATCCATCCTATGATGCGCTGTGGTACCGGCTTAGAATTTGCACCACCCCAACTCTTCCCGCGGGTGTCGTAAGAGGCGACTAAAGGATATCCACCGGGGGCGGGCAGCAGCAGGGGTGAATTACCAATAACCCTATATAGGCTGTTGAGTTTGAGGTTAAGGTTGTCCTATGATGGAGGTCAGGTCAGGTCAGTCTTCATAAACCCACTGCTGAATATTGACCTCCTCCCGAACACAGCGATCCTGAGCCACCCCCATCTAACGAATCCCTGCCGCTACAATGTCTTACGCTACAACGGATACACAGACACGTTAAACTTATAACACCCCTCTGTTTTTGCGTCGGGGGTTAAAAACTAGTTCATTCACATGAATAAAAAGTTATAGCTTGATCTAATTGTATTATTTGAAATCCCTGAAAGTAACCAGGTGTTGACCTGGATGGATTAAGTATTTAATACTATGTTAGTTAACCTTTATTGCAAAGAAAAATATGTAAAATAATAGAAAAAACATAGTATTAACAATTCAAACAATTGTAAAAAATATGATAATTGACCTCTTGTATTTGGTTCGCACATTCCCGTACTGAAAAAAAGATGGGTAAGATCGAAGTCGATTTTCTTTCCCCATCGAAATATTTTTTTGGGATTATGATTCGATTTATTCTGCCTGGTTTTCAGTTCCTTTACGTTTATGATGGTTATACTTACCATTGCTTGGTTGAGGCTTTACCAGCGGCACCAAAGTCGACGGCCCACCACCGCTATTCTTGTCTACAACAGTGCCGGTTGATGGCGGAGGCGTCCCGAAGATCTGTCCGATGATGGAGTTCAGGTCTCCGTCGTCCTGAGCCTGACCTTGTACTAGGGCCGCCAGGCAGAAGAGGGGTAGGAGTGGTAGCTGGGGGGAGAAAGGGAAGTTACATTTTAACACTTTCATCGCCCACAGTGCAGTGAGTGAGTTAACCGTTATCTGTGGCGCGGTGGCCGAAGATCCGCCTCCGACGCAGGAGGTTGCGGGTTCCATTCCCGCCTTGGGACAAATGTTTGTACGATCTGCAGATATTTGTTCAGGGTGATCTGGTTGTTTTCTATGTATAATAAAAAATATATCTATGTAATGCATTGTATTAAGTATATCAGTTATCTAGCACCCATAACACAAGCTCTGCTTAGCTTGGGGCTAGATAATACTGTGTGAATTGTCCAGCATTATTTATTTATTTTATTTATATATTTAACTGATTAAAGTAGAAGACTTCATACGGGTAGAAACCACAGATATATTATAATACTAGATGCACCTAGAAAACAAACAATTGACATTAGCAAACGTTCATCATTGTAAAAATATAGACAGACTACATACCGAATTTCATGAAATTTGCTTAGAGGCCTATCACGTCACAACAATGCCGACACCGTTTTCAGAGTTCAAAACAATTTCTAAATTATCTCTCGCGTCTGGTCTCGCGACGCGTGACCCGAGAGCTGGTCAGTATCTGTCGCAGCGCATCAGCATTGTCATACAGCGGGGCAATGCAGCCAGCGTAGCGGGGACGCGACGACTGGTATTGATATGGATCAGTTGAGCTACTTGCAGATTGTTTGCAACAGTCTGCAGATAGCTCAATTGTTTCAAATGTAAATACTAGTTGTAATTTGTTTCTATTATTTGATTGTATTTATTTTTGTGAATAAAGTTTGATTTTTAAATTGAAAATATGGAGTCATCGTACACTTTAATATCAGAAATCTATAAACATTGGTTTATCAAGTCAAATATTACAGAAAATATTAATTTAGTGCGTCAAATTTAGTATGAGTCAGGTAGCCCATTGATGAGTCATCCTGGACGAGGCGCAAATTAAAAAATATATACATTAAAGGTGTTTTTAACACCCGACGCAAAAAGAGAAAGGTGTTGTGTGTCTGTGTATCTGTCTGTGGTATCGTAGCTCCCGAACGTATGAACCAATTTTCGTTTAGTTTTTTTTGTGTCATAGATAATTTTATCCCGAGTGTTCTTAGCCATGTTTCGTAAAAATCAAACGGGGGGTTTTTTAAATTTTAAATTTTGTTCTTGTACTTTTTTTTTATTGATAATGGTCAAGCGTTTGGCCACCAACTCACTTAAAGTAAGTGAAGATGTGGCCTAAGATGGAGCACGCTTTCCCAGAAGGAACTTATTCACCCTAGACTTGAATACTCTAAAAAAAAAATAAAAAAAAAAAAGTAAAGTACTGTAGTAGAAATAGGGTTAAGTACCATTAGGTATATATAAAGTTATGTTCACAGATACGAGAGCCCATGATGACACGTTGACCCCAGCCCGATAATAACTGAGTTACAAAACAACAGTTGTTAAAATCGACATTTTATATCCAAGATGTCATTTACAAAACTGGAAATACTTGAGGAAAATGTTTATTGTAAATGTTGCGTAAATTTGTGCCAGCGCTGTCCCATGCTGAGAAAATATGTTATGTCTTATACATAATTTAGTTTATTTTATGAGGATATCCCTGTGGGAACGGAAACATTAAATTCAATAAAGTAATTTGATGTTTTGAAAAAACTAAAATTCAACTTCGAATCCTGTTGTTTCACACCGTTTACTTTATTTTATGAGGATATCCCTGTGGGAACGGAAACATTAATTTCAATAAAGTAATTTGTTTGTTTTGAAAAACCTAAAAATCTACTCTAATAATCCCTTACGTTTTTAGGGTTACGTATCCGAAGGGTAAAAAAACGAGACCTTATTACTATCAATTTTTGCGGGACAAATACCTACTTATAATCCCTCGGATTTTTTTATGGGACCACTACCGGATAATTTTCTATACAACAGCGAAAGATTTTTCAAAATCGGTCCATTAATGACAGAAAAAACGACGAACATACTTTAAAAAAACTTACATACAAAGACCTCCTTTTTTCGAAGTCGGTTAGTTACAAATAATCGAGACAAATTACAACTAGTATTTACAGGTAAGTACAGTAAATCAATATCCTAAAAATCTAAGCCGTCACCAGAAGGCAGATGCATATGGCATATGCAGTAAGAAATGTAAATAATTTGAGTTGTATCCCTACAAATACCTACTTAAATTGTTAAAAAAATAAAATTGTTCGTCCGAAACGGATAAAATTGTTGAAACATTTATTTTATTTTAAGACCTTGATGTAACACAAATTTACAACAAAATTAATCCATTCAGAGTGGCAGAATGGCAGCATTGCCACGTTGAATAACAATGCTAATTCGTTGACCCAGCATTCCGATCACCCTGTAGACTCTATCTATATTGTACACCCTGTGGGTATCCTATCCTATTCCCAAAAAATAGTTCTTTGTTTTTTTAAATATCTGACCGTCTGGTCTCGCGACGCGTGACCCGAGAGCTAGTCAGTATCTGTCGCAGCGCATCAGCATTGTCATACAGCGGGGACTGTGCAGCCAGCGTAGCGGGGAGACGCGACGACTGGTATTTCGATACTCATTAGAATTAAGTAGTATTTAATTAGTAATTTCTTTGTTAAAAAAGTTTTTTTTTATCAGATCATTTATTATTTGTTATTATTTATTGTTTATTATTCATCATTATTTTTTTATCACTCTATCGAAATTGAATAATTCTCAAGGAAAATATTTATTGTTTACGAGAGAGTTCAGTAATAAATAACTGCACATAAACAATTGTGCCTAGGAATGTGCTAGCACAAGCATGATTAAACTATTTATGGATAAACTATTTATTAAACACACAACACTACTTACTCTTAACCGTAAGCCTCACAGGGTCTTTTGACTATAATGGTTTCGGCAGAATATCAGCGCCTTTCTACTCCTGAGTGGTGGCATTTATGCTGATCCGAGACCTTTTTGCTGCTTTAAAACACAGTACAGTCTCTCTTATTTTGGTACTTTTTTTGTGCAATTGATTTTTTTTGTATATTAAATATAAGTTATTATAAGTATATGTTTTTTTTATGTCTGTTATGTACTGTGTAAAAGTAGCAAATAAATGATTGTCTATGTCTATGATTATAACAAAATTAATAAAATACATTTATAGCCAAACAAGACATGAGGTATAGCGTAAGATAGCATGAACATTATTTTTAAGAACTATTTGTATCTCATTATAAGTGAATATTTTTTTTTTTATGAGAAATGGCACCCTTTATTTAGAAAATCACTAGACTTAAGACCACTTTATTTGTTAATCTGTATGTGATGTGATTTTTCTGTTGGGAGTCCTTAAATAAATAAATTAATAAACGATTTGTTAGCGGTTCGTATAAAAAGCGATTCGTCCAAATCGCGTTTCGTCCAATGCGGTTCGTTAAGAATCTATACGCAGTTCGTTTAAAAGCGATTCGTCCAAATCGCGTTTCGTCCAATGCGGTTCGTTAAGAATCTATACGCAGTTCGTTTAAAAAGCGATTCGTCCAAATCGCGTTTCGTCCAATGCGGTTCGTTAAGAATCTATACGCAGTTCGTTTAAAAAGCGATTCGTCCAAATCGCGTTTCGTCCAATGCGGTTCGTTAAGAATCTATACGCAGTTCGTTTAAAAAGCGATTCGTCCAAATCGCGTTTCGTCCAATAAAGGTACGAGTTGGCAGCGGACGACGTGTCGCAGCGACACTACTGGTTTCTATGTAATGTTCTATAATTCTATTTAATGTATTCTATGAAATGTGTCGCTAACTACGGAGGGAACTTCATAGAAATAATAATAGTTAGTGTTTTTGCATTTAAGCAAAAAAATTTCACTGAGCCATGGCCTATTTGCCGTGCTGTAGCACACACAAACTTGCCTCACATTATTTTAATCCTAAGTACTTACTTATTTTTTAAAGTGCTCGTTTGATTAATTAAACATATTGTACTTGTGTTTAAAATTTGTATATTTGTACTTGTGTTTAAAATTTGTGTATCTTTGTTAATTGTATGTGTGTCTGTAGTACCAAATAATTTTTTTATCTATCTATCATAGAAACCAGTAGTGTCGCTGCGACACTTCGTCCGCTGCTGCCTCATGTCGTCCGATGACAACTCGTACCTTAAGCGTTTCGTCCAATAAGCGGTTCGTCAGGAGTCCATGCGCAGTTTGTTCAATTCTCATTAAGTACTTTAGAATTTTCTAAAATAGTTCACATTCAATATTTATTGTTTTAGGAATGGCAGAAGCCTTTATTCACAAAGAAAATTATAATATCATTAATATTTACAATCGAAACAATTGAGATAACTGCAGACTGTTGCAAACAATCTACAGGTAGCTCAACTGATCCATATCAATACCAGGCATCGCGTCTCCAAGACGCTGGCTGCATTGCCCCGCTGTATGGCAATACTGATACGCTGTGCCAGATAGGGTGGGATTAAAAGTAACCTATGTTTGATTCCAGGATTAGAATTACCTGTGTGCAAAATTTCAGCCCGATCCGTTCATTAGTTTTAGCGTGAAGACGTAACAAAAACCTATCCATCAATCCATCCAAACTTTCGTATTTATAATATTAGTGTCATAAATGAATTTAGTATTTGTATTTTGTGCAGTCGGATAACAAGGCAATTAGATTTTATGTTTACCTACGACATTACACCAATTCGTAATGCAACTTGACTGAACCTAATTTAAAATCTCTATGCTTTTTAACTGATTACAATGCCTTACAAGGCATCTTTTCTGTAGGTTTCATAGTTTTTGAAATATTTTGAAAAAAGTCGAAAAAAAAACCCATTCCCTCCCCCCTATCTCCGAAGTTTGCCGATTTAAAATCTCTATACTTTTTAACTGATTACAATGCCTTGTAAATAAATTATTTCGAACCCATTCGATTTTCATCATCATCATCAGCCTATATTAGTCCACTGCTGGACATAGGCCTCCGCTAATGAGCGCCATAGCGCCCTATCTTCAGCTTGCCGCATCCAGCATCTGCCTGTAGTCTTTCGCAGATCGTCATCCCAACTGGCCGGAGGGCGTCCTACACTACGTTTGCCGAGTCGTGGTCGTTTCCATTTTAGAATAGCGAAACTGGATGGTGAATATTTGTAAACAAAGCACGACAGAAAAACTTAGATCTCACTTGCTTGAACTGCAGGGTAGTTACTTTTTTCATTATTAACATAATTATGGTTTCACTAGCAGCGCCTCGCGGTTTCACCCGCGTAGTTCCCGTGGGAATTCCGGGATAAAATATAGCCTATGTGTTATTCCAAACTATAATCTACCTCTGTGCCAAATTTCATCCAGATCCGTTCAGTAGTTATTGCGTGAAAGAGTAACAAACATACATAGTTGACATATAAACTTTCGCGTTTATAATATTAGTAGCATTACTAATTGCTATTAAAACAGGGTAGTTGGAAAAAAGTCCCGTTTGGCAGTAACGAGAACAAAGTGGTTTTTCCTCAATAAAATTCCAATTTTTAAGTTTTTCCCCTCGAGTAAATACACAATCTTTGCCAAATCTTTACAAACCGATGATTTTTACTAACATGCGAGTCAAGGACATCAAATACCTACCGTACCGTTGACATTGATCAACGTACTTAACATCTATTTGACTAACAAAGAATACAAACATATTAGAACTAGAATCTACAATCGAAACTATTGAGCCAACTGCAGATTTCAAACAATCTACAGGAAGCTCAACTGATCATTAAAAAAACTGTAATCGGATGCGAATTTTTTGATCATATTCAAGTCAAATTTAAAGCAGTAGGTTAGGTTAAGTTAGTGTGTATATTGTACTTAAATAACTTTTAGAATATAAGCAATTCTTTTGTACCTACTCTTAGGTTTTAATTCTAATTTTGTTTTATATACCTACCTACTTTTGTTCTACTTCTATATATGATTGTATTTTGTGCTGTCCATTTGTGAACCAAATAAACCATCTATCTATCTATACATAATGCAAAGTACCTATGCAAACTTACCATTTTGTAGGAATCCACACACTAAAACTGTAATTAATCTGTGACTATGACAATAACTGATTATCAACACACTTCCAAAACCGGTTGGCAGTGTGTTTTCGAGACTGTTTTCCTTGTACCAAGGAGGTCCGGTTATGACCGAGTGTAACCCTCGACTGAACTTGTGTGGTGATGCTGCGTGAATTATATGGTACTTTACCTATTTGTGACTCGTTTTTATCTCTTGCTTGCATGTTAAATACCTGTATCCTGTGAATAATTACTAAAAATACATACCTACATACATACAAACATAATATAAATACTAGAAATAAGAATAAATTCGCTGTGCCCACAACTAGGATAAATACAAGACAAGATAAATGTATCTTTTAAAGGGCAATGTATACGCTTCTACAACAAAACTCCAAGGGAGTTGCAAAAATTATCAATAAATAAATTCAAACAAATTGTCAAACATATCCTTTGTAAAAAGGCTTACTATAAATATCAGATTATCTAGAGGATAAAAAGGCTTGGGACGAGTTTTGCTGCAACTCGAAAAATAACAACTAACAGGCTGAAGGTTTCTTCGTCGCTTCTTTACTAGTCTACATACCGAAGCGACAGAAATCAAAAAAATCACTTTATTTCCGTGTCAGTGTTTAGTTTTACAATTTGACCTTTTCTAAGTATAAATTTACTGTATTTATGGAAATAAAGAGTTTTTGATTTGATTTGATTTGAATAATACATGTATAGTGTGAATTATGATTTGGACGCGATCGGAACACATTACAAAACCTACGTTATTTACTATTTATTACTCTTAATCGAAATAAATACATATAATAGACAAAATTAATGCAGCCACCGTCTTGGGGACACTGATTGATATGGATCAGTTGTGCTCCTTCTAGATTGATGGCTAAAATCAGCGGCCAGGTATTCCTGCAGCAGTAGGCGTAAGGGAAAATGCGCGCCTGCCAAGCCGCCGCGCTGTGTTTTTTGTAGTTATTTAAATTTTAATTTGTTTAGAAATATTAAGTGTCCTTAGTTGTGTACAAAAAAGTGTGATATCAGTATTTCACTAGTCATAGTTTTGAAAAAACTTTAGAAAAAGGGGTAATTTTGGGATTTTTTTCCATGGAGTGAAGTTCATTAGATCTTGTAACTGAATGCGGTTTTGACTAGACTAGATCCTTAGGTAATTAATATACCTATATCTTTTTTTCAGAATTGTAAACACCATTTTCTATGTCTCAGATGGTTTTAAAAATCACAAAAATGCAGCCTCTGCTGGCCTAACAAGCCTTAAAATTAAATTTTCCGCATTCAGACTACTTTGGTCTGAACGCAGTGGGATGAATACGGCATAAATTATTTTTTACGGTTCCGTACCTCAAAAGGAAAAAAGGAACCCTTATAGGATCACTTTGTTGTCCGTCTGTATGTCTGTCTGTCAATCTCATTTTCACAGGAACGCGTGGACGTATCGAGTTGGAATTAACGTTAAATACTCAAGTCCGTAACCTCTTAAAGCCGCGATATAAATAAAACTTCTAAGTCTGAGAAAAGTTACTGCCATTTATATCCGAATATTTTGAAATTTCCAAGGGAATCACATGCACACAAAACCTATAGGGTACTTCCCGTAGACTTAGAATTATGAAATTTGGCAAGAAGCAAGGCCTTTAGCACAAGTTAAGGAAAAAATCCGAATACTGTAAATTTGTAGTTTATTCCAATATAGGCTATTGAGGTTGAGGTGAACAATGGTCTACAATTTTAAGTAGTATATTATATTTTTTTGTAAGTACCTAACTATTTAAAATAAAAATAAATAAATCACCATCAAATGGTAAATTTAAATTTCTCAAAAAGCTAGGCTGGGGTATATTTTAATTAAAGTAAGTTAAATTAAAGTAAGTTTCTTGTCTAGCGAGGAATAGGTACCAAATCATTTTGACACAAAACCGGCCAAGTGCGAGTCAACTCGCACTTGCATAGCTATAAATATAAATAAATAATGCTGGACACAACATATGGCATAAACTAGTTTATAATATTAGTATGGATAGATATACATGTCGTAGATGATTTAACACTCTCATAGCCTATCGCAGTGAATGTGTTAAAGGGTTCTGTACAACCTCCTTACTTATCTTGCAATGCGCCTATTATCTGTGCGGATCACCAACACGTCTATTGTTTGACGTTAGACCAATTCTAATAGAGGACAGAAGAAACAAAAAAAATCAGCTAAGTGGAATTCTGGTTCAATCATCGTAGCTGAAAGTAGTAGAAAGTCATAGAAACCATGTAGAAACGGTCTCTTTTATTTCGTGTAGCCTTGAGTCAGTGTTTCAAGCCCTATTTTCAACTGACATGTATAAAATTTGCTCTACCTAATGTAAAACACGTTAAGATTGATGTAAACGTAAAAGGAGAAACGTTAGAAATTGTAAACAGTACAGTATTCTTAGGAATAACCTTAGATAGTAAACTTCAATGGGGCCCACACATAGATAAGCTATCGAAGAGACTTAGTTCTGCAGCGTATGCAGTCAAAAAAATCCGTCATCTTACAGACGTTGATACTTCTAGACTAGTCTATTTCAGCTACTTCCATAGTGTTATGTCTTATGGCATACTGCTGTGGGGGAACGCTGCAGATATTAACACCGTATTTGTGCTGCAGAAGAGAGCTGTTCGTGCAATCTATAATATGGGTCCCAGAGAATCCCTGCGTGATAAATTCAAAGAAATAAACATAATGACAGTATATCGGGTCGCACTGCCGAGGCTGGGCAGTGAATGAGTTAACCGTTATCTGTGGTGCGGTGGCCGAAGATCCGCCTCCGACGCAGGATGTTGCGGGTTCGATTCTTGCCTCGGGACAAATGTTTGTACGATCTGCAGATATTTTGTTCAGGGTGTTCTGGTTGTTTTCTATGTATAATAAAAAATATCTATCTATGTAATGCATTGTAATAGGTATATCAATTATCTAGCACCCATAACACAAGCTCTGCTTAGCTTGGGGCTGGATAATGCTGTGTGAATTGTCCAGCATTATTTATTTAGGTATTATATTTATATATTTAACCTTAGGCTTATGATTCTGATTAAAGTAGAAGACTTCATACGGGTAGAAACCACTGATATAATACTATCTGCGCCTAGAAAACAAATAATTGACATTAGCAAACGTTCATCATTGTAAAAATATAGACAGACTAAATAGCGAATTTCACTTGTATAAGATCCGACATGAAATTTGCTCAGAGGCCTATTACGTCACAACAATGCCGACACCGTTTTCAGAGTTAAAAATTAAAAAGAAACAATTTTTAAATTATGTCTCGCGTCTGGTCTCGCGACGCGTGACCCGAGAGCTCAGTCAGTATCTGTCGCAGCGCATCAGCATTGTCATACAGCGGGGCAATGCAGCCAGCGTAGCGGGGACGCGACGACTGGTATTGATATGGATCAGTTGAGCTACCTGTAGATTGTTTGCAACAGTCTGCAGTTAGCTCAATTGTTTCAATTGTAAATACTAGTTTTAATTTATTTCTATTATTTGATTGTATTTATTTTTGTGAATAAAGTTTGATTTTTAAATTGAAAATATGGAGTCATCGTACACTTTAATATCAGAAATCTATAAACATTGGTTTATCAAGTCAAATATTACAGAAAATATTAATTTAGTGCGTCAAATTTGGTATGAGTCAGGTAGCCCATTGATGAGTCATCCTGGACGAGGTGCAAATTAAAAAATTTATACACATTAAAGGTGTTTTTAACACCCGACGCCAAAAGAGAAAGGTGTTGTGTGTCTGTGTATCTGTCTGTGGTATCGTAGCTCCCAAACGGATGAACCAATTTTCGTTTAGTTTTTTTTGTGTAATAGATAATTTTATCCCGAGTGTTCTTAGGCCATGTTTCGTAAAAATCAAACGGGGGGTTTTTAAATTTTAAATTTTTTCTTGTACTTATTTTTTTTTTAATTGATAATGGTCAAGCGTTTGGCCACCAACTCACTTAAAGTAAGTGAAGATGTGGCCTAAGATGAAGCACGCTTTCCCAGAAGGAACTTATTCAGCCTAGACTTGAAGACTCTAAAAAAAAATTTAAAAAAAAAAGTAAAGTACTGTAGTAGAAATAGGGTTAAGTACCATTAGGTATAAATAAAGTTATGTTCACAGATACCAGAGCCCATGATGACACGTTGACCCCAGCCCGATAATAACTGAGTTACAAAACAACAGTTGTTAAAATCGACATTTTATATCCAAGATGTCATTTACAAAACTGGAAATACTTGAGGAAAATGTTTATTGTAAATGTTGCGTAAATTTATGCCAGCGCTGTCCCATGCTGAGAAAATATGTTATGTCTTTATACATAATTTACTTTATTTTATGAGGATATCCCTGTGGGAACGGAAACATTCATTTCAATAAAGTAATTTGATTGTTTTGAAAAAACTAAAATTCAACTTCGAATCCTGTTATTTCACACCGTTTACTTTAATTTATAAGAATTTCCCTGTGTAAACATTAAATTCAATAAAGTAATTTGTTTGTTTTGAAATAACTAAAAATCTACTCTAATCCCTTACGTTTTTAGGGTTACGTATCCGAAGGGTAAAAAAACGAGACCTTTTTTGATAAATTTTTGCGGGACAAATACTAATAATCCCTCAGATTTTTTTTATGGCAACATTTCGGGATAATTCTCTATACAATAGCTAAAGATTTTTCAAAATCGGTCCATTATTGACAGAAAAAACGACGAACATACTTTAAAAAAACTTACATACAGACCTCAACCTTTTTTCGAAGTCGGTTAGTTGCAAATAATCGAGACAAGACAATAATTAAAACAAGTATTTACAGCAAGCTTATTACACTAATAAACGCACGTGCCTAAACGCACGCAAACAGACGTAAACGCACGTACGTGCGTTTGCGTGCGTTTGCTTTTACATATACATAATATAAAAAAAAAGACCTTGATGTAACACAATTTCACAATAAAATTATTCTATTCAGAGTGGCTGAATGGCAGCATTGCCACGTTGAATGGCAATGCTAATTCGTTGACCCAGCATTCCGATCACCCTGTAGACTCTATCTATATTGTACACCCTGTGGGTATCCTATCCTATTCCCAAAAAATAGTTCTTTGTTTTATTAAATATCTGACCGTCCGCGTCTGGTCGAAGCGACGCGTGACCCGAGAGGTAGTCAGTATCTGTCGCAGCGCATCAGCATTGTCATACAGCGGGGCAATGCAGCCAGCGTAGCGGGGAGACGCGACGACTGGTATTTCGATACTCATTAGAATTAAGTAGTATTTAATTAGTAATTTCTTTGTTAAAAAAGTTTTTTTTTATCAGATCATTTATTATTTGTTATTATTTATTGTTTATTATTCATCATTATTTTTTTATCACTCTATCGGAATCTGAAAAATTCTCAAGGAAAATAATTATTGTTTACGAGAGAGTTCAGCTATTAAATAACTGCACATAAACAATTGTGCCTAGGAATGTGCTAGCACAAGCATGATTAAACTATTTATGAATAAACTATTTATTAAACACACAATACTACTTACTGTAAACCGTAAGCCTCACAGGGTCTTTTGACTAAAATGGTTTCGGCAGAATATCAGCGCCTTTCTACTCCTGAGTGGTAAGGCATTTATGCTGAGCCGAGACCTTTTTGCTGCTGTAAAACACAGTACAGTCTCTCTTGTTTTGGTATTTTTTTTTGTGTAATTTTTTTTTTTTGTATATTTAATATAAGTTATATGTTTTATTTTTATGTCTGTTATGTACTGTTTAAGTAGCAAATAAATGATTGTTTATGTCTATGTCTATGTCTATGATTATAACAAAATTAATAAAATACATTTATAGCCAAACAAGACATGAGGTATAGCGTAAGATACTCGTAGCATGAACATTATTTTTAAGAACTATTTGTATCTCATTATAAGTGAATATTTTTGTTTTTATGAGAAATGGCACCCTTTATTTAGAAAATCACTCGACTTAAGACCACTTTATTTGTTAATCTGTATGTGATGTGTTTTTTCTGTTGGCAGTCCTTAAATAAATAAATAAATAAACGATTTGTTAGCGGTTCGTATAAAAAGCGATTCGTCCAAATCGCGTTACGTCCAATGCGGTTTGTTAAGAATCTATACGCAGTTCGTTTAAAAAGCGATTCGTCCAAATCGCGTTTCGTCCAATGCGGTTCGTTAAGAATCTATACGCAGTTCGTTTAAAAAGCGATTCGTCCAAATCGCGTTTCGTCCAATGCGGTTCGTTAAGAATCTATACGCAGTTCGTTTAAAAAGCGATTCGTCCAAATCGCGTTACGTCCAATGCGGTTTGTTAAGAATCTATACGCAGTTCGTTTAAAAAGCGATTCGTCCAAATCGCGTTTCGTCCAATAAAGGTACGAGTTGGCAGCGGACGACGTGTCGCAGCGACACTACTGGTTTCTATGTAATGTTCTATAATTCTATGTAATGTATTCTATGAAATGTGTCGCTAACTACGGAGGGAACTTCATAGAAATAATAATAGTTAGTGTTTTTGCATTTAAGCAAAAAAATTTTCACTGAGCCATGGCCTATTTGCCGTGCTGCAGCACACACAAACTTGCCTCACATTATTTTAATCCTCAGTACTTACTTATTTTTTAAAGTGCTCGTTTGATGAATTAAACATATTGTACTTGTGTTTAAAATTTGTATATTTGTACTTGTGTTTAAAATTTGTGTATCTTTGTTAATTGTATGTGTGTCTGTAGTACCAAATAAATTTTTTATCTATCTATCATAGAAACCAGTAGTGTCGCTGCGACACTTCGTCCGCTGCTGCCTCATGTAGTCCGCTGACAACTCGTACCTTAAGCGTTTCGTCCAATAAGCGGTTCGTCAGGAGTCCATGCGCAGTTTGTCCAATTCTCATTAAGTACTTTAGAATTTTCTAAAATAGTTTACATTCAATATTTATTGTTTTAGGAATGGCAGAAGCCTTTATTCACAAAGAAAATTATAATATAATTAATATTTACAATTGAAACAATTGAGCTAACTGCAGACTGTTGCAAACAATCTACAGGTAGCTCAACTGATCCATATCAATACCAGTCATCGCGTCTCCAAGACGCTGGCTGCATTGCCCCGCTGTATGGCAATGCTGATACGATGTGCCAGATAGGGTGGGATTTAAAGTAGCCTATGTTTGATTCCAGGATTAGAATTACCTGTGTGCAAAATTTCAGCCCGATCCGTTCAGTAGTTTTAGCGTGAAGACGTAACAAAAACCTATCCATCCATCCATCCAAACTTTCGTATTTATAATTTAGTGTCATAAATGAATTTAGTATTTGTATTTTGTGCAGTCGGATAACAAGGCAATTAGATTTTATGTTTACCTACGACATTATACCAATTCGTAATGCAACTTGACTGAACCTAATTTAAAATCTCTATGCTTTTTAACTGATTACAATGCCTTACAAGGCATCTTTTCTGTAGGTTTCATAGTTTTTGAAATATTTTGAAAAAAGTCGAAAAAAAACCCATTCCCTCCCCCCTATCTCCGAAGTTTGCCGATTTAAAATCTCTATGCTTTTTAACTGATTACAATGCCTTGTAAATAAATTATTTCGAACCCATTCGATTTTCATCATCAGCCTATATTAGTCCACTGCTGGACATATAGGCCTCCCCTAATGAGCGCCATAGCGCCCTATCTTCAGCTTGCCGCATCCAGCATCTGCCTGCAGTCTTTCGCAGATCGTCATCCCACCTGGCCGGAGGGCGTCCTACACTACGTTTGCCGAGTCGTGGTCGTTTCGATTTTAAAATAGCGAAACTGGATGGTGAATATTTGTAAACAAAGCACGACAGAAAAACTTAGATCTCACTTGATTGAACTGCTGGGTAGTTACTTTTTTCATTATTAACATAATTATGGTTTCACTAGCAGCGCCTCACGGTTTCACCCGTGTAGTTCCCGTTCCCGTGGGAATTTCGGGATAAAATAGCCTATGTTTATTCCAGACTATAATCTACCTCTGTGCCAAATTTCATCCAGATCCGTTCAGTAGTTATTGCGTGAAAGAGTAACAAACATACATAGATGACATATAAACTTTCGCGTTTATAATATTAGTAGCATTACTAATTGCTATTAAAACAGGGTAGTTGGAAAAAAGTCCCGCTTGGCAGTAACGAGAACAAAGTGGTTTTTCCTCAATAAAATTCAAATTTTTAAGTTTTTCCCCTTGAGTAAATACACAATCTTTGCCAAATCTTTACAATCGGATGATTTTTACTAACACGCGAGTCAAGGACATCAAATACCTACCGTACCGTTGACATTGATCAACGTACTTAAAATCTTGTATTTGACTAACAAAGAATACAAACATATTAGAACTAGAATCTACAATCGAAACTATTGAGCCAACTGCAGATTTCAAACAATCTACAGGAAGCTCAACTGATCATTCAAAAAACTGTAATCAGTAGCGAATTTTTTGAGCATATTCAAGTCAAATTTAAAACAGTAGGTTAGGTTATGTTAGTGTGTATATTGTACTTAAATAACTTTTAGAATATAAGCAATTCTTTTGTACCTACTCTTAGGTTTTAATTCTAATTTTGTTTTATATACCTACCTACTTTTGTTCTACTTCTATATTTGCTTGTATTTTGTGCTGTCAATTTGTGAACCAAATAAACCATCTATCTATCTATACATAATGCAAACTATGAAAACTTACCATTTTGTAGGAATCCACACACTAAAACTGTAATTAATCTGTGACTATGACAATAACTGATTATCAACACACTTCCAAAACCGGTTGGCAGTGTGTTTTCGAGACTGTTTTCCTTGTACCAAGGAGGTCCGGTTATGACCGAGTGTAACCCTCGACTGAACTTGTGTGGTGATGCTGCGTGAATTATATGGTACTTTACCTATTTGTGACTCGTTTTTATCTCTTGCTTGCATGTTAAATACCTGTATCCTGTGAATAATTAATAAAAATACATACATACATACATAATATAAATACTAGAAATAAGAATAAATTCGCTGTGCCCACAACTAGGTTACACAAGATAAATGTATCTTTTAAAGTGCAATGTATACGCTTCTACAACAAAACTCCAAGTGAGTTGCAAAAATTATCAGTAAATAAATTCAAACAAATTGTCAAACATATCCTTTGTAAAAAGGCTTACTACAAAATATCAGATTATCTAGAGGATAAAAAAGCTTGGGACGAGTTTTGCTCCAGCTCGAAAAATAACAACTAACAGGCTAAAGGTTTCTTCGTCGCTTCTTTACTTTAGTCTACATACCGAAGCGACAGAAATCAAAAATATCACTTTATTTCCGTGTCAGTGTTTAGTTTTACAATTTGACCTTTTCTTAGTAGGTAGGTATACATTTATTGTATTTATGGAAATAAAGAGTTTTTGATTTGATTTGATTTGAATAATACATGTATAGTGTGAATTATGATTTGGACGCGATCGGAACACATTACGAAACTTACATTATTTACTATACTACTCTTAATTGAAATAAATACATATAATAGACAAAATTAATGCAGCCAACGTCTTGGGGACGATGATTGATATGGATCAGTTGGGCTACTTGTAGATTGTTGGCCATATTTGCTGATAGCTTCATTGTTTCAATTGTAAATACTAGTTCTAATTTAATTATATTACTTACTAGCTGCATTCTTACTACCCGTTGTCCTATTACCCGTTTTCCCGTTGGAATGAAGCATTTTCCCGCGGTAAAAAGTAGCCTATGTTCATCAGGAATAATGTGGGCTTCTAATGGTAAAAGAATTTTTCAAATCGATCCAGTAGTTTCGGAGCCTATTCAATACAAACAAACAATCAAATCTTTTCTCTTTATAGTATTAGTATAGATGTGATTGTAATTTTCTTTGTGAATAAAGTTAAATAACATTGAACGATGTTACAAAAGTCGCTTACCATTGTTTTTACATTCATTGCTATCCGTAAAAGTATGTTGATGAAAGTACTTTGATAACTTTTCTGTTCTGTATCTTAAAGTGGGACGAATCACGAACGATTTCTGCTTATAATTTAATTTTCCGCATTCGGACGACTTTGGTCTGAACGCAGTGGGATGAATACGGCATAAACTATTTTTTAGGGTCCCGTACCTCAAAAGGAAAAAAGGAACCCTTAAAGGATCTTTTGTTGTCCGTCTGTCTGTCTGTCTGTCAACCCCCTTTTCACAGGAACGCGTGGACGTATCGAGTTGGAATTAACGTTAAATACTCATGTCCGTAACCTCTTGGAGCCGCGATATAAATAAAACTTATAAGTCTGAGAAAAGTTACTGCCATTTATATCCGAATATTTTGAAATTTCCAAGGGAATCACATGCACACAAAACCTATAGGGTACTTCCCGTAGACAGGCATTGCTTCTTGCCAAATTTCATAATTCTAAATGAAATTTGGCAAGAAGCAATGCCTTTAGCACAAGTTAAGGAAAAAATCCGAATATTGTAAATTTGTAGTTTATTCCAATACAAGCCTGTATTGGAATTGAGGTGTAATTAATTAAAGTTAAATTAAAGAATTTCATTACGATCCGTTCAGCCGTTTAGGCGTGAAAAGTCAACACACGGAGTTACTTTTGAATCACACTAATATTATAAATGCGAAAGTTTGGATGGATAGATGGATGGATGGATGTTTGTTACCTCTTCACGCCAAAACTACTGAACGGATCGCGCTAAAATTTTGCATAAATGTTATTCTAATCCTAGAATCAAACGTAGCCCACTTTTTATCCTATAAATCAGTTCCCATGGGATAGAAATCACCTTCAAACGTTTCCATAGAAACAACGTATGCGAAGCCACGGGCATAAAGTAACTACACATAAAAAAGACCCAGAACAAATATCTGTAGATCGTACAAACATTAATCCTGAGGCGGGAATCGAATTCCTGCGTCGCAGGTGGACCTTCGGCCACTACGCCAATAAGGTCGTCAGTTAGTTAGGTTAACAAGCAATTAGTGTATAAATCCTAATAGGTTTCGAAACTTGTTTTTTCGACCAGTCGCCAGTCGGCGAGCTAGTGACAATGTGGCGACTTTTCAAATATTTTGTGGTAAGGCATATATTAAAAAAAAATCACCAGTCTATACTTTTATAAAGAGGAAAGATTTGATAGTTTGTTTGTATTGAATAGGCTTCGAAACTACTGGACCGATTTGAAAAGTTCTTTTACCATTAGAAGCCCACATTATTCCTGATGAACATAGGCTACTTTTTACCGCGGGAAAATGCTTCATTCCTACGGGAAAACGGGTAATAGGACAACGGGTAGTAAGAATGCAGCTAGCTTATTATATTATAAAGGAGTACCTGATTCACTGATAGACAATGCACAGCCCGAACCACTCTGGTTCCAGAGGATTGTACGCATTAACGCGTATGAAGTCGCGAGTTACAGCTAGTTCATTAATAATTATTTTAAAAGTGAAAACTATTATGCTTTAGTTATACCAATGTCTCTACTCATTTGAGTTACACAAGCTGTTTATTTTCAATCGAAAATAAAATAAAATAGGGATCTTAAGAGAGGACGGTAATAATCAATACACACGTGTATCATACGACGTTTTTTTTATTTTAACACACACGTGAATAAATAACAGTAAAAATCATTTTATTACAGAGAAAACAAAAGTTATATATGAGTGAAAGTTTTATTTATTAAACACGTACGCGTTAAAATTATCTATTTAACCCTAGCTCACTAACCTTAATTTCGAGTAACGTTATCACTTATCACTAACCATTCGTAAATTTTACGACGGCTTAAAACATCAATATTTTGTTATTTAGTTTTTATTTATGAGACAAAACAACCATAATTAGAACGTTTAGCCTTCTCTGAGTAAAACTTAAGGATCTATTTCGGAAATAACTTATAAAAATAGTAATTAGACCCAGAAACAATATGCTCCCTGCAAATCGCTTGTTTGCTGCCTTACAGAAGTTCAAGGTCTTATGATTTTTGTTTAGTATATTAGCTGCAAGTTTTAAAAGTTCTGGGAACACCTTGAATGGCTTACCTGAAAACCATAAATATTCATGATTTCACCGATGATTTGGCTTCATATTTGTGTGCAAAGTTACAGTCTGAATTTTTTATAACTCGTTATCTCTCGATTCAACATATGTGCATCCGCAATAAGTGACTGCAGGTCTCTAATAATACAATTTAGGAAGGTATTAGAAACGGATGGGGTGGCAGAGTTCGGGAACATAGCGAAACACTCAATGCTCCAGGTACGCCTCGTCAATTTTACGAATGGTTAGTGATCTAGGGTTAAATAAGAAGTTGCATGAAATGAGCAAGCAATAGGAACTTTAATTTATTTGTTCTTTTGAACACGATCTTTTTTTGAATAAAAACTTTTCGAAGAACAAAGCAGCTCAACCAATAAAATAAAAAAAACAATCTAAAACTCACTAGTGAGTAAGCAATGAAAAAGTCACAGTTTGATTATGGGTGTCATTCTGTGCCTAATTGCGGTGACCATAGAGCTACTTTATGAGCAAGTGTGTTGAAAAATAATTAACTGTTTTCATTACAGATATTTTCCGTGATCTCGCAGAGCAATGGCGAACCTTCAATGATCGTGCCCTCAGCTTTCGAGTATCCCAATGTAAGAAATTAAATAACATCGCAAAAATTTACGACTTCGGCGGGACTTGAACCCGCATCCTTCCGTAATCCGTAATCCTTTAATTTCTTAGAAATTTGCCAGAGTGTGAGGCTTACACACTATAAAAACAAAAACTTTATATCCCAATGTAAGTTAGAAGTTTTAATCCTGCAAAGAAAATTACAATCAAATAATAGAAATAAATTAGAACTAGTATTTACAATTGAAACAATTGAGCTAACTGCAGAGTGTTGGAAACAATCTACAGGTAACTCAACTGATTCATATCAATATTATATTATCCGTATCCGGCAGATTTGGCCGAAAATCTCAAAAACGCAAATATGCAGGTCTCGACAGAGCCTACACATTTGCTCCTCTTGGAGTCGAGACCCTAGGTCCGTGGGGTACCGAGGCTCTTCGGGTTTAAAAAAAAATAATTATCTGAGCATTTGGTCGAAGCGACGCGTGACCCGAGAGCTGGTGAGTATCTGTCGCAGCGCATCAGCATTGCCATACAGCGGGGCAATGCAGCCAGCGTAGCGGGGACGCGACGACTGGTATTGATATAGATCAGTTGAGATACCTGTAGATTGTTTGCAACAGTCTGCAGTTAGCTGAATTGTTTCAATTGTAAATACTAGTTCGAATTTATTTTTATTATTTGCTTGTTATTTTCTTTGTGAATAAAAATAAGAATCTATGTAGTGTATTGTATTAAGTATATCAGTTAACTAGTACCCATAACACAAGCTCTGCTTAGCTTGGGGCTAGGTAATGCTGTGTGGATTATCTAGCATTATCTAGGTAGGTAACTATTAACCATTTTTGTTTTGTTCAGATAAAAGATGAAGTCTACCAGCAACCAGTCAACCTAATGGCACCCATGAAAGCAGCGCATACTAAAGATCAGGTAGGTACTGAAATTGTTTTCACATCATCATCATCCTATATTAGTCCACTGCTGGGCATAGGCCTCCCCTAATGAGCGCCATAGCGCCCTGTCTTCACCTTGCCGCATCCAGCATCACACTTCACACTAATAACGCCCTAACAAGGTAAAGGTTTCTTGTCCGCTTCTTTACTTTACCTTAAAAAGATTGAAGTAAACAAAATTTCAGCCCGATCCGATCAGTAGTTTTGGCGTGAAGAGGTAACAAATATCCATCCATCCATCCAAACATTCGCGCTTATATATTACTGTGATGTGATTTTTTCCCTGCAGAACAATTCTACCACCAAACTGCGATCCCCAACTCGCAAGCCCAGCGTGAGGAATATGGGCATTACCTCATGAGATAAAAGTCAACAAGGCGCTTATCAGAGGGAGGCCTACGTCCAGCAGTGGACCAACACAGGTTGTTGAGGTTGAGAAGGTGATTTTTTCCGACGTTTCAACAGGTTTACACACTCTCGTGGTCACGGGATGACTGGAGTACTTTCGTCAGTTGATAAAGAATTGTCCCCCAGGTGAAAGACTTAGACGACGATTCAAAAGACACCCGCTCTAGCGCAGTGGTGGATAGCTGGCCGCCGTATGATTATAGCAAGTTCGATGACTATTTAGCCAATAACAAGCAAGACGACACGGAACATAACAGGATCAAGCGACGGGCTAAGGTGAGAATCTAAAGTTTTTGTTTTTATAGTGCGTAAGCCTCACACTCTGGCAAATTTCTAAGAAATCAAATAACATCGCAAAAATTTACGACTTCGGCGGGACTTGAACCCGCATCCTTCCTACGTTTAGTTCAAACGAACTAAACGTAACTTTAGTCTTTGAACAGGAATGGATAAACTTCAATGTTTCCCCTGTAGGTGGAGCTAACGGCGCTACAGTCCGTAGAAAGTCGCAAAGATTTTCGACTCCTACGTCACTCGACCTCGTGGTGTAGTTGGTTAGTACATTCCGGTACTTACGGAAGGATGCTGGTTCAAGTCCCGCCGAAGTCGTTAATTTTTGCGATGTTATTTAATTTCTTAGAAGGTGAGAATCGTTTATAATATCTCTCTAACGCCTGTAGCACACCTCCGCTGCGAAACCTACCTTAATATGTGCGTACCTTTTGTTAGGACACTTATTTGTTACCTACGTGTTTGTGTGTTTAACTAGATTGTCAAACGCCGTAGATCTACCGTAACTTTACCTAAGTAATAATTATTTTTAGATACCAATGTATACTCATTCTAAGTGGACTTATTTGTTATTTTTGAGTATAAATAAAGATCCTTAAACCGAAACCATAACAGCGGAACCGCAGTAATTTCGCCATGTCTTGTCCGTATGTAGTAGAAGCGGAACACTAGCGAAACTCCCGGTTCTAACGCATAGATTTGACTATAATTCAATCGAGTGGTTTCGTCGATCTGCTCCGACGTCAGTCACACTTTCGCGCCCCGGCCGCAATTTTTTGCGGTGCCGCGTTTTTTTTCTAACGAAGGACTTTTTCGCTTTGCGACCACACCGTCCCATAAAAAACATCACAAATACAATATATTCGTTGTCGGAAGTCGACAAAAATAAAAAGCGAAACTAATTTTTTAATAAAATGGAAGTCTATTTTACCGATTAATTAATTCAAGAGGTCAGAAATATACCTACTTTTATTTATCCTTTTCAAAGTTAAAGTCCACGATAATATTGCTTCCTCCTCTGACTGGACTCAACTAACTCGCGTGAAGTTCCGACAACCAGTTCCGCTACTCAAACTAACTACACTTGATCGCAGCGGGATTCATACAGCGGTTTCGCTACTCGTATCCCGCAGCGGAGGTGTGCTACGGGCGTGAATCAATTGCGGTTTGGTACGGTTATCTTGTTAAAACTTGTTTTTAAAATATTTATGACATTCTTTTATTTTACTAAATTACCACCAGCTGGGTAAGAACAGTTTAAAAAATATTTTATGACTTTTTAACTCTTGTACAGCCGGTTACAGCCACTAAACAGAAATTTTGGAACTGAATAAATAAATAAATAATAAATAATGCTGGACAATCCACACAGCACCATCTAGCCCCAAAGTAAGCTGCTCAAAGCTTGTGTTATGGGTACTAGATAACTGATATATTTAATACATTATATACATAGATAGATATTTTTTTATTGTACATAGAAAACACCCAGACAACGGAAAAAATTTCTGCAGATCGTACACAAAATTGTTCCGAGGCGGGAATCGAACCAGCGAGATCTGTAATTCATCCATTAAACAGCAGTTTTATGCTACTTGGGAAGAGTCAGAAGGAATTTGACTTGGCCGTTTTGTTTGGTTTGTATCAGCAAACAAAACAAAAAAATGTAATTGACTCAAAGTTCACAGGGTTATCTAGTTAAAAATAAAATAAACAAAACTACCAATAGGCAAAATAGCGTTTTGGATCAGTTTATAGTTTTTGAGGTGGTTAGTTACGGTAAAAAAATCGGGTTTTTACTATTTTCTAGGTTCTACAAATAATTCAGATAGCGTATAAGAAGCCATTCGCCATAATGATGATGCATAAAAATAAAAAAAATGCATAAAAGTGACGTATAGCTCGAGAAATATATATGTATGAAATAAATGATTATTGATTTTTTAGGGCAGAAGCCTTTATTCACAGAGATAATTACAATCAAATAATAAAAAAAAGTATTTACAATTAAAACAATTGAGCTATATCAATACCAGTCGTCGCGTCCCCGCTACGCTGGCTGCATTGCCCCGCTGTATGACAATGCTGATGCGCTGCGACAGATACTGACCAGCTCTCGGGTCACGCGTCGCGAGACCAGACGCTCAGATAATTTTTTTAAAACCCAAATAGCGTCGGTACCCCACGGACCTAGGGTCTCGACTCCAAGGTGAGCAAATGTGTAGGCTCCGTCGAGACCTGCATTTTGCGCCTCTTGAGATCTTCGGCCAAATCTGCCACCGCATCGGCCCTCATTGAGTCTATTCGACGTTAGTAAGGAAACGCGGTCGTGACATTTCCTCTTTGTATGGGGATTTGCGTTCTTCCCTGTCCGCACGGTAGAGGCGCTTTACCAAATTGTATCGAATAATATTTAAGTACCTATATAACAGTAACGATATTTAGGGAGACCACACAATTGGCGGATCGCTGTAGTCCCATGTCACGCCACAAGAACAAAGTTTAAAATTTAAAACCCCCCCACAGATTTTCATAAAACATGGCTATGAACACTCGGGATGAAATTATCTATGTCACAAATAAAACTAAACGAAATTCGGTTCATTCGTTTGGGAGCTATAGGTACCACACATAGATACACAGATACACAGACAGACACGTTTAACTTATAACACCCCTCTCTTTTTGCGTCGAGGATTAAAAAGGAGAAAACACGGTCATGTCTCCGTACTAACGTCAAATAGATTCACTCTTCTGACATCTGGTATCTCGCGATCGGCCAATTAAGGCCAGGTAGTCCTGCAGCAGTAGGCGTAAGGGAAAACGCGCGCCTGCCAAGCCGCCGCGCTCGTGTTTTTTATAGTTACTTAAACATGGTGATTAAGAAAATCATTTTATCAAGTCAAACTCTGCGAATTTGTTTAGAAATATTAAGTGTCCTTAGTTGAGTACAAATAAAGTGTGATATCAGTTGTTCGCTGGTCATAGTATTGAAAAAACGTTAGAAAAAAAGGGGAACTTTGGGATTATTTTCTATCGAGTGAAGTTCATTAGATCTTGTAACTGAATGCGACTTTGACTAGACTAGATCCTTAGGTAATATATATATATATTTTTCAGACTCTTAAACACTATTTTCTAAGTCTCAGATGGTTTGAAAAATCACAAAAATGCGGCCTCTGCTGGCCTACCAAGCCTTAGGGCGCTATACCGACCCAAAACAGCGCCATCACCTATTTTATCTTATTATTCTGTTATACGAAAGAATTTTCAAAAATAGATTGGCCGTTTTGTGAATACTATCATTGTAGGGGCTCGTCGAAGGTGTAAGACTTCAACTAGGGCTGGTCAGGAATGATATCAATAGAAACACTTCAGAACACTTCAAATCGGTATATTCAACCGTATACACACAACTACGTTCTTAATACAAAAAGTCACTGCACTGCACTTAATAATTCACTTTCGTTATTTTCCTTAAGACTTGTTCACTGTTTGATCGCTTAGAACTGAATAATAATCTGCCAGAAGGCTCGGTTTTTATACCTATTTCTATCCTTTCTAGATAATTCTACGCGTTTCCGGAAGCTATACCTATCTCTTTCTTTATTCTAGAACATTTTTCTGTCCTTGTCTTTCTTTTCGATTCGTTCGAGAAATTAATTATCTATAGATACATAAGTAGGTAGGTATAAGCGAGCCGACCGCTAGCAACTATTATCTATTCTGTTTACCTAAAAATAATATTCGATTTTGAACTCTATTTCAAAACGAAACTTCAAGAAATTTCCTAGCTATAATGAAGATATTGTCCTACACAATTTTGAGCCTTATTCCTTCGGCATAATGTCGTCGTTGCTAACATTCTCCCCCCCAGTGCGCGCTCCAACAAGCACTCCATCTAACTGAAGCGACGACGTATTGGGTACAATGACGATGAGGCGAGAAGTAGGTCTCTTCATGATACCACCCTTTGTTCGTACGTCGACGATACGCGTTCGACCATCAGGACCCGGGTATGTTTGTTCTATGACTCCTCTTGGCCAAGTGTTTCGTGGAAGAGAAGAGTCTGCTACCAAAACTGTGTCTCCTATTTGAATATTCGTAATTCTTCGGTTTTTTATCTTTCGAGGCATCAGTGTCGGCAGATACTCTTTTAACCACCTCTTCCAAAAGTGGTCAGCCAATCTTTGTGCTGTCTTCCAATTAGGACGGCCGACGAGGTTTACGTCATCGGATTCTCCGAAAATTGCAGCTCCGTTAGAGCGGCCAATCAAAAAATGATTTGGAGTTAAACTCTCTTCTTCTCCCGGTTCAGCGCTGAGATGAGTAAGTGGCCGAGAATTTACTGTGTGCTCTACTTCTGTTAATAAAGTAGAGAGCACCTCCTCTGGTGGGTTTCTTTCATTCAGGACCGCAGCGAGAGCAGTTTTCACTGACCGCACTAGTCTTTCCCATGCTCCTCCCATATTAGGTGCACCTGGTGGAATAAATTTCCACTTGAATCCTCCATTTTCAGCAGCCTCAATGAGGTCTTGATTTCGGAGTTTCTTGGCCTCTTCCTTGAGTTCTCGTTTCGCTCCAACAAAATTAGTGCCATTGTCAGAAAACAGTATCTTCGGGCTTCCTCGTCTCGATGAGAACCTTTTCAGCGCCATTATCATGGAATTTGTGCTAAGGGATGCAGCCAGTTCTATATGAATTGCCCTTGTCGTGAGGCACGTAAAAAGTACACCCCAACGCTTTTCTTTTCTTCTGCCAATAGTTACATATATCGGCCCAAAGTAATCAACACCAGTACATGTAAATGGTGGCTGATGATGTGCGAGACGTTCTTGAGGTAAGTCCCCTAGTGGTGGCATTTCTGGTTTTTGTCTTCTGATTTTGCACAGCTGGCATTGATGAGCAACTTGTCGTACTGCGTCGCGTAGGGATAGTATCCAAAATCTCTGTCGCAGTTCATTAATTACGGTGGCGTGGTTTCCATGGTGTAGATTTTTATGATAATGTTCAATTATTAGCTGTGACACACGGTTTTTTCCATCCAGGATTGGTAATTTAGGATTTTCTTCGAAGTCCCGAAGCTTCGCTGTTCTAGTATTGAGACGCAATATATTTTCTTCATCGAGCGTCACATCTATTTTCTTAAGTCGGCTTGAAATTTCAAGCGGTTTGTTTTTATTCAGATTTTCTATTTCATTCTTGAATGATTCTTGCTGGCTGTAACGAATGAGAGCTAATTCTGCTTTCCTCAAATGTTCATTTTCGATAGGTAGCCAGTTTCCTCGGTCCCGTTTTTTAGACGGTGTTTCTTGACTCGTTGATTTTCGGCGGCATAAGTCCATGAACATGTATATTCTTGCCGTAGCTCGAAGAAGGCGCATCCAACTACTGAATCTGCAGGGATCAGGCAGACTCGGCGAAGTGGCGATTCTTGTTCCGGCACAGGTAACTTTTTTCATTTCGTCATGGTCAAGTTCTCGTATTTCCTCTTTTCCAATATCCTTGACTGGCCAAGTAGATTCGGATTGATATAAAAATGCAGGCCCATTAAACCATCTTGCTTTGCTGTCGAAGTCTTTCGGGATGTTTCTGGTAGCGTCATCTGCTGGGTTTTCTTTAGTTGGAACCCATTTCCATTCATCTGGCTTGGTGATTTCTTCAATAGCTGCAAGACGGTGAGCGACAAATGTTTTAAATCGTCGTGGGTCGGCTTTCATCCAGTGCAATACAGTGGTTGAGTCAGACCAGAAAGTTCTAGATGTGATCTCAAGGTCTGATTCCTTGCAGATAGTGGCGGCCAACCTCGCTCCTAGTAGTGCTGCCTGTAATTCTAACCGTGGAATTGAAGTTATCTTAACAGGAGCTACCCTGGCTTTTCCTGCCATCAGTATGACCTGGATTTTCCCGTTGCTATCTGTAGTTCTCCAATAGACTGCAGCAGCATAGGCAGTTTCACTAGCATCGACGAAGGTGTGCAGCTCTCCTACTTTCGAAGATGGTGCTAGACATCTAGGAATCTTCAGTTTATGAAGCTTCTTTAAATCTTTTACGTACTGCTGCCACACGATATTTTGCTCTTCGTTGATCATTTCGTCCCACTTTACTCCAGTTCTCCATAGATCCTGGATAAGTTTCTTGCCTTTAATAAGTGCTGGAGCTACGAGTCCCATTGGGTCGAAAGTTGACATGACAGCACTAGTAACTTCTCTTTTGGTAGGGGCACGTTTTCCTTCAGAAACTTCTGATGGCGTTTTCCTCAAGCCAATGTTAAAAGCTATTTTATCTTCTTGGACGATCCATCTCATTCCCAGAGTTTTTTCTTCTTCACCAAGCTGTTTCTCTTTTGGCGCTTCTTCAGTTCTTACATTGTCTAGAGCTTTTTTGGCGTTGCTTGCCCACTGACGTAGTTCAAATCCTGCTTCTTTGTGTATCATATTCACTGCTTCCACTGTTTTTGACGCCTCTTGAATACTCTCGAAACTCTGTAAATAATCATCCATATAATGGTTACGGATGATTGCTCTTGCTGCTTCTGGATGTGTCTTCTCATATTTCAGTGCGTTGAGGTTTTTCACAAAAATAGCTGTAGCTGGTGAAGACGCGGCACCAAATATTACAGAGGTCATTCGAAATTCTTCTGGCTTCCGATTTGGGTCGTCTCCTCGCCATAGATATCTTAAGCTGTCACGATCTTCTTCTCTAATTCGTATCTGGAGGAACATTTCCTTAATGTCAGCGACTACTGCCACAGGTCCTTCCCTAAATCGTAAAAGAACACCAAATAAAGACTGGAGTAGGTCCGGTCCTGGAAGTAGCGCGTCGTTCAGGCTTTTGCCGTTAAATCGTGCAGCAGCGTCAAAAACGATGCGGGTCTTTTTCTTCATGGGATGAACGACAGCAAAGTGGGGCAAGTAAAATGTTCGTCCCGGCGTTAATTTAGCTGGAGCTTTCTCGGCATAGCCACTGGTTACCAAATGTTCCAACTGTTTCTTGTAATCTTCTTTGAGCGTTGCGTCTTTACTCAGTTTTTTCTCGATGCCAAGAAGTCGGTTAAAGGCTTGGTCATAATTGTTTGGCAACGTCTCGTTATCGGTCTTCCAAAGCAGACCAGATTCATATCTGCCGTCGGGTCTTTTCTTCGTGGTTTCATTAAGCAGGGCTAAGGCACGTCCATCAGCGTCATTACTGGGTCTTTGTTCCTGGATTCCAATAGAGCCCAAGTCGAAATATCGCTTTATCATGTCTGCAATTTCTTCATCATTATCTTTCATGCGGCAATGATTCACGAAATTCACGGGGGTCGTTATTCCAGAATGAAAGCCGTGGAGTACCCATCCCAGGCTCGTGAGTGATGCGACAGGTTCGTTTCGTTTTCCCTTCTGGATTTTTCTTGATAAGATGAGATCCCAGTTATCTTGCCCAATCAGCAGCGCTGGTTTATTTGCTTCATAGAGGAGCTTTTCTTTCAAGTTTTTCAAATGACTGCACTTTTCAATAGTGTCCACATCGATGCACTGAGGTGCCAGTTTTAAGTCTTCTATGGTGCGCACCCCTTTCAGCATTCGTTTATCCGTCCTAAATGCTCCTTTTATTTTGAGATTCATTTTCTCTGAGTCTTTCGTTTCTATATTCTTTCCACCGACAGTTTCTATTATGAGCGGTTCTGCTATTCCGGTAGCTCCGATGCGACGGGCAACATCTTTATCAATCAACGACACTGTAGAACCTTCATCTAATAGTGCCAAAATTCGCGTAGTCCCCTTCGGTCCGTAAATATCAACAGGAATCATCTTCAGGTAGACGCTCGCTGTGTTGCCCATCGCATAAACGGATGTCATGACGTTTGCAACTTCTTTATTTTCTGTCGTTGGTTGAGTTGCAGACGACGTCTCACTTGGCTTGTCTGGTTGCGTTGACGGTGCTGGTTCTCGACGAGATAGCTCCGAGTGCAACATATTGTGATGAGGTCGCTTGCATCTCTTGCACGGCTGTCCTTTGCAATTTGATATCATGTGTCTTCGACGGAGACACATGAAGCATAGCCGATATTTCTTCGCGATCTCCCATCTTTCGTTTGTTGAAGCTTCTTTGAATTTTTTGCATTCTGTGAGCCAATGGTCTTTTTCACAATGGACGCAGAATTTTTTCGTTTTAACAGGCGCCGTTTCATCTTGGTCCGTTGCAGCATTCACTTGGTGACGTGTGTGTCTCTTCTTGCTAGATTCTGGTGGAGCGTAAGTGGCACACAAGGATGCTTCTCGATTCAAAAAATTCTTGATTTTTACTAATTCAGGTTCTTCACCACTGTGTGCTTTGAAATCGAGCCATCTCCATTTCATCAACGGCGTAAATTTCTCGATGATTTTCTTGCAGGTTTTCGGCGAATGCAAGTATTCGCGTTTGTTTAATGCACTAATCGTCGCTACTGCGTTTCCAATCCGACTGGCGATAACACATATTTCTTTCATTGATTCGCCAAGCCGTGGTAGTTCTTCTATACTATCAATCTCGGCGAGCGCGATTTGCTCTGGTCTTCCAAACCTTTGTTCTAGGGCATCCACAACATCGCCAGGGTTAGAGGCCACAAACAAAAGACTTCTGACGACTTCCCTGGCTGTTCCTTGGATGGAATTTCTAAGGCGAGCCATATTCTGTACGTCGCTGTGCTGGGCCACGCTGTCTAAATATGCTCTCTTGAATGGTAGCCACTCTTCATAATCTCCATTGAAGTTTGGAAGATCCCACACTTTTGTAGACTGTCTTGATCTAGAGGCACTTATGATGGCGTCGGCGAGTCTACTTATTTCACAATTATGAGTCGGTTTTTCCTCAGCAGATGGCACTGGTTTGTTCTCGGCAGGTGACATCGGTTTATTCTGAATTTGTAGGTTATTGTATGGATTTTCAGTAAACTTGGTCGATTGTTCGACCCATCGTTCCACCTGAATCGATCTTTCTTCGTCGAACTCATCATCTTCTGATTGAAGTTCTGATGGACACTGGGACCCAGTGACACTCATACGGGCTAAATTCGCGGCGATTGTAGCTGCTTTTTCTTCAGCTTTTACAATAGCAGCTTCAGCATCGGCAGTTTTAGCGTCAGCTCTGGCGGCAGCGACGGCGGCTTTAGCTTTGGCTTCGGCAGCCGCAGCGGCGGCTGCAGCTTTAGATTCGGCAGCTTCGGCTTCGGCAGCGGCAGCTTTAGCTTCAGCGGCGAATTTAGCTTTGGTTGCTGCGGCTTCAGCTCTAGCTGTAGCAATCTTCGCTTTAGCCTCCTCAAGTTCTTTTTCTTCTAGTTCCCGAAGAGCAGATGACTGAGACCTCCTTGAGGATTTCATCGACCTTGGAGCAGGAACAAAGAATGCAGAAGAAGCTGACGGTGGAATCTTAGCAGATCCTCCAATGTTCTTCGGCTTCACATCAGCAGTTGCAGGACACAATGATGTCAAAGAAACAAACGGTGGAACATCTTGTTTTCCTCCAATATTCTTTGTTTTTGCACGTGCTGACCTCCTTAGTTGCCCTGGCAGCATTGCGGGGCTTTCGAATGCTTCCGCTGTCCCAGACGGTACAACTGTGCAAGGAGTTCCAATGGACAACGGAGCGGCGGTGTTCAAGTCAGCCAGCATGTTCAAAGACGAAGTTGAACTGTATTCGGCTCCCGTCTTCCCAGGGCAGATCGGTGATCTGGAGCGTACAATAGGCATTACGCGAAATCACTTCCTAATCCGGCTCGAAGGACCAAAAAATTGTAGGGGCTCGTCGAAGGTGTAAGACTTCAACTAGGGCTGGTCAGGAATGATATCAATAGAAACACTTCAGAACACTTCAAATCGGTATATTCAACCGTATACACACAACTACGTTCTTAATACAAAAAGTCACTGCACTGCACTTAATAATTCACTTTCGTTATTTTCCTTAAGACTTGTTCACTGTTTGATCGCTTAGAACTGAATAATAATCTGCCAGAAGGCTCGGTTTTTATACCTATTTCTATCCTTTCTAGATAATTCTACGCGTTTCCGGAAGCTATACCTATCTCTTTCTTTATTCTAGAACATTTTTCTGTCCTTGTCTTTCTTTTCGATTCGTTCGAGAAATTAATTATCTATAGATACATAAGTAGGTAGGTATAAGCGAGCCGACCGCTAGCAACTATTATCTATTCTGTTTACCTAAAAATAATATTCGATTTTGAACTCTATTTCAAAACGAAACTTCAAGAAATTTCCTAGCTATAATGAAGATATTGTCCTACACAATTTTGAGCCTTATTCCTTCGGCATAATGTCGTCGTTGCTAACAATCATAATCTTTTTTTTTAAAGCCTCTTTAAATGTTTTACTTTGTATAGTGTAGGCAGAGATGCGAAGTTGCTCTTTTTTGCCACCATGATGGCTAAAACGAGCAATTTCGCATCTCTGCATAAAGTATACTAAATAAAACTTTTACAGAGGCTATAAAAAAAAAAATATTATAGGAATAACAAACTGGCCAATCAATTTTTGAAAATTCAGACGTCTTAGGCTAATTTTGCTAAAAGGACGCCGCGTTCGGTACCACGGACAAGTTCCTATATACCAACCAATCATCATGAAAATCATCATCATCATCAGGCTATATTAGTCCACCGCTGGACATTATAGGCCTCTCCTATTGAGCGCTATACCAACCTATAAAAATTTTAAAATTATTTAGAGGTTCCAAACGCCATCGCTACTTCCTTTCGAGTTCTTTCCAATATGTGAGTGTGATAGTGCAACCCCAGAAGAATCAAAAGAACCTTTTCTGCCACAGAATTCAAGAAGATTCAACACCCTCTCTGGCCCGAAGATACGAGAAAGACCCCACCACTATGTCTACCCTCAACCGATCAAAGACACAGCCATGGAATTCACAACCTCGACTCGCAAACCTGGCATCTTACCAGACATGATGAACCCTGGAGTCATATTTCGTGTTCGTATGTCAGATGCTATTCTCCGCATCAAGCAAAGAATGTACGAAGATCCAGAACGGCACATAGAAGCAGATATTATCTATACCAACTTGATCAAAAAGGTTGTTATGGATGAAATAACGAAGTTCCACAATCTATTGCTGATGTATAAAACGGATAAAAGTATAAAGGAACATTTGGGAGAATGCGGTGGGAGGATATATAAGTTTATAAGTTATATGACTATAAAAGTTCATATATACTGTCTTTTTGATGCGTTGTGGATTGATGGGAATCCATATGTGATCGGTGATGAATATACGGTGACACCTGTTGAGGTACCGCCGATGTTGCAATGCGACGCATCGGAATGCAATTCTGTGGTTTTCGTTGATTCTATCACTGAGCCAAAGGATGCTGAGGAATAAATGAATTTCTCAGATTAAATGTTGTTTTTTTTAATCATTGTTAGGACCTATTTGGTGGTAAGGCAGGCGTGAACAAAAAAAGGGGGATTTTACTATTCTCTAGGTTTTACAAGTGATTTAGATAGCAGATAGCCATGAAGTTTTACGCACATTTGGTGTGATATATGTTTTTATTCATTTATTTATAGTTGTTTTATTTGTACGAATACATTGCAAGTTCTTGTCTTATGTTGAGATCATGACATAAAACCTGTTGGAGCGCTAAAACGTAAAATTATAGAAAACTTAATAAACCAAACATGTACCTACTTACCTATAAACTTAAAAATTTGTACAAATTTGTAAAAAACAGATTTGTAAAAACATTGTAAGCCATTTGCTATGAAACCTGCTAAAACAAACTACGAATCAAGAAGTCTATTTTACATTATGTAATAATTGTACATCGATAGAATCCAAAATATACAATTGATTCAAAATTTGTTTCAGCAAAGATTAGATTTCACATAGCAAAATGGCTTACAATGTGCGCAAAACTTTTTACCTGCAACTACATTAGTTGTAAAATCTAGAAGATACTAAAACCCGTTTTTTTCACGCGTGTCTGACTTCTGTAACTTTCAAGATTCGTTTAATAAGAAAGTAGGAACTTCTGCTTACTAATTCGCACACCTGGTGCCTGAATAAATCTTATAGCACTCAGGAACTATACTTGCTAAGATACAAAACGTAGTACCTATTTTCCAGACAAACTAAAATTCAAATTCATTTATTGATTGCTAATGCATTAAAGCATTTATTGATAATGTACATAATAGAGATAGGTAGCTTAAGTTCTATTTACAGCTAGAGTGAGTACATACACGGATACACCATGTTGGGTGGGAATAACAATTTAATATTTTTTACAGATATTTATCCTTGTAATTAATTAGTTTCAATTGTAAATACTAGTTCTAGATAATTTGTTTCTATTCTTTGACGATTATATGATTTGTCTTTATACAGGGTTATTGGTAATTCACTGACACTATGTTGACTGCAGGTTCTGCCCACCATCATGAACACGTCCGTGAAGACGTCAGGTCTCAATTCTCAAAATTGGTGGAAAGGGAATGATATTAATTCCCATTCAAAAATCGTTCATTATAGGGGTTTTCTTCGAAAGTAAACCTAAAACGTAAAGTAGATCAAAATTTGTTAAATTAGCATAAGTTTATTCTTAATTCGGTTGTTATCTAATTTGTGAATAAATAAATAAATAAAAAAAAGCTCTGCCCTGAATTATCAGTGGGTGTGTGTGTGTTCGGCTGTCTCCCAGCCAGGCTAATGCCACTTAAATCATCTTGCGTAGATGTAAAATAAGCCAATGATGATGATGTGGATATAGGAGTGGGAGATCGGTATTTAGTAATTAATTAGGTTTCAGACATTATTTTGTATGTGAAGCGATTTACAAAAAAATAGAATTAAGACCTGGCGTCTTCACTAACGTGTTCGTGATGATGGGGAGAACCTGCAGTTTACTCAGTGTCAGTGAACTATCAAGTAACCCTGTATAATTGAAAATTATGTTTGATTAAGTTATCAGTATCTAAATTAGATTTCAACGACATCAAGTGTATACAAACATGTACAGACAGCGTCAGAATTGAGTAACCCCCCTGCTTAACACTTTCACTGCCCACGACGCAGATTTGTTCGAGGGGTAGCTGCGGCGGGCCCTATCCGAACGCATTAAAATAAATGAATAAAAATAAAAATCTTTTACTCGGACAACATGGATCCATGGGTTGTAACACAATAGAAATACAGTAGAAGGTTAGTAAGCACATCGAGACATTAAAGTACAGCGAGACGTATAAAGTAAGCGCAGGTCTCATTCTCAGAGTGATCTCACCAGAGTAGCGAGAATTTTCCCGGGATCACTCTGCGAATCAGGCTTGCCCACAGCGGCGATTTACCTATATCTATTCGCTACGGTTTTCAGGATGCTGTTGTGACTACCACGTATTGCATTGCAGAGGCTGGGCAGTGAATAAGTTAACACAATGCAGTTTTGAATCCGATTTTTTATTTCTTTTACTCTATTCGTTCTGTTTCTAAGTTCCCTTAATAAAAATATAATTTAATTTCAACTTTTAAAACTCCTACGATTAACAGGTTTGGATTGTATGGTGGTATAAATAATTATCTGTAGATATTTGTTCAGGGTGTTCTGGATGTATAATAAAAAATATCTATCTATGTAGTGTATTATTTATTAGGTATATCAGTTATACCCATAACACAAGCTCTGCTTAACTTGGGGCTAGATAACGCTGTGTGAATTGTCCAACATTATTTATTTATTTATTTTATTTAATTGTCCATATGCTAGGTACTCTTTGTCTCGGAAAACGGGTGTGAACCCCGCGCAAAAACTAGTTACCAAGCAGTTGTGTGTATGGAAATAAAATTCCGCCCTTGTAACTGGTTGTCCCCGCGGAAAATTTCTTCCACGTGGACAACCAGTTGTCAAGTTGGTTGTCTGGGCGGAACAAACCGAAACCTTAACCTAACCTAACGAAACCTAACTTAGTACCTTTATTATGTTTTTCTAACTACCTATGTATTGTTTCTATTTGACCACAGAGACGTCGCAACCTTAGAAGGCGAAATAAGCAACGCAAGGAGTCGGAAGAGGTATGTTATAATAATAAAAATAAATAATTTTAAAAGTTCCATCGTTATTTGGACTTTTTATTAAATTTTTGTTTCACCTTTTGCTACACTGTTGCTCTGCTACACAGTTTTTAACTTTTTGGTAGTCAGCCCTTCGTAATAAATATTTTTGTATTTGGTACCTTTGATGTAATCGAAAATAGATTTAATTAAATGGCCAAACGTTGATTGAAATATCGTTAAACGTTGATGCTTAAACGATATAGTTAGTTTTAGGTCATATCATGAACTAGAACAAAATTAAAATTTTTATAAACCCCTAGACAGATTTTTATGAAACATGGCTAAGAACACTCGGGATAAAATTATCTATGACACAAAAAACACTAAACGAAAATCGGTTCATCCGTTTGGGAGCTACGGACACTACAGACAGATACACAGATACAGACACGTTAAACCTAAAACACCCCTCCCTTTTTGTGTCGGGGGTTAAAAATGCAATTTATGAAAATTATTAACAGTGTCACATTTTAGCTTCTGTGTGTGAGACACGATCGACGATATCTTAATAATATTTATTGTTATATATATCTTTATTAGGTACTCATACTATTTCAAATCCCGGGTCGGGCCAATAGTTGTTACTGGGGTTTTTCTAGCAAGGAAAATTCACAGTAGCAGCCCGGAGTCAGGAAGTTGGCGGTGTTACACCCCCGTGACTCGGAAAGTACGTCAAGCCGTTGGTCCTGCGCCTGACCTCACCCCAGTCGTGTCGATCAAGTCCCATCGGATTATGAGAGTGAGGGAATAGAGAGTGCACCTGTGTTTGCGCACTTGTGCACTATAATAATGTCCTGCGCATCTGGCTAGGCCTATGAGACTGACCGCCGTGGTCGAAATTCGGCTAGGATGACATTATTATTAATGTTTTTTGTTATTTATTATAGTGCGTAACCCCACACTCAGGGCAATTTCTAAGAAATCAAATAATATCGCAAAAATTTTCGACTTCGACGGGACTTGAACCCGCATCCTCGGTATCGAAAATTTTTGATTTATTATCCTACTAATAATATAAACGCGAAAGTATGTAAGTATGGATGGATGGATGGATGTTTGTTACTCTCTCACGTAAAAACTATTGAATGGATTTTAATGAAACTTTACAATAATATAGCTTATACATCAGAATAACACATAGGCTACAATTTATAAAGATATTGTGTGAATTGTCCTAAATATGACGATAAGTATCAAGTAAGTAGGAAAAAATCTACCATCTGCGAGCTATTCTGACGTGCGCTGCCAAAACCGCTAGAGTTACACATATGTAATGTATCATGGAAATGTTTATCTTAAATAGTCCTACAAAAAGCCCGCCACAGTATATATCTATATCTTATGTGTAAGCCATTATAGCCAAAATAGTGAATCATAACTACAATAAAAATTGATAATATTTTTCAAATGCACATTTGGTAGTAATCAATTGATTCCTATATTAAAATAGATACTTTTATCGCTTCTGGTATTTAAAGTAGATAATACAAGCTACTAGAAATACTAATCCTGCGCAGACGAAGTCGCGGGCACCAGCTAGTTATTAATATTTATTCATTCAGGCCAGGAACAAATCATCCACGGAACATCCCTTGCCACAAGCAGCGAGGCGCGCCAACGACCACTGGGAGTCACAGCAAGCCCAGGTTAAGAAGTCGAACAGGAAGGACTTTGAAACCTATGACCCGCCTATTAAGGTTCGTTTTACTGGTTAAGGTTCGTATCTTTGCAGTGTCAAAACGCCAGGGTGTACCAACAGGACTTAATACAGGGTGTTAAAAAAGTAAAGATGCGCGAGTGTGAATGATTTCACAAATCATTCGAACCATTCGAATGGCTAGAGCAAATTAGTAACTAATTTGGTTGGTAATGGCGAGTGGCGTCGAATAACGAATTGAATTTGGGCGCAAAATTTCAAAAGTAGACGTGTTGTTTGTTTGGTTTTTTCTTACTGTCAAATGCACCGATCACCACGCTACAACTGGAGTAAACTCATGATTTCAAGATCAAATTTTTGGCGTTCCGTATCAACGATCGCATCGGCGCACCAGTGCCTTCAGATGAAACGAAAAGCACTCTCGCGCATAGGTCGTGCAGCGTCTGAACGAAACGCAGCCTTTTTCAAAAGCCAATGATGGCTAGGCTTAAGGGAGTTTTACTTTAGAGCCTATTACTATTCTTAAACATAACCTCTGTATGACATATCGCTCAACCTTTGTGAGAGAAAAAAATAAATAAATATATAAATGATTTTTTATATTTTCTCTGTTCGATCATTTAGTGAAATTGGGCTGTCCCAAAGTGAGGGTAAGGAAAACACTGTGTGACGTGATCTGTTTTTGGCCTGCACTGAAAACCAGCGCTGGGTAGACACACTAGCAGGGGTATTTTAATTAATTCGATTCGTTTCCGAATCGAATCCGACGGATCTATTAAACGCTATTTTGATTTCGCCTCGGGTTGGTCGAAATAAGAGCTCCTCCTCATTGACATGGCCATTAGTCAACAGATTCGCTTCGAATTTTCGATCATCAACCCGAGGCGAAATCAAAATAGCGTTTTATAGATCCGTCGGATTCGATTCGGAAACGAATCGAATGAATTAGAATACCCCTGTAGGTCGACCCAGCACAATGCCATATTTGCCCTAAACCTGCTACGCATAAAAATTGGATCTAAGAAATTAGTAGTGTTTAGTTAGTTAATAATGTTGTGCAGTAAATTTATGGTAAATAAAATTATTTTCTTTCTTTCTTTCCTTATTTATTTATGAAAAATTAACTTCGATTTTTAATTTTCTCAGGATTATGAGTCAACGTTTGTAGAAATGCCCAAAGATCTGTACCAGGCCCACCTTCGTCCAGGCGTTATATTCAGAATTCACTTGTCAGAAGCTATATTGAAGATGCAGTATCGCACGTAACTATGAATTCCAACCAAATAATTTTAGGTTTTCGTACTATACCATTGAAAACGAAAGTTTTCAATCAGTGCGTCCTACCCGTCATGACCTACGGAGCTGAGACGTGGACACTCACGGTAGGGCTGGTCCACCAGTTCAAAGTCGCTCAGCGAGCTATGGAAAGAGCTATGCTCGGAGTCTCTCTGAAGGATAGAATCCGTAACGAATACATCCGACAGAGAACCAAAGTTATCGACATAGCTCAAAGAATTAGCAAGCTGAAGTGACAGTGGGCTGGCCATATCTCGCGAAGAACCAAATAGAATTTATAATATTAATAATTACAGATAGTACTGTGGAGATCTTTAGGGGAGGCTTATGTCCAGCAATGGACGTCGATCGGCTGATATGATGATGAAGATGTATAGTTGGATATTTTTAACAAATAAATAATTGTGGAGCTACCTGTAGATTGTTTGCAACGGTCTGCAGTTAGCTCAACTATTTAAATTGTAAATACGACTTCTAATTTATTTCTATTATTTGATTGTAATTTTCCTTGTGAATAAAGATTAAAAAAACAATTTCAATTTAATTTCGTTTTCAGTTACAGCGAAGACAAGGACGAGTCAGTAATAGAAGCCGACGTAGAATACTTGCGACTGACGCGCAAAGTAATCAGCGATGAGATCACCAAGTTCGAGGATCTGAAGTGGCTGGTGGGCTGGTTCAACAACAGGAGCGAGCTGATACAGGAGCACACTTGTAATACGAGATACTTTGCTGTTGGTGAGTCGTTCATTCATTCGGTCGTACTAAATATTCATTCATTCATTCAGTGTGGCTTGCTAAGCGTGCTGATACACTTTGTTATTAAACTTTGTTACATTTCTGATTGACGTCACTTGGAAGTTGTCGTCGTAAAACTTCCAAAACCAATTATTGGTCGCAGAGGACAAAATAGTTTTTAAAGTACCATCTCTTAACAACTATAGCGATGAGTTTTGTCATTTAAGAAATAAACTAAGATCTGTCAAGTGCGAGTGAAACTCGCGCGCCGAGGGTTTCGCTTCGCACACGTATTTTCGGTTTATTAAGTAGCCTATTACCTAACTTAGGCTTTGTTCTAAACTTACGCTAAATTTCATCTTGATCTGTTCAGTAGTTTTGGAGATCCTAGGTAACAAAAATTCAGATTTCACAAACTTTCGGCTTTATTATATTAGTAGGATAACAAATTCTGTAAGTAAACAGGAATTCTAAATTTTCAAACTTTTTTTATAAAATCAGTGTCACTGTAATGAATGAGCTATGACATAGATGTCTATAACACAGGCTTTATAAGCCTAGCGTAGATATCTAAGGCTAGCCAATGCATCAACGCAAACATAAATTTTAATTACCTAACCATTAATTATATTTAGAAAAATTATTGGTTATGGAATTGTATTGTCTGTGTTTCTATGCAATAAAATAATTTTCATTTCACTATAAGGTTCCAAAACATAAAAACATATTAAGTACTTGTAAACTACAAATTAAATATAAATTAATAAATACACTATCCTATTCGCATAATTTGATTGTTTAAAAAAACAAAAAACCGTCTTCAAATGCCATAATATTACGTTTATATTACTTAGACAGGGTGTCACACGGCAATGTCACATGAGGGAAAGTATTAAATATTGTAGATAGAACATTTTACTGAAAGAAGACTTCATTTTGATTTTAAAAAACAATTTAAACTGCATTCAATGATTTCTGAAAACCTAATTGTCTGAACAGGGAATCGAACCCGTCAAATTGTAAAAAAAACACCCGTAATTTTACGATAACGACCAAAAGACTCAAGCGTAGCTACCTAAAGATTGTTTTATCCAAATAACATAGATAGATAGATAGATAGAAAATTCTTTATTGCACCCTTATCAAGATAATTCAGAAACAATAACAAGGTTCACAATAATTGGTTGCTTGGGAGAAATCGCTATTATTATTTTAATTTTCAATTTAATAGCTTGTTAATAGTTGCTTAGTTATTATAGAGGGATTTTTTTCCCTCTTTCACACACAAAGCGAGACCGTTTCAAAACCGATCACGAAACTCTAAAAATCAGATGTTTAACATTTAGTCCATATAATGAGACAATAATATGCCACTAACGTAGACGCTCTGTAGAAGGTGCTACGCCAGTCGTAGAAATATTGTAGCAAGTGCTACGCTATTCGTAGACGCACTGCAGAGAGTGACCGGACGGAACCGTAGGCATGTAGAGACTGCTACGACGGACGTAGACAATTGTACCGAGTGCTACGCCAGTCGTAGACCCTCCGTAGAGACTGCTACGCTAGATATAGACGCACTCTGAAGACTGGTAGAGGGTGTTACAATTTATGAATGAATGAATGAATGAACACTTTATTGCACAAATTAATAAAATAAATTATATCTAAATACAATAAAAACGTACAATAGGCGGCTTTATTGTTTAAAGCAATTTCTTCCAGGCAACCTTATTAGGTACTACCAAAAGGTCACTTAACCGTTGGTAGCGCACATAAAATACATTATACAGGAATATACTAAATACATAGGTACCTACATACAATCCAAATACAAACTATACCTACAGATAATTTCACATACTTAGAATTGTTCCGCAAGCAGAAGCCTTTATTCACAAAGAAAATTATTATATAATTAGTATTTACAATTGAAACAATTGAGCTAACTGCAGACTGTTGCAAACAATCTACAGGTAGCTCACTGATCCATATCAATACTAGTCGGAAGCGTCCCCAAGACGCTGGCTGCATTGCCCCGCTGTATGGCAATGCTGATGCGCTGTTTTCCGCAAGCTAGCTTATTTTTTTTAATTTCAGGAATACCACCAACGCAGTTTACCCACTCCGAAGAGTACATGAAACGTATGTGTCTATTCGACAACGTTTACATAGATCACATCCCGTACGTTATCGGTGAGGATGGATCTCTCATGGCGGCGGTGGCGCCCCCTGTGTTGCATTGTGACGCTGCTACTTGCACATCTGTGCCGTTTATTGACAGGTGAGGTTTTTCATTCTTTTCGTTCATTCATTTTCATTCACTTTGTAAAAAGGCTTACTACAAAACATCAGATTATCTAGAGGATAAAAAAGCTTGGCACGAGTTTTGCTCCAGCCCGAAAAATAACAACTAACAGGCTAAAGGTTTCTTCGTCGCTTCTTTACTTTAGTCTACATACCGCAGCGACAGAAATAAAAAATATAACTTTATTTACGTGTCAGTGTTTAGTTTTATGATTTGACCTTTTCTAAGTGTACATATATTGTATTTATGGAAATAAAGAGGTTTTGATTTGATTTGATTCCATCTTGTAGAATCTTAGAATTTGCACCATAGATTTATATCGTTAGATACGCCCCGACACCAAAAACTGTGGCATTGTTTTTGAATGTGTGGGTTAACAAAATGCCGACGCACGCACACTAACGGTTAACGCACACATTCAAAAAAGTAGTTAAAAAATCGTGTTTCTGCCATTGTAATTATCTGTTGTTATTACCATTTCATGTGCAATCGTATTGGACACACTTTCCTGAAAAAAGTATACCCTTAGATGCCCTGAAATCAAAAATGTTTGAATGTGTGCGTCAACATAGTGTCAAAAACCTGTGCAATTTGTGTAGAACAAAAATAGTTAGAAATAGTGTTTTTGCCAATAAACCTAATCATTATTATTATTATTTCGTGTGCAATCGTATTGCACATACTTCTATGAAAAAAAACGGCCTAATAAGCCCTGAAATCGAAAATGTGACTATCTAAACAAACCTGTGCAATTTGTAAAACGGTGCAGTCTACGCTGAAGCGTAGGTACCGAGAAAATAGTGTCATCTCTTTTTCTCCCAGATTAGTTGCCAACACGACTTTCTCTTTCGTGCACTCGCCATTTAAATTTGTTATTTTCGGACAATGCGGAAGAAAAATAAAAGTTTTTCAATGAAATCGCAATACTAACGAGTGAAATGTTACACCTCTGGCTTTATTTGTGTTTCTAGAATTGTTGTTGCACTTTAGAAAGGCACACGATGGCATTTTGTGACAGTAAACTGCTCGCAAAGTTCGGAAACGTCCTTTACAATACGTCCGGCTCACACTGTGTTTGGATGTGCACTAACTCCAGGTTAGTGAGCCTCACTCACTTCGACTGTGGAACAATACGGCGCGGTCTCACTGCGGTAAGGGCCTATCTAACGATTTATATCTATGATTTGCACCACCCCAACTCTTCCTGCGGGTGTCGTAAGAGGCGACTAAGGGATATCCACCGGGGGCGGGCAGCAGCGCCCCCTGCAGAACAATTCTACCACCGAACTGCGATCACTGGTACCAACCCAAGAGTTGTCCAAGGCGATTATCAGGAAGTGGCCTGAGGTCAGCAGTGGACTAAAACAGGCTGTTGCTTTTGGCTTTGGAGGATTATTTATCACACTAATATTATAAACTAGCGACCTGCCCCGTCTTCGTACGGGTGCAATGCTGATACTAAATATACTACAGAATCGGGCCCCCGACCGCTATGTCCGTCCCTGCATTTTAAATCTGTCATATCTTCGAAAATATTCATTTAAATTACATGCTGTAAAGGGCCACACTAATCTATATTTTATGCACAAGGTACTTAAAGTACTTAATTGGATAAGGATTAGTACTGTATTGCTTAAAATCGCTTCGTAAATAAGCCATTATTTCTCGTTAAAAGTAAAGAATAAAAATGGTTATTATGGGGAGATAGACAAACACCATCGCGGACTTTTTTGTAGACCTTTTTAAGGTGTACAATACTGTACTACATTGAGATATGGAAACAGATATTTTGATCTATCTCGTAGGTTTCAGCCAGCGTTTGCAATGTAAGCGACGGGGCGGGTCGCTAGTTTAATAATAATTTATAAATCCTTTTCCAAACTTCTTATAGAGTCCACAGGTGATCGGAATGCTGGCTTCTATTTCGGTCAACGAATTAGCATTGCCATTCAACGTGGCAATGCTGCCAGCATTCTGGGCACTCTGCCTTCTGGTGACGACTTAAATTTTTAAGAAATAGATATATGTGTAAATAAATGAATAATGCTGGACAATTCACACAACATTATCTAGCCCTAAGCAGAGCTTGTGTTATGGGTACTAGATATACTTAATACTACATACACTATACACTACATAGATCGATATTTATTATTATACATAGAAAACACCGAGAC